>OY292315.1:4254371-4847371 GCA_958496155.1 Sisyra nigra
AATTCCGGGTTTTCTACAAGTTTTATTTAAAGTTATACTTCTTTAGGCGCGTTATGCAAAAATAAAGAGAGTGAGATTTTTAGATCGAGACAAAAATTAACAAAATGAAGTTGGCCGCAAAACTACTCGGTTTCTTGGCGCGCGTAATTTGAATTTTTGTTTTATTTATTTACTTATTTATTTATTTTTATATTTAAATTAAATATAATTATATATAGAAATGACACATATTATTAAAAAATGAGTTATTACTTTTCTTGAATTTTGCAGTAGCTGTTAAACTATTTTGAGGTTAGTGATGAAAATGACGTCTGCATTTCATGCATATTCTTAGTTATCACGAAATCTGGGATTCTGAAATGATTCAACCATCTTAGAATAATAATTTAGTAAAACAAGATAAGAATAAGATTTAGACATTTACTTTGAAAAGTAGCTACTTACTTTATTTTGCAATTTCTATGAAGCCTCGTTTTCATGACATGCATGAATTGTTAACCAGAAAAATGATCCTGACAAATTTTATAAACGTCTTGCAGCTTTCTTTGGATATTATTTATTGATACAAATTAAAATATTATTCTCTTAATTTTATTCGTTAATATATATATTGTTATTATTATTAGTAAATTACAGTTTTTTTTAAATTGATTATTTGAATTCAATTAGTAAAAACTAGTTTTTAATGATGCCATAGAAGTATAACTTCTTACGCGCGTACATAAGTACACGTAACCACTTTTTTTTCTAACTTTTCTCCTGTCGGAGTTATTTTGCATTTAAATTTTCTATATTTTTTTTCAAACCCTCGCCGGTGGGTGGAAAAAAAATATTTTTACTGATAGTTATAGAATACCTTAAAGAAAATTATATCCAAAAGTCAGCCATTCTGCAAACAGTTCGATTTAAACACTTGGTTGACTGGACATAATTCGAAATTTTTTTAATTTTCATTGAAAATTTGAATTAATTAGATTGGTTGGAATGTTATATATATAGATAAGTGCATCTTAATGGTAACGTATTTAATGGAATCTTTTTTTCCTTGATTACCATTGATTAATTATCTAAATTAATATTCAAGTTTTTGAAAGTATAGGCAATTTCTATATATTTAAGTATAGTGCTTGCCTATATGGAGCATATACAAAACAGCTTTTTAAATTCTATAAACTCAAAATTTTTTAACTTTTCATTGATAATTTGACCTAATTAATTTGTCGACTTTACTTTAACAATGGTTATATATACAATAAAAAATTTTAAAATATTTTATAATTTATAATCTTCTTCTACCCAATATTACAGGACTCTATAAATACGAATTACCATTGATTAATTATCTAAATTAAAATGCAATATGTTTAACGTATAGGCAATTTTTATACAGTTATGTATATTGCTTGCCTATATAAAGCATATACAAAACATCTTTTTAAGTTGTACTAATTTGAAATTTTTTAACTTTATTGAATATTGGAATTAATTAGTTTATTGGCTTTACTTCTAGAATAGTTGGAAAGTTATATATAGATAAGAGCATTTTAATGGTAACGTATTTAATGGTATCTTTTTCTCTTGATTACCATTTATTAATTATCTAAAATAAAATTCAAGTTTTTGAAAGTATAGGCAATTTCTATTCATTTATGTATATTGCTTGCCTATATGAGGCATATACAAAACAGCTTTTTAAATTCTACTAATTCGAAATTTTTTAACTTTTCATTGAAAATTTGAATTAATTAGTTCATCGGCTTTACTTCTAGAATGGTTGGAAAGTTGTATATAGATAAGTGCATTTTAATGGTAACGTATTTAATGGTATCTTTTTCTCTTGATTACCATTTATTAATTATCTAAAATAAAATTCAAGTTTTTGAAAGTATAGGCAATTTCTATTCATTTATGTATATTGCTTGACTATGTGGGGCATATACAAAACATCTTCTTATATTGTACTAATTCGACATTTTTTTAACTTTTCATTGAAAACTTGAACCAATTAATCTGTCGACTTTTTTTCCACAATGGTTTTATATATATTAAAAATTTTTAAAATATTTTATAATTAATAACCTTCTTCTACTCATTATTACAGGACTCTATAAAAACGAATTACCATTGATTAATTATCTACATTAAAATTCAATATTTTGAACGTATAGGCAATTTCTATACAGTTATGTATATTGCTTGCCTATATAAAGCATATACAAAACATCTTTTTAAGTTGTACTAATTCGAAATTTTTTAACTTTTCATTAAAAATTTAAATTAATTAGTTTGTCGTAATTAACTAGATAAGCGTGCATCTTTACGGTTAAGTGTTAAATGGAATATTTTTTCCCTTGATTTACTTTAAATAATGCGTTGGCTTTGCTGAAAATATCTAGTGCTGTCACTTAATTTTTACAATGAATTTTTTGAGATGCACCAAAAAAATTGTCAAGTCCCGCCGTTTGTTGTGCACGCACACCAAGTCGTCCAAACTGGTCGGTCGCGATTTAAAATCGATGAAACGATACGCGCCCGAGGACATCAGTTCACTGCTATGGACCGCTTTCGATCTGGAAGACTTGGACCGAAACGGAAAATGTACCAAAAATGTGGATGCACAAATTTTGTTGTTGCTCGATGAACCCGATTTGGGTATACAGACAACGGCAGCGGCTGCAAGTGGAATTATCGGGGCACAACTAAATGTGGTCGTTAAGGAAAATTGGGAGAACATGTCGAAATTATGGATTCTAGGGAAGACATTGGCGATTAATACTGATCTGATTATGTGCAAGGCTCGGGTGCATAACCACTTGAATGAATTGGCTGATGGTGCCAATGTTCCGGTTGTTAATGTTTCGAATGGAACTCATAACCCGTTGACGGTACTCAGTCATTTGTTGGCCATACAAAAACGTCATGGACACCTTGCTGGGCTTACAGTTGCCTATATAAGTCCACCAGGACCACTTTTAAACTCCTATCTTTGTATCCTTCCGAAATTAAAGATGAATCTGAAATTTGCATGTGCATGCAATCCGAAAACGCCCGTCTCCCCGCTAATGCTCAAATTTGCACAAACGTGCTGTAAACAGTATGGAGCCGAAATGCACGAATGTCTCACCCCCGGAGCCGCGATCAAACGCTCTGATGTCATTATTACGACCAGCCACTCCACGGAACAATTGCTATTAAAAGTGCAAGACTTGGAGGCCGCCAACGCGAATTGGTCGTTCATTCATGCACTGTTGCGTGGTAATTTTCAGATTGACGAGGAAATTTTCACGCATAAAAACAGTCTCGTGTTCGATGCCGTCTATTTTATGAAATACGTTTATGCAGCCGTGATGTTACGTTTGCTCGAAGTGCATGTGCATTCAGTGCCCGAACCGGTATTTAACTATGACACTAATGAAAAAATCAAAATTTATTATTAAAGTATTCAATTTTCTCCATCTGACGTGCAGAAATTTTGGTTCGACAAATCTGATTAAAGAAATAGCAAATCCTCCAATTTTTATAAAGGTTTATTACCACTTAAATTTAATGGAATCAAGTCTTATATTTATAAATAAATTTAATAATTGTAGATTGCAATTTGTATGAGTTTCTGTGTATGTACAGGGTCATCTCTGGAATCACTAGACCGATTAAAAAAAAATTTTCTTTGAAAGATGCATTACTTATCCCACAAGAACACTGGCTATATTTTGTCTTAAAAATAACTAAATTAAAATGTACAGATTACGTTAAGTTTTGGAATACCCCATATAGGCTAGTCCAAATCGACATAAAAAATTGCTAAATTTGCAAAACATGATAGGTTTGTTCGCGGATCTGATACTGAACCGATAACGAATCAATCCAAGTGGATTTAGGATAATTGCCAAACGCATACACGCTTATGAACTGATTAAGGGTTATTTTCCCGTGAACGAGTTTGAAAATGTTCGAAAGTAAGACGAGGATTAATGAGAACCATTGACAGAAAAGGAAAGCGGATCGGAACTTTGGTTATAGCGATTCTCGGTGTTTTTTACGACGAAAAATTCGATTCTCTTATTCATACGCAGTTTGATAAAATGTGGCTAGATTTTCTATCCTTCTTTAACAACGTTAAATTCAAATAACAATTTTCGTGGGTTCTCGTTGATCCTCGTCTTACTTCCGAACATTTTCAAACTCGTTCACAGGAAAATAACCCTTAGTCAGTTCATAAGCGTGTATACGCTTGGCAATTATCCTAAATCCACTTGGTTTGATTCGTTATCGGTTCAGTATCAGATCCGCGAACATACCTGATGTATCTCTGATGTTTTAGTATGTTGTTTAGACCCCTTAGGGCAATGTATTCTCAAGTTTGTAAATTGTGGAAAAAATTTTATACAGGAAAAGCTGTGGAGTTTGTAACTTGTTTCGGATGCTCGGTATCTCCTAATGCATGTATTTTTCTTGGAAAGTTTTTCTGTACGTTTTTAAGAGACTTAAATTTGTACAGTTTCTTTAAAAATTAAAAATTTTAGTTTTTATACCTTTTCTGGATCGAGTTGCGCCGAAATCATTTATCCTACGAGCAGAACTTGTTGAATATGATTAGTAAGCAATTTAATTAGCTTTAAACTAAGTGCAAGGGATGGGGGTATATAAGCCTTGTAGTTCTCTCAAAATCTTAAAAAACCCATAGGTCACTTAGTGGCGTAATTGGCTAGATTGTTGCCCTTTATATATAGTGGTCCTCGGTTCAAATCCCAATAAAATGAATTTTGAAAAAAAAAATTTTCATGGGTTTTCGTATTCGATGGTCGCTAATGACCATAGTAAATGATGCGACCTTAAATAAACCAAACAATAAACATGAAAGGTAATGGTATAATCCATACAGGCATGATCAGGAGCATTAATCATAAATTTTATTTCTTCAAAATATGTGCAATAATTTTCAATGCAATAACCCAATAACATAATCGCATAGATTAAAATAGTTCTTAAAAGTTCAATTTTGCATATGAACAGTATAGGCAATCATTATACATGTATGTACAGATGTTGCCTAACGTAACACAAAATACAGCTAGTAGGCCCAGTAGAACAGTCAAAATCAACAATAAATTCGAAAAACATGATGTATTTCTTAGTTGCGTTGAAACCATAGATCCTACGAGCAGAACTTGTTGAATATAATTAGTAGGCAATTTAATTAGGTTTAAATTATTCGCAGAGCAGGGGTCTGTAAGCCTCGTAGTTCACCTTAAAATTTTAGAGAACCCATATAAGGTAAAATCACATTTGGGTGGGTACTGCAGTATTGGTGGATGATAAGGGTTGTCTTGATGCTTTAAATTAAAATTTTCAATTTTCGAAAAAACTTGCCTATTTTCAATGTGCCGTAACTCGCTAACCCACTGACGTGCAGAGCTCCGGTTGGGCTTAATTTGTAAAAAAAAAAAATAATGTATCTTAAAAACGTACAGAATATGTTTCAAATAAAAATATAGAGATACGGAGATTAGCAGAATCTGAAACGAGATTAATAATTTCACGGTTTTTCCTGTATACAATTTTTTCCTCAACTTTTTGAGAATTGCAAACTTGCAAATACAAAGCTCAGTTAGGAATAATCTCAACACTAATACCAAATTTCCCTTAATAATAATTTGGATGAAATATTAATATATAATGGATTAATCCATCTTTTCCAGTTATCTATACCAATAATAAGATTGAAGAATTTTTACTACTTAAATACTTATATAATAAAAACGTTCCATCTCTCCTGCGCGAGAGCACGAAAAACGTAATCATTTTTCCCAGCTAGGATTTTTATCTAATCTAAAAAATTTAAGGTGTTTTGTTGAATACTCTTTATTGCCTACATTTTCATATATTGAAGACAAAAAAATTAATGCCATTTACATTGTAATTTTCCCCAAAAAAACAGGGTAATCACAGGGTTTGTCCAGGGTCAACTTGAAAACAGCTGAGCCGATTTCAGTGGAATTTTCACAAAAATTTATTAAATACTAGCTGACCCACGCAACTCCGTCTGCGTCACATAAGGGTGAGAGAAGGTTAAGAGTGGGGAACCTATGGCACAATTCTAAAGGAGTTAAAACTTGCTTTGTTTTATCCACAAATCACTTAAGAACCATTGAAGAGATAAAATTTGGTACCTACAATGCTAATTTAAAACCACGCGGACGAAACCAAGAAAAACATTGTATGTCTGTAACGTTAAAAGTATAACATGACTCATGAGCTATCTTAGGTACATCACACTATGATCAGTAAGAGTGGAACTATAGTAAAAAATGTCACGGGAACGGGAATAATAAAGGAACGCTGCATAACACTACTGGGGTGTTTTATTGATAAAATTTACGTATGTAAACTTAAAATATAATGAAGAAAAAAGAATATATGAAACTTAAACAAAGAGTAACGTAAAAAAAATTGAAATGTTATTTGATTATTGCAACGCCTGTAACCGTTGTAACAAATAATATATTTTAAACTTGTACTTCTGTATCTGATATAATATATTGCAAGGAGCTGAATGCCTGAATGTCTAATGATCTATGAATCAGCTCAGTACTGACTACTAAAAAAAAGTTAGAAGTACACAAATATTGAGAAGGAAAAGCGCAAGCGCTCACTTAGGAGGCCTAACATATTTTAAAGAGTGGGGAGTCTTTAAAAATGTTAAAAGTTAAAAATGTAATTGTTGATTTTTTAAATATAATTTAACACGCTAAATTCTAAATATGTATTCGAAAATTAACAATGAAAGAAATTTCAACGTTTCAAAATTTTTCATTATTTTTTGGATGTTAAATAAAAAATCATATCTTCAAGTGAAAATAGTAATTTTTATTTTAATCCTAAAGAGAAAATGTGTTAAAACGCTATTTCACGAACTTTAAAGATCTATTTCACGACCTTTTTTTTAACACACGGTTCCCGCAGGAGACAATTATCATGTTATCCTTTGAGCACCGTGCATTATTCTGGCATAAGAAATAATCTATATTATTATCTGATCCCTCAACTATCATATTGCAAAAAAGCATGTTTATCTTTTACTCTGTGAACAACAAAAACATATCTATCCCACGGGAGTAGAACATTTTTCCTGGAAAAAAAAGAGATCAAGCTTTCCTGAGGAAAATTCGTTAAAACTCTTATTCATGAACTTTTAGAAAACTCCTTTGAAATACTCAGTTCCTGAAGGATTCTATTTTTAGCCTATCCTACGGGAACCGTACAATATTCTAACATAAAAAGTAGCCCATATCATTCACTGTCTCTTAAACCACCATATTGCAAGAAATTATGGTATTCTTTTGTTCTGTGAAAAACAAAAACGTATCTATCCTACGGGAACATACATTTTTCCTGGATAAAAATTGGACTGTATTAAAAGAAAAATTATGATTTTGCTTTGAGGACCTTATGAGTTATTACTATAAATATATTGTACTCAGATAAAAGTGTTTAGTTTCAGCATGATTTTTCTTCTAACCAGTTTTTCTCTATTTTCCCGATGAAATGAGAAATTTTTCCGAAATAAAACGTGTTCTAGACAATGATTCGCATATTTATCATACTTAAATATCACCAAAATCCATTTTCAACTAAAAATAGAGTTTATGCATAATTTTTTTCTCCAAACCGTTTTTCAATTTCCCGGATAAATTAGACATTTTCCCGTTATAAAAAGTATTCTTTTTTATGACTCAGATTGTCATTTATCATCATACCAAATTTCATTAAAAACCATATGTATTTGGGTAAAAGTTAATAATATCTTTCTAAAAACAATTTCGCAAATAATGAATTATTTTTGAAACAACCTTAACAACCATTAAAAAGGTTATAACGGGCTAACCGTAAAAGATAGACATATATCGTCGCTGACTTTTTTGTAGAACTTTTTAAGAGGAACAATTTTGCTCTACATGATTTTTACGTAACTTTAATCGTTTACGCAGGGCAGGCCACGAACGCTCTCAAAAGGAAAAAATTTCCCTGATTTTTGCAACATTTTCCATCGATACTCTGCTCCTATTGGTCGTAGCGTGATGTTATATAGCGTAAAGCCTTCCTCAATAATTAGGCTATCCAACATTAAAAGAATTTTTCAATTCGAACCAGTAGTTCCTGAGATTAGCCCGTTTAACCAATCAAACAAACAAACAAACTCTTCAATTTTATATATTAGTATAGATTGTAACTTACATTATGGGCTACTCTAAATTTCGAATAGTTTTCCCTGTCTGTTTGTTTGTTCTTGGCAAACTTGAAAACGGCTGGTCCGATTTGGACGAGATTTTCACTACAAGTAGGAAATATTACAAAAAGTGCTTTAAAATTCTTTTTATTTGGAAAAAATGTTAATTTTCTGAGCAAAAAAATAAAAACTATAAAAACTGCGCAACGAAAAGCATACATCGGCAGGCAGTTGTGATACAATGTACATATACTAACATATCGTAGAGACGACATAATTTTAAACTATGTAATTTGTTATTCTTATAAATTTATGTTCGCAAATTTGAAAATTATAATCATGATAGAAGTATAGCGATAGGTTAAATTCCTAGAAACCAAAAATCCATTGTGAATTTACGGGTAGTTAATATATTATTAATAGTTCGGCTGAGTAAACGTTCGAATTATCGAAGGAGGAGAAGAAAATCCTCTGCAGTGAATATGATTTCATTCATAAAAATAAATATCTTAGTTCAAAAATGAGACCCTTAAAAATAAATTTAAAAAATAGACAGTTCGACTTAAGTGATCCCGATTAGGAGTTTGACTAAGAGAGGTGAAGCCGTTAGACAGAGTCCCCAGAACAAAAAGAAATCCAGCCCAACTTATTTTTCAAAAGAATAGGCATAATGGCCTTAATACTATATCCTAGAATTATGAATCTAAGGCTACCAAACCTAATACCTCAGATAACACATTAAATATTATTAATCCTAAAAAAGGTACACTTCCTAAAGGATAACTACTAATCCATTCTACTATAATTAATAAATGATTTCATATGACATTTCTCAAGGCTTAAAATGTTCTTAATATTTTACAATATTCAAAAAAACTGTTCTGGAACTGATATCTGTTCTGGAAAAGTAGTTTAACAGATTTTCATAAACTTTCTATGAAATAAAGGTCTAGAAATATCTAATTATCTTCTTTTTTTTTGTGAAAATAGCTTAATTTCTTATTTTGGGTAAAATTTTCTATTATTCAATCAGATTAAATTTAGATACGCTCTGCGAAGCGGGCGGGTATCAGCTAGTTTTTAGTAAATTGACACATCAAAATTCCCATGAATTAGGCTCTTCGTCTCTGATGACTTATAAAGAATCTATTTTGGGACTTGGTTTCTTTTGCCAAATTTGTATTTAAATTTAACTCGCGTCTTTATCTTAAATACGAATTTTTTATAGTGTTTTTTTTTAATCTTGAAAACAGAAGCCTTGAAAATTTTTAATTACTAGTTTTCAAGACTGTGATTAGGGAAAATAATTACGCAGTTAGTTTCTAGAAAAAAAATTAATTTTATTATATAGAAATTCGTGTCGTTTGATTTGTACATATCGTACACAAATTGCTTCTGATTTAGCTTTGTAATTTATACTATCAAGTAGTTTGTCCGTCAATTATCTTCTAATCAGTGGCATCCGCCTTTGAAACGCTAAATGGCTCGGAGACAGTTTCAGCACCGCAATCGGCGACAACCACGGCTCGTTCGGGTCTATCACGACCGTCAGTCTTTCCGCTTTCGATTTTACGGATGATATCCATTCCTTTCAAGACTTTTCCGAAGACAACATGTCGTCCATCCAACCAACTCGTTTGTTTCGTGGTGATGAAGAATTGCGAGCCGTTTGTGTCCTTTCCAGCGTTAGCCATTGACAACCAACCAGCACCGTAATGTTTTAGCTTGAAGTTCTCATCTTCGAAACGTTCACCATAAATGCTTCGTCCTTAAATTAACAAAAAAAAAAACTTATTTAAAAGATCAATGAAAATTGATTTTAATTTACCTCCAGTTCCATCTCCTTTAGTGAAATCTCCTCCTTGAATCATAAAGTCTTTGATCACCCGATGAAATCCACTGCCCTTATATCCTTGCCCCTCTGGTTTTTTCGACAATTCAACAAAGTTTGCGACTGTCTTCGGAACCGTTTTTCCGAACAAACCAAACTCGACGCGTCCAGCAGGTTCTCCACCGATGGTTAAATCGAACCACACCTAAAAATGTACAAGTGAAAATCGGAGAATTCATTGAAAAAAATTTATATATACCTTGTCGGTGACTTTCGGGCCTTTGGCCTCATCTCCGGAGGCTAAGTTCAAGCATAGCACCAACGCAAAACAAACAATGTAGGTTTTCATGGACATGCTGTTAACGGGACAATGAAACAACTAACACCGAGAATATTAATGTGGTGCTTATTTAAAACGAGTTGTTTGGAAGATCAGTGAACTTTTGTGTTGATGATTCCCCCAAACTCTCCGCCATTCGGGATGTGGAGAGTCGTGATTGGTTGACAGTTGTCAAGGTTTTGTTCGTTGGATAGAACTGAGCATGCGTCAATATGACGACTGCACTGTAAAGTACTGGGAGTACTATAAAACGTGACGTCATTGCAATGAATTCTTATTAAAACTTTTTTAGACAATACGCAGTACTATGAAGTGTACTGCCATGAGTTTAGTGTTTGATCATGCGCAAATGTTAGATCACTGTGATTACTGTTAAGTACTACGAAATGTAACGGCAACACGCTTAAAACTTTTTAGCCAATATTTCAGCAGTATACTGCCAAAATACAATCTTAAAAGCATGCGTGAAAATGGCGGTTTTACTACGAATACTGTTAAGTACTATTAAATGTGACGTCATCCCATTGAATCAAACACATAACTTTACTATTTAATAAGTTAAATAATTTGCAGTAGTAACTTGTCGAAACATGCGCCATTTAATTTAAAAATGGCGATATTTTTAAACTTTTATTATAAAAAAGTAATATTATTCGTAATATTTTTAAGTAAAACAAGACTTCCTTCTTTTAAATCTTAATATTTAATTCTTTAAGTTGGTGAGCTTAAATAAAAAGAAACACTTTAAATTTTCCAAGAAAAAAAATGTAACCTGCCATTAAATAGATTTTCCATTTTTTTTTTAATCTTAAAATTTAATTAAGTCATTCACCCATTTATTTGATTTTAAAATGGAAAATCAAATTGCGTTTTACATAAAACCCAATGTCCTTGTATTTTGGAACTGGAATTGTATGGTATGACATTCCAAAAATTTCCTTTGGATGTCCCACAACTGAGAGTGTCAAGAGAACAGTCTAATGTCAGTTTTGTACACAAAACTTCAACTGGTAAAATACAATCAACCACTTGGATACCAAGCAAAACGAAGTGGTGCTTTCTTGTAGAACTTTTGCACATAACCTAGCCAATATGGAAACGGAGACTGTAAGTCCTGTGAGCAGTGACAGTAGTTCATTCGAAGATTTGTCAGCACCACAAAATTTCGATCAAAACGGCAAAGATGAAAAGCCCGCGAACGATGACGAGTGGCTCGATATTTTATCGACCGGTGCTTTGAAGAAGAAAATTATCAAAAAGTCAAATGATCCAGGAGTGCGACCCCAACATAATGATATCTGTGTGATACGTTTAGAAGGACGTCTTGAAGATGGTACTGTTGTCGAGAAATATGACGAGTTGCAAGTGCAAGTCGGTGATATGGAAGTGGTGCAGGGTATCGATTTAGGTTTGGCTTTGATGGACGTCGGCGAAGTTGCCCAGTTTCAAGTCGAACCACGTTTGGCGTATGGTAAAGAAGGACGACAACCTGATATACCTCCCGAATCCCATTTAACTTATGAAGTAGAATTGATCAAGTTTAGACCCGAGCTAGAAATTGAAACACTTAGTGTGAGCGAACGGAAAATAATTGGGTAACTTCCATCGTAAATCTCTTCGATTTTCAAATAACTGAACTATTTTTAGAAATAAAAAACGGGAACGTGGAAATTGGTGGTATGCAAGAAACGAGTGCAACTATGCAATTTCTTGTTATCGAAAAGCCCTGGACTATTTGGATGACGTCGAAGGAGGAATTACAAATCCGACTGAAGATGGTAACTTAAAAGTATTGAAACCCCCAAAATTAGTCGAAACCAAACTTATCCCAAGTAAATTTTCAGCCGACAGACGCTGAACTTCAAGATCTATTCGAAGACCGTATGAAAGTTTACAATAACATGGCAGCCGCTCAAATGAAACTAGAAATTTACGACGCTGCCTTAAAATCAGTTGACAACGTCTTGCGATGCCAATCCAACAACGTGAAAGCCTTATTTAGAAAAGCTAAAGTAATTTCTTCAAATCCTAATCATTCAACACTTACATCAAAAAAAATTTTTTTAAGATATTAATTGCTAAAAATGAACCGTCCGAAGCGACAAAGGTGTTCAAGAAGGCGCTAGCTCTCGAACCGAACAACGTTGCCGTGCAACAGGAACTGCAAAAACTTGCGTCGATCGCCAAAAAACATCGTGACCACGAACGGGTGTTGGCGAAGCGAATGCTTCAGCAACCCACCGGCGAAAAGAAACGTTCCAAATCAAAATCGTCGAAATTTTGGACGCCAATATTGGCCGCCATCACCGTGGCTCTCACAGCCTTCACGGTTTATAAATTTAAATATGAATAATTTGTTACCAGTTAAGAGATAAAAAAAAACGGTTGTTGCATTCTCTGTCTGTCTCTCTCAAAATAGCATTCCTTCTTCTTACACTTAATTTTTCTGGGGGTGTGTATTTTGGTTATAATGTTTATTAAAGAAAATATGTTTTATTAATGTTATCTATGTATTGATAAACCTGATGGTCAGAATTTCCTGTCACAGATTTATAAGGTCAATAATTGCCAACATAAAAAAAATTTTAATCCAGTACATGGCGGCACATTATTAACCAACTTCCAAAAAAATCGAGCTTTCCAACAAAAAGTTAATATTTCATCCCTTAGTTTTCAACCCCTTAGAAGTGAACGATTTGTTTCAAATTAAAATGGGAACTAAGTGGAATACTCTTTCCAATAAAAAAAAAATTATCAAAATTTGATGATAGTTAAACGTCACTATATCATCCCTTTCATCCTTTGGGAGTGGATCTTTTTCTTCAATTTGAAATGTGAACAATTTAAAAATACGATGTACGTTATAGAAAAAATAATTCCAAATCGGGTTAGCCAGGAAAAATGTATAATTTCATCCCTAGTTTTAAACCCCTTATGGGTGGAGTTTTTTTATTTTAAAAACATGTAAATGAGATGAATTTAAAATAACGTTCCACAAAAGGATGTATCAAAATCAAGCTATCCAATTAGAAGTTAATATTTCATCCCTTGATATTCAACCCTTTAGAAGTGAAAGATTTTCCTCAAATTAAAATGGGATCATTCGGGAAGCACCAGCTTTCAAATATAAAAGAATGATCAAAATCGAGCTATCCAATAAAAAGTTAATATTTCATCCCTTAGTTTTCAACCTCTTAGAAGTGAACGATTTGTTTCAAATTTAAAGAGGAACTAAGTAGAATACTTTTTCCAATAGAAAAAAAATCATCAAAAAACGATGATTCAGTTTATAATTTCATCCCTAATTTTTAACCCCCTAAGAGTGGAGTTTTTTTTTTATAAAAATGGAAATGAGATTAATTTAAAACTATGCTCTATCAATAAAAAAGAATTATCAAAATGGAGTTATCCAATAATAAGTTAATATATTATCCCTTAGTTTTCAACCCCTTAGAAGTGAAAGATTTGTTTCAAATTAAAATGGGGACTAAGTGGAATACTCTTTACAATAGAAAAAAAAATCATCATAATTCGATTATTCAGTTAAATGTCATTATTTCATCCCCTTCATCTTTTGGGTGTGGATCTTTTTCTTCAGTTTGAAATGTGAACAATTTAAAAATACGATGTACGTTATAGAAAAAAAAATTTTGAAATCGGGTTAGCCAGGAAAAATTTCAAATGTCATCCCTAATTTTTAACCCCTTATGAGTGGAGTTTTTTTTTCATAAAAATGGAAATGAGATTAATTTATAATTATGTTCCACCAAAAAAAATTTCGAAATCGTGTTAGCCAGGAAAAATGTATAATTTAATCCCTAATTTTTAACCCCTTATGGGTGGAGTTTTTTTTTTTTTATAAAAATGGAAATGCCATTAATTTAAAATTACGTTCCAGCAAAAAAAAGGAAGTATCAAAATCGAGCTATCCAATAAGAAGTTAGTATTTCATCCCTTAGTTTTCAACCTTTTAGAAGTGAACGATTTTTTTCAAATTAAAATGGGACCACATGGGAAGCACCAGTTTTGAAATAAAAAAAGAATTGTCAAAATCGGATCACCCAGTCAAAACGTATGAGTAAACAGACATAAAAAAAATATAGTCGAATTGATAACTTTTTTTTTTTTGAAGTCGGTTAAAAAAAGAGGCGGTTTTCAATTCGACTGAATTTTTTTATGTTTGTTACCTCAGAACTTTTGACTGGGTGAACCAATTTTGACGATTCTTTTTTTTATTGGAAAGCTGGTGTTTCCGTGTGGTCCCATTTTAATTTGAAGGAAAATCGTTCATTTCTAAAGGGTTGAAAACTAAGGGATGAAATATTAACTTGTTACTGGATAGCTCGATTTTGATAATTTTTTTTTTGTAGAAAATAATTTTAAATGAATCTCATTTCCATTTTTATAAAAAAAAAAAAACTCCGCTCATAAGGGGTTAAAAATTAGGGATGAAATTATAAATTTTTTCTGGCTAAGCCAATTTTCATATTTTTATTTCTATTACGTAAATTATGTCTTTAAATTGTTCACAATTCAAATTGAAGAAAAAATCTACCCCCTAAGGTTGATAATAGGGGATGAAATAATGACATTAAACTGAATCATCGAATTTTGATAATTTTTTTTCTGTTGGAAAGAATAATCCACTTAGTTCTATCATTACATTTAAAAACAAAAAATTTTAACCCTTAAGAGCAAAAGGGGATGAAGTAGTAATTTTTAACATCTAAACTCATATGAGCAGCGCGTTTAGTAGGTTTACCCATATTCAAAGAAATAAAATTAATTATTAAACTGCAGTACTAAAAGTCGAGAAATAAATAAAAATTATAACAAATGGAAAAACCAACCTCAAAATAAATAAAAAATCTTCAACAAAAATGCACTAAAAAGTAAAAAAAATAATTGCGTATCCTTACAGTGTTTACAACTTACAAATTATTAGGATGATATAATGTACAACTATTGTTATTTTTGGAGTGGGTGTCATTTTACCCGTTGCATTATAGTGAAATTACCAAAATTTAATGTTGGCTGTCTGATCCTTCTAAGGACGAATAAGATAATAAAATTTGCCTACATTTTTTTTTGTCCATGGCCCGAGCTATGAACTGTAGGTAATAACTAAATAATTTTAAGGAATAGACCCATACCATGTAAAATGCCTTAAATCCAGTAGACAAACGACAATAGTACCAAAATAATAAGTAGAATAAAATTTGTTTTTTTTTTTTTGTTGGCATCTCTTAAGGTTCTTCTTGGTGAATGGATGGACCATGTATGTGAATTTAACGGCGTGAGATTCACATACATTTTTGTAATGGCGTTCCCATAGCAGGACCACAGACCTACATTTTGGGAATCACTGACAGAACATCTAGGAATATTAACAAAAACAATTATCCAATTGAAAAATGTTTTATTTAAAAAAATATATTCTTATTTAATCAATGAAAAACGGTTTCAAATAATCAGGCAAAGCCAAATCGTTTTTCTGATAGTTTTTCACGACTTCCACGCTCAACATTTGTTCGGGCGAGAGAACCAACAGATCTTTGGTGTCGATATGATCTAATTGAATACTGGCTTGGTTTATTAAATTCTCCGACGTGCAATCGAGCTGATTGTAATCGGATAAATGCGGCAGTGATTTGTCGTTCCAAATCTCCTCGTACGAGTCCAACAATTCTTGATTGTACTGATTGTTCATAATGTTAATGTTCGATATGTCGGGAACGCCGGCTAATTCTTGAGATGTCGTATCGATTAATGAATAGACTGAATTGCTTGACTCGTTACTGTTGGATGATTGGTCCAGGTGTTTTTCGAATGGAATCAAATGTCCGTTAGCATCGGCGATTAAACGTTGTACTTTTCGATTTTTGGTCGTTGTAATACCATGACTGGACTTTTGATGTCTTCGTAGATGGTTGTCTCGTTTGTACGACTGGCCACAATCGGGACATACATACGGTCGTAACTCAGAATGAGTGGCTGTATGTCTTAACAATTCACTGTTTCTCTTAAACGACTTACAACAAATTTTACAAGGAAACAGTGGAATCTTAAAAAAAAAAAGTTGGTTGTCTATAAAGTCGGTTTACGGACGATAGTTTTACGTGATAACGTCATAAAGTACACCTAATTGATGAAAAATTGCCTACCTTTAATGAATTGAATTATTATCACTGAATTATCATTATTTTGAACTAACTAAAACCCGCCCGCTTCGCTGAGCGTATCTAAATTTAATCTGATTGAATAATAGAAAACTTTACCCAAAATAAAAAATTCAGCTATTTTAACAAAAAAAAAAATAGTTAGGTATTTCTAGACCTTTATTTCATAGAAAGTTCATGAAAATCCGTTAAACTTCTTTTCCAGGAACATATACAAGTTATCTTATTGGTAGGATCTTTACGTTTTTTTGAATATTGTAAAATATTAAGAACATTTTAAGCCTTGAGAAATGTCATATGAAAAATTTATTAATTTTAGTGGAATGGATTAGTAGCTATCCTTTAGGAAGTGTATCTTTTTTAGGATCAATTATATTTAATGTGTTATCTTAAGATCTGAGGTATTAGGTTTGATTGTCTTAGATTCATAATTCTAGGATATAGTATTAACTCCATTATGTCTTATCGGCAAGTTTGCTATTTTCCGGGGTCCAGGATTAGACAACGAATTCTTATAGATCTTGCTAAAATAAATTGAAAATTAATAATATAGTTTTTGGTAAAAAAACAACGCGATGGTCACATCTAAGTTGCTATTTCCTCTTGAATAATAAGTTGGATTGGAATTCTTTTTGTTCTGGGGGCTCTATCTAACGGCTTCACCTCTCTTAGTCAAACTCCTAATCGGGATCACTTAAGTCAAACTGTCTAATTTTGTTATTTATTCTTACATGTCTCATTTTTGAACTAAGATATTTATTTTTATGAATGAAATCATATTCACTGCAGAGGATTTTCTTCTCCTCCCTCGACAATTCGAAAGTTTACTCAGCCGAACTATTAATAATATATATTAACTACCCGTAAATTCACAATGGAGTTATGGTTTATAGGAATTTAACCTATTGCTATATTTCTATAATGGTTATAATTTTCAAATTTGCGAATATTAATTTATAAGTATAACAAATTACCTAGTTTAAAATCATGTCGTCTCTACGATATGTTAGTATATGTACATTGTATCACAACTGCCTGCCGATGTATGTTTTTCGTTGCGCAGTTTTTATAGTTTTAATTTTTTTGCTCAGAAAATCAACATTTTTTCTGAATAAAAAGTATTTTAAAGCACATTTTGTAATATTTACTACTTGGAGTGAAAATCTAGTCCAAATCGGACCAGCCGTTTTCAAGTTTGCCAAGAACAAACAAACAGACAGAGAAAACTATTCGAAATAAAAAGTAGCCGATAATCTAAGTTACAATATTTAATAACTTTTTGTGAAAATTCCATTGAAATCGGCTCAGCTATTTTCAAGTTTACCCTGGACCAACCCTATTATTACCCTGTTTTTTTGGGGAAAATCACAATGCAAATGGCATTTATTTTTTTGTATTAAATATATGAAAATGTAGACAATAAAGGGTATTCAACAAAACACCTTAATTTTTTTAGATTAGATAAAAATCTCAGTTGGAAAAAATG
Source organism: Sisyra nigra (assembly GCA_958496155.1). Lineage (NCBI taxonomy): Eukaryota > Metazoa > Arthropoda > Insecta > Neuroptera > Sisyridae > Sisyra > Sisyra nigra. The sequence continues at coordinate 4,272,435 of OY292315.1, forward strand.
ATTCCGTTTTTCGTTCTCTCGCGCAGGAGAGATGAAACGTTTTTATTATATAGGTATTCAAGTAGGTAATTTCTTCAATCTTATTATTGGTATAGATAATACAAAGAAGTTAATTGAAAATTAACAATTTTTTTTTAAATTTAATCAGACTGAAAATTATTTAAGGAAGGAAAATAATTAAGCAAATTGTAGAAAAACACACAAAACACGTTGTCTAGGATTCAACAATTGCCTCTCTATCACTTGTATCGCGTTCTCGCTTGCACGCACAGGCTCAAATGGAACGTGACAGTTTTTCATGCATGCTACCCAATATTCATCAATTTATAAGACGTTATCACGTGAAAACAGAATTATGCCTTATCGTAAGTGTATAATATTACCTCAGCATGAACAGTTGTTTCATGTTCTTTCAACGTATTCAATTGATAATACGATTTGCCACATTTGATACAAACGAACAACTTTTCATGGGTCAAATGCAATCGCATATGATGCGATAAGTTCGTTTTTGTATTGCATTTATGTCCACACAGCTCACAACTATATTCGTTGCCTCTGTGACTCGATATGACATGTTGATCAAACGTTGTTCTCTTATCGAATTGCTTGCCGCAAATCTCACAAATAAACTGGATATCTTTCGACTTATTACACTCCGAGTCGTTGGTCGATGATTTATTACAGCCATCACGCGATTTCAACGCCTTTATAGGACCTAGAACCATTAAAAATTGATATATTTTTTAAAAAATTTTAATCACACTCAACACTTACTTTCACGTTTTGATTTTAATTTGCGAGTCTCTAAAAAAAAAAAGTTTGATAGTTAATCAAAGCCAATGTTAAGTCCTATTTATTAAATAATTTTAAATGATCTTTTATATTTGTCAGACTTGATAAAAACGTATATCGATAGTGAAATTGTTATTTGAGTAGGCTGTGGATCAAATTGACCATCAGCTTTTTCTCCATTAATAAGCTGTCTCATTTAGACTAATTGAAAATATATGTTTGGTCTTTTTAATGGGGAAAATATGATCTGAAGTTAGACTTTTTTGATTTGTTATCTTTGTCAGATTAACTGGAATCCCGTATCTTTAATTACATAATTAACTGAGTAGGCCATGGACCAACTAGCGCTTCCTATTAAAGTCCATTTATACTTTGATTAGTGCAAGTACAAGTGATTAGTAATACTGGTGAATAATTACGGTTCATTGACCCATACAAATCCATTGAGGTTCATACACGAGTCCGACATTCGTCCCGCGAATTGAATTTGTATGGCGGTAGTCGCTTGGAAGCCATGTGTACGAAGAGGCTTAAACTTTGATTAGTGCGAGCGGTTAGTTATTCAAGTGTGCCATGCAAGTAGCGTCCACTGTACTATTTAGCTAAAGCCCAGCAGCTACTAGACCAGAGCTGAAGCCTTTGAAAATGGTAAAAAGTAAAAAAAAAAAAATTATAATAGGATTAAACCCATTAGAAAAGGAAGAGAATATAACAAAAATGAAAGGAAAAATTAATTAAAGTCGATCTCAGTTCGGGAAGTGGAAAAAGAGGGAGGGGGGGGTGTTTTTAGAGTAGAAACGGTTTATCTAGACTTCCGACAAAACTACAAGTCCTATGGAAAAAAGTTAAATAGCAAAGTTGTAGGCAATAAGAAGATCTACAACGTTTGTACTAACACTTTTTTCACAAAACCTCACAACTTATGGGAAAAATTCCAATACCCAAGATTTTGTTTTTTTTTTTTTATTTTTATCTTTTACAAAAAAAAAATTTCATGAAATTTGGTAAAAACTTGCCTCTTAATGTCCCAAACACACTATAATTTTTTTGATTTAAAATATTAATTGTTTCACCTTATTTTGACTTAATATTGAAAAACCACCCTAGTTTTCAATTGAAAATTCCAACATCAAAATATCTAATTTTTTTAAAAGTCGGTAAGCTTTTTGTTCGTTTAAACCTCTACTTTCTGATGATGCAAAAAATACATAACAATGTTAAATGTTCCGAGAAAATGCAATAATTAAGTTTAAATTTTAATAAATTGCTCAAAGTTGTACACAATACAATTGTACAAATACAACTTTTATTTAAGCAATTTATTAAAATTTACACTTTAATTATTGCATTTTCTGGGAACATATATATATTTTTTAAATCAAAAAAATTAGTGTTTTTGGGACATTAAAAGGTAATTTTTTACCAAATTTAATGAATATTTTTTTTTTGTAAAAATCTTTGTTATTAGAATTTATCACATAAATTATGAGGTTATGTGAAAAAAGTGTTAGTACAAAAGTTGTAGATCTTCTTATTACCTACAACTTTGTCATTTAACTTTTTTCCATAGAACTTGTAGTTTTGTCGTAAATCGATATAAATCGTTTCTATCCTTTAAACACAATTTATTTTTACTTTCTTTTACTACTATATAGATAGTAAAGGAAGTATTGCAATCGGGTCGAATTTTCGAATTCGAGCTTTCACCGGAAATATATGTTTTGAGGTCCCCTGAGTCCAAAAAAGAGGTTTTTAGAAACATGTCTGTGTGTGACAGCCATATCGTATCGAAGGCTTTATCCGAATTTCACCAAACTTGAAATTTAACCTCCATTATATACCTAGTAGTGGCGCGAAGCTTTTGGTTGAAATCGGTTTAGCGAAAGCTCTCCTTTATTCTAGGAGATTTGGAGCTTTTTCAATTTTTTTCGAAAACGGCTCCAACGATTTTCTTTAAACTTTCTATAGTTCTTAGACTCATTAGAAGCGACAACTTTTATTTGAAACTTTTTCCTGCGAAAATTCGAATAAGGACTATTGTGGGGTGAAGGTTGGGAATTCGTATATGTTATATATGTACAATGCACGTCATATAAGTTGTATGCGTATAATGCTGTTTATATGCATAGTTAGAAAAGTGCTTATATTTCATATATATTATACCAACAGCGAGTTTCATAAATGAAAGTAAAAGAAAGTACTGTGACGCCTCGCAGCAGATATTTCTTTTCATATTTGTTATATTCTCTTCCTTTTCTAATGGGTTTCATCCTACTATAATTTTTTTTAGGTTTAAAAAATTATCGACTCTGGTCTACGAAGCATTACAACGGAACAAACTGGACCCTATTTGCACGGCATACTTGAACTAATACCTCACAAGAATAACCTAATCGCTAATCACTCGCACTCGTACTAATCTAAGTGTAAATGAGCCTATTTTCTAATATACTAAATTTCATGATAAAAAAGGTTTCATTCTATTATCAACTCGGTGAAGGTCGATGTAGGTTCGTATCTTAGATTATTATTTTATTAGTGAGTACTAGGCTTTATGTCTGAGGCAATCTCAACGGTTACACCCACAACATCTGCGCTTCAATATGTCAACAACGTTCATAACGCTTTTAAAATTTGCTGGGTAGGTAAACTCAAAACGTCGCTGCCATTTGCCAAATTACAGAGCATCATTTAAAAATCATATTTATTAAACAGTTTTATATAAATTTTCCGCAATTTCCTTCCACTTTTTTGCTTTGATTTTTATATCCCCTGAAAGTTTTATCTTATAATATTTTATTATTTTTCACCCTTTCAATTAATTTTTCATTATCAAATTTTTTCAGCTATAAATTTGTGTAGTACACTTTTTTAGAATGACAAAAAATAAATATTATAAAAAAATGAAAAACCGACTTCAAAATATATAAAAATTCTTAAACAAAAAATGCACTAAAAAGTAACAAAATAATGGCGTATCCTTGCAGTATCTACAACTTACAAATTATTAGGATGATACAATGTACAACTATTGTTATTTTTGGAGTTGGTGTCAGCCAAGGAAATACGACTATATTGGTACTTAGCAAAAAACGAGAATACCTTATGAAAATTATTTTTCAAATGAACTTTTAAACAATATACTTTTACTGTAACAATATCTAGCGACTTTTAAACTACAAAATACTAATACAACCTAAACCTTTTTACAATTTTTACAAATTACCATTAATATTTATTTTCTTGACTGACACCAACTCCAAAAATAACAATAGTTGTACATTCTATCATCCTAATAATTTGTAAGTTGTAGATACTGCAAGGATATGCCATTATTTTGTTACTTTTTAGTGCATTTTTTGTTTAAGAATTTTTATATATTTTGAAGTCGGTTTTTCATTTTTTTATAATATTTATTTATTTCTCGCGTTTTAGTGATCTGAAGTTCGATAACTGATTTTATTTTCTTAAGGTTCTCATTTTTTTAAATGGTTAACCTTCCAAACGCGCTGCTCATATGAGGCAGCGCCGTTTGATATTAAAAGTTACTACATCATCCCTTTTTGCTCTTAAGGGTTGAAATTTTTTGCTTTTAAATGTAATAACAAAACTAAGTAGATTATTCTTTCCAACAGAAAAAAAATTATCAAAATTCGGTTAAATGTCACTATTTCATCCCCTATTTTCATCCTTAAGGGGTTGATTTTTTTCTTCAAATTCAAATGTGAACAATTTAAAGGTACGTTGTACGTAATAAAAACAAAATTATCAAAATCGGGTTAGCCAGAAAAAAATTATAATATTATTTCATCTCTAATTTTTAACCCCTTATGAGTGGAGTTTTTTTTAAATGGATAGGAGATTAATTTAAGGTTGTGTTCTACAAATATAAAAAGAATTATCAAAATCGAACTATCCAGTAAGAAGTTAATATTTCATCCCTTAGTTTTCAACCCTTTAGAAGTAAAAAATGTTCCTCAAATTAAAACTGGACCCCACGAAAAGCACCAGCTTTCAAATAAAAAAAGAATTATCGAAATCGAGCTATCCAATAAGAAGTTAATATATCATCCCTTAGTTTTCAACCCTTTAGAAGTAAAAAATGTTCCTCAAATTAAAATGGGAACACACGAGAAGCACTAGCTTTCAAATAAAAAAAGAATTATCAAAATCGAGCTATCCAATAAGAAGTTAGAGATCCAATAAGAAGTTTCATCCCTTCGTTTTCAACCTCTTAGAAGTAAACGATTTTCTTCAAATTAAAATTGAGCCACACGAAAAGCACTGGCTTTCAAATAAAAAACTAATTTTCAAAATTGAGCCATCCAATAAGAAGTCAGTATTTCATCCCTTAGTTTTCAGCCCCTTAGAAGTGAACGATTTCCTTCAAACTAAAATGGGACCATTCGGGAAGCATCAGCTTTCAAATAAAAAAAGAATCATCAAAATCGGAAATGCTGAGGTAACAAACATAAAAAAAAAAAAAAAAAATACAGTCGAATTGAGAACCTCCTCCTTTTTTTGAAGTCGGTTAATAAACAATTGACATTTGGCAACGTCAAAAGTTGAAGTAGAGTCAACTTTCAAGCGTCGTGAGCTTGCCGTCAAGTTTAATCATTCTTATGGAGTTCTATATGTATTCATTTTTTTTTTTGACATTTTGAACCGTCACCGTCGTGGACGTCGAGTTTAACTCAGGGAACAAGCTCAATTCTACGTGGAAAATGTTAATTTAATTTAAAAAAAAAAAACGGTATTTACGATCAGTTTTTCGTTGCAAAATCAATCCTTTGATATCGTGTCCTTTTCTTTTATGTTCCAAAATACGTTCTTTATCCGCATATGATACGTTACAGGACAAACATTCGTATTTATCGTGTTGCTAAAAGGTGAAAAATTGTTAATTTTACGTTCTTATTAAGTACAGAGGAATATTTACTTTCATATGAATTAAATATTGTTGTTTTCGACTGAATTTCCCGTTGCATCGGTCGCACGAGAATGGTTTTTGACGGGCATGTTCCTCGACATGCGAGCTGTGCTCCTCGGACGAGTTGAACATTGCAGCGCATTCCATACACGAAAATTTACCGAACGCGTGATTTTTGGCGATGTGATGAATAAGAGTTTTGCGTTTGACGTATTTCTGCTCACAAAAAGAGCACTGAAAATAGGCGTCTTCACGGATGTTGTGCACCTGCAGAACGTGGACTTTGAGATGACGCCGATGTGAGAATTTCTCCGAGCAATGCGTGCAGTTGTTGTGTTTATGACCCTCGATGTGTCGCGTATAATAGCGTTGATTATTGAAATTCTTGTCGCACTCGGTGCATTTATAACGGGGTGTTGACGGTGCGTGACACAGGTTCATCGTGGTGTGATACTCGAACGCTTTGTGACAATAAAATTTCTGTTTGCAACTGTTACAAGTAATTTCCTCCGAACCATCTTTGTGTTGACTATTTAAATGTTGCAATAATTCAACTTTACTGGTCAATATTTCGGGACATGAAAAGCATTTGTAGGTTTGTACATTTTTTGATTCATTTGCTTGCATTTTAGTCGAATAATTAATTAATTAACATATAATTAACATGTCAATGTCATGGTTAGAAAATAATTGACGTGAAGCAATATGAAGTTGGTTTCGGTTGATTGAGTGAAATCTGTAGGGTATAGAACTCTGTGATTAATCGCTTGTGTAAATGGCTGTCACAGCACAGATGGCACTGACGAACCGATATGTTCACTCTAGCGTTTTCATTGGTTAATTTTGTTTATTCCGCTGCAATTGGTTGCAGTACTTAAACAAATATATAGCGCGAATATTTTAAAATTACTGACGTAATAGCAGAGAACGAAAATATTATCATTTTGTAATTTCTGTTTCAAATTTAAGTAAAATATTTTTACCAATGGTTCTTTAAATATTTTTTTTATTTTAAAATAAGAGCATTGGCATTATAAATGAGTTTTTTTTTATATATTAAACTTTAATATCTATTGCATATAGAACTTACATGTACAAGTCAAGCTTGAGGCTAAACCACTGACGATAAAAACTAGAGAATTGGTAGTTTCACTACTTATAAAAGTGTGAAAAAAGTATAAAGAAGGAAAATTTTATATCCCAAATACCTCAACAGGAGAGTTGCATTTTTAAGTCTTACACTTTAAACGATCAGTTTTCTCAAATTATAATTTTGCAATTATAAATCTATATACAATGATGTAAATAACCACTACTTTTCTAGTTCCTTAATTTGTTAATCTAAATAGAACTTCTTAAGATAGAACTGCCATTAAATTTTTGGCCATTGTTACGTGAACGAAATCATGAGTACTAGTAATTCTTATAGCGTACATAATATATATTTTTTTTTAAATTAGCCTTATTCGACGCTCCTTCTTACAAAAATCATCAACAACCGCATCATCTTATGTATTTAAAAACCACGAAAATAGTTCTTATCCTAAAGAACAGAACATTTGTATGGCCTTTGGGTCAATAATTCAAAATATTTCACGAATCAGTATCAGTAACAATTAAATTCACTTTCAAAACGGCAAACGCATCTGCAGACCGTTAATCGGCAATGTTAAATGTCGAGAGAGATAGTATTCGACCGTACTAGTGCGCATGCGCGACCAATTCAAAGCAAACAATCGCATGCTACTGTCGCCTGCGCATTCATTCGGCTTTTGCCGTTTCATTTGATTTGGTAAACTATGCCAATTTTATGAGTGATACCTTTCATTATTACGTAAATGAAAAAATTTATAAATGATAAAAATATATCATTTTTAGAATGATTTTACAAATGCAATTACGTAAATTAAAAATGAAATGAATAAATCATAAAAAATAAACAAATTTTAAAATCGTCTTACAATCCAAAGGGAAGTTATACTTTTTTGGTATCATTAAAAATTAGTTTTTATTAATTTTATTTAAATAATCAATTTTAAAAAAACTCTAATTTAATATTTAATAATAATAATATATATATTATTTAAAGATATAATTATTAAAAATAAAATTAAGAGAATAATATTTTAATTTGTATCAATAAATAATATCCAAAGAAAGCTGCAGGTCGTTTATAAAAATTTGTCAGGATCATTTTTCTGGTTAACAATTCATGCATGTCATGAAAACGAAGCTTCATAGAAATTGCGAAATAAAGTAAGTAGCTACTTGTCAAACGTAAATGTCTTAATCTTATTCTTATCTTGTTTTATTAAATTATTATTTTAAGATGGTTGAATCATTTCAGAATCCCAGATTTCGTGATAACTAAGAATGTGCATGGAATGCAGACGTCATTTTCATCATTAAATTTCAAATAGTATAACAGCTACTGCAAAATTCGAGAAAAGTAATAACTTATTTTTTATTAATATGTGTCATTTGTAAATATATAAATATTTTTAATTTAAATATAAAAATAAATAAATTAGAAAATAAATACAACAAAAATTCAAATTACGCGCGCCAGGAGACCCAGTGGTTTTGCGACTAACTTCATTTTGTTAATTTTTATCTTAAAATGCGCGCGCATCTTAAAATTTCACTCTCATCATTTTTTCATAACGCGTCTAAAGAAGTATAACTTCAAAAACATTCTTTAGTACTTCCAATAAAGTTTAACTTTAAATATGAAATAGATAACAAAATATATTAATTATTATAATAATCACTCTTTTACTATTAAGCATGTAAATAAAAAAATTGGTTGTCTGTAAAGTCGGTTTACGGACGATAGTTTTACGTGATAACGTCATAAAGAACACCTAATTGATGAAAAATTGCGTACTTTTATGAATTGAATTATTATCACTGAATTATCATTATTTTGTATAATACAAAGGAGTTAATTGAAAATTAACAATTTTTTCAAAATGAAATCAGACTGAAAATTATGAAGGAAAACATAATTAAATCTTATTAAGTAAATTGTAAAAGAAAAACACAAAACACGTTATCTCAGGTAAGGGCACCAACTATCGACATATAAAAATATCGATAGTTGATATTTATTTCCGAATATCAAATTCGATATTTTTTTAAGAGCTTTATTATATTTTATAATAATTATAATTTATTCCACTTATGGTAATTGACAATTTTTCAAGTAATAGCGTTTTGAGATGAAAATATCGATATATCAAAGCATCTATATTTTATACTCTGCATGTATCGATATTGCTTGTAAATATCGATACGATATATATCGATATATTTTATACATTTGCCCATCCCTACGTTGCCTAGGATTCAACAATAATATCGTGCCTCTCTATCACTTGTATTGCGTTCTCGCTTGCACGCACAGGTTCAAATGTAGGTAACGTAACAAAATGGCCGAACTTTTTCAGACTCGTTGTCGTAGTTCATCAATTTATAAGACATTATCACGTCAAAAAAACAAAATTTTTTCACAACAATATACGAAATAATTAACTACATTTACAAAAATTTACTCAAAATTTATTATTTTATTTTAAATATTGACTATTTTACTGACTTGCTTTTTAATGTGTCTTAAGTTTAACAACAACACAACAGTTATAGAAATAAAAATATGCATTTTGAAAATTTCGAACAATATAATTGCTTTGTTGCACTCAGTAAATGACTTATAAATGCACAAATCACACAAGCCTTAAGGAAATGCCGCAATACAGGCAGTGTTAGGCAGTACTATGGAAGTACTGTGCGTAGTGGTACAATAGGAATACGTGGTTAACTTCAAGGAATACATATAGCACAATCAGCGCCAACTAATTTCACGGTTTTTTCTTGAAACTTATCTCCTATTAAGATTGTTCTCCTGGTAAATCCTCCATAGAGTGAAGTTAGATGTTTATTGCAGGTGTGCCAATGTGATGAAAAAAACCCGCTTAGCGTAACCAGTGTTGCCAACGACATACAAAAATGAAAATGTCAAAATGGCATCATCACAGGATGCTTGGTATTTAGCATTATTAGGTTTAGCGGAAAATTTTCGAACATTAAGCCCTCCGAATATCAAACTTTGTATTCAGTGTTTGCAAGCGGTGTTTAATTTCAAGCCTCCGCCCCGCGTGGAAGCCCGAACCCATCTACAACTAGGCAATGTACTTTTAACGCATACGAAAAATATTGATCTAGCAAGAACTCATTTAGAACAAGCAGTAAGACAAATGAAAATTAAATTTTTGGGAAAAACATTTTACTTAAATATGTTCCAATGATTTCAGTGGCTATTGTCGCAAGTGATAAACGCATTCGATGACGTTAAGTTTGAAGCCGCCAGTGTATTGGCGGAATTGTACGAACAACAGAAGCAATCGACGCTTTCCAAGCCAATTTTACGGAAGGCGATTGAATTATCTCAACACAGTGTCTATTGGCATTGTCGACTCATCTTTCAACTCGCGGTATTTAATTTAAAACAAAAAAATTTATTAGAAATTATCATTTAAAATTTTTAGCAAATACACGCTACCGAAAAAGACTATGAATTAGCCAGCAGCTTACTAGGTGTTGGAGCTGATTATGCTCACATCTCCAACGCCTGTTATACCCGAGTATTATTTCTCTTAAGCAAAGGAATGGTACTAAATAACATTTTAGTCAAATTAATTTTTATTAATTTTATCATTTTTTTTTTAGTTATTATTAACGGCAAAAAAGTTTCAAGAAGTCCATCCACTATTAAACCAAGCAGGAGTTTTGATTGAAACATGGCAAGGAAATCCACATCAAAAAGAATATCTTCGAGTATTCTTCTTAGTTTTACAAGTAATGATCAGAAAAAAAAAATTAAAAAAATCGTTTGTTAATCACTTAATCACTTCACTTATCACTTCATTCTAGGTCTGTCACTATTTAATGGCTGGACAAGTTAAAAGTGTAAAGCAATGGCTTAAACAGCTTCAACAAAGTATTCAAACGATAATGTCTCCGACGTGGCCTACAGACGATGGTATCATAAACCATTTTTTTTTTAAATAAAAAAAATTTTTATAACACGTAATTTTTAGTTGTTAGTGGGTCGAGTGTTGGCGATATGTTTCTCTGGATGCCAAAAGAACATTTATACGTATTGGTGTATTTAGTGACCGTAATGCATAGTATGCAAGCCGGCTACATGGACAAAGCGTTAAAGTACACGGACAAGGCCTTAATGCAAATTGAAAAATTAAAAAGTACAGGAATCATAAACACAATTAACAATTCGATGTTGATGATTTGATCTGTTTTTTTAGTTGTCGATACAAAACCGATTTTATCAGTGTTGCAATTGATGCTTCTGGAGCATATAGCCATGTGTCGTTTGGTGACGGGAAACAAGTCGTTAGCGCTGCAAGAAATTTCACAGGCGTTCAGTGTTTGTCGACAGCATCCGCGGCTCCTCGAAACGCATCGTCCCCAATTGCATACCTTGTTGGGACTGTATGCAATGAACATGAACTGCATGGAGGCGGCTGAAGCTCAATTCACAGCCGCCCTAAACGTATGTTTCAAATTTATTATTACCGTATTTGCCGGATGATAAGACACACCGGACCATAAGACGCACCCCAAAATGTATCTATAAATTTAAAAAAAAAAAATATGGTTTGGACGATAAGACGCATTGACATAATTTTTACAAAAAATCAAATATTTTAATTCCTTTATTTATTTAAATTCACTTTATTATTTATTATTATTAAATAATAGGTATGATTTATTATTAATATTATATTATTGGACTATAAGACACATCGGACCATAAGACGCACCCTAATTTTAGGTCAAATTTTCAGAGTAAAAAAGTGCGTCTTATCGTCCGACAAATACGGTATCTTTCATTAAGAATTTATTCTTATCCTAAATTTAAATAATAATAATTAACCAAATGTGTCTATTTGTGATCAATAACAAATAGGAGACAATAGGAAATATTTACTTATGAACCAAGGTAGCTATGAATTGAATGTTCTAGACGTCTTTTTAACCGACTTCAAACAAAATCGAGCTATTCAGTCGGGGGAGGGACACTCAGTGTTAAACTGCGGTAGCTCGTGGGGGTATTAGTACGGCGCGTTGTTTTCAGAGGCGCTAGTGTTGGTTTTTTTAACTAGGCGCGCGCGATTTGAATTATTTACTTAATTATTTATTTTTATAATTAAATGAAAAATAATTAATTCGTTTATTATAGTTTAAATGTTTTATTTAGAAAACAATATATACATTTTACATAGGAAATACCAACAAATTAACAACTGCGACAACGAAATATTATTATTAAATAAATTATTACTTTACTCGAATTTTGCTGTAGCTGTTATCATTTAGGGATCTATTTTGAATTTAGGGATGAAAATAACGTCTGCATTTCTTGCATATTCCTGGTTTTCACAAAATCTGAGATTCTGAAATCAATCAATTATTCGAGTCCTTTTCCATAGTTAATAAACAAGTAATTAAATATATGTTTAACAAAAACTTTTGACTATTTATAAAATCAATCTTAGAATAATAATGAAGTAAAACAAGGCATGAATAAGATTAAGACATTAACTTTAAAAACTAGCTACTTAGTTTATTTGGCAATTTCTATTAAGCTTTGTTTTCATGGCATCCATGAACCGTTAACCAAAAAAATGATCCTGACAAATCTTATAAACGTCTTGTATCTTTTTTTAGATTTTATTTTCATTGTAAACCATAGTTTTCACAGTATTTCAGCCATTAAATAGTCATAAAAATACAATTTTATTACAAAAACGGAGATTCGGAAAAACGTGTTAAATAAACGTCAAATTAATTTGGGCTGTTAGTACCACGCGTTGTTTTTAGAGGCGCTAGTGTCGGTCTATTTTATCATCACAGCGCAAGTCCGTAATGCTGAAATGCATTTTGGACATTGCCCCGCCATCTCTGTTCAACGCGCCGTACTAAAATTTGTGAGTACCACGCGTCCCGTAAAAGTGCCCGCCACATGTATTCAGTAAGAAGTTAATATTTCATTCCTTAGTTTTCAACCCCTTAGAATTGAACGATTTCCTTCAAATTAAAATGGGACCACATGGAAAGCACTAGCTTTCATATATAAAAAAAAAAGGATTATCAAAATCGGTTCAACCAGTCGAAAGTTCTGAGGTAACAAAGATAAAAAAATACAGTCGAATTGAGAACCTCCTCCTTTTTTAATCGACTCAAAAAAAAAAGGTGGAGGTTCTCAAGGGTGCGTCTTATGGTCCGATGTGTCTTATAGTCCAATAATATAATATTAATAATAAATCATACCTATTATTAATATTATAATTATAATAAATAATAAAGGAATTAAAATATTTGATTTTTTGTAAAAATTTGAAGAAAAACGTTTTTACTTCCAAGGGGTTGAAAAATAAGGGAGGAAATATTAACTTTATACTGGCTAATGCTATTTCGATATTTTTTTTTCTATTACATACCTTTAAATTGTTCACATTTCAATTTGAGGAAAAAATTCCACCCTCTAAGGATGAAAATAGGGGATGAAATAATGATGTTTAACTGAATCATCGGATGATTTTTTAAAAGAGTATTCCTTTTAGTTCCTTTAATTACATTTAAAAGTAAAAAATTTCAACCCTTAAGAGCGAAAGGGGATAAAGTAGTAACTTTTAACATTTCAACAGCGCTGTCTCATATGAGCTGCGCGTTTAGTAGGTTTACCCATATTCAAAGAAATAAGATTGAGTTATTAAATGTCACTATTAGATAACTAAAAATCGTGAAATAAATAAAATTTACAACAAAATGAAAAACCGAGTTTAAAATAAATAAAAAAATCTTAAACAAAAAATGTAATAAAAAGTAAAAAAATAATTGCGTAGTATCCTTGTATCTATAACTTACAATCAATTTTTCAACTAAAAACAATTACCAAAATATTTATTTAGAATTCACCTAGGCAAAAAATGTTAATTATATGATAGACTGCTTAAAAGACTATCAAATTATTAGGATGATATAATGTACAACTATTGTTACTTTTGGAGTTGGTTTCAACTCAGGAAATACGACAATATAGGTACTTCAGAATAAACGGAAATATCTTATGAAATCTATTTTCCAAATAAACTTTTATACAATATATTAGTATTGTGGCAATATCTAGCGACCTTTAAACTACAAAATACCAATAACCAACTAAACCTTTCTACAAATGAACATTAATATTTAATTCTTTGGCTGACACCAACTCCAAAAATAATAATAGTTGTACATTATTATATTATCCTAATAATTTGATTGTCTTTTAAGCAGTCTATACATATATTTAACAATTTTTGCTTAGGTGAACGCTTAATAAATATTTTGGTAATTGTTTGTAGAAGATAAATTGATTGTTAGTTGTAGCAGAGAGAAGACCGAGAGAGCCAGATCGCATGAATACACGTGCTGCCATCTACTCCGACTAGGAGTGTTTGGAACTATTCCTTAGTCAGTTTGTGCTTCTTTCTACACTCGGAACGTCTGCCATAGAGAAGGTTTTGTCTGTCGAAACATACTCAGAACACTTTTTTTCTCTCTCATGAGCATATATAAGTAGTATTTTTTGACAGAGAGAACCTTCTCTATGGCAGACGTTTTGAGTATAGAACGGTGGAGAAAAGAACACAAACTAACTAAGGAATAGTTCCACACACTCCTAGTCGGAGTAGATGGCAGCACATGTTTTCATGCGATCTGGCTCTCTCGGTCTTCTCTCTGGTTGTAGACACAAGGATATGCAATTATTTTTACTTTCTTTTATTTCTATATAGTAAAAAAAGTATTGTAATCGAGTCGAATTTTTGAATTCGAGCTTTCACCAGAAATACATGTTTTGAGGTCTCCTGAATCCAAAAAAGTAGTTTTTAAAAACATGTATGTGTGTGTGTGTGTCTGTTTGTGACAGCCATATCGTATCGAAAGCTCCACCGAATTTTACCAAACTTGCAAATTTGGCTTCTTATTATATCTAGTTGTGCCGCGAAGCTTTTGGTTGAAAATAGTTAACCAGAAGCTCCACTTCATTCTAGGAGTTTTTTCAATTTTTTTCGAAAACGGCTCTAACGGTTTTCTTTAAACTTTCTATAACTCTTAGACTTATTGTTGTCTACAACTTTTATTTGAAACTTTTTCGTGAGAAAATTTGTATAAGGACGGTTCTGGAGTGAAGTTTGGGAATTCGTATATACATATAGGTTGTATGCATATAATTCTGTTTATATGTATAGTTATAAAGTACTTAAATTTCTTTTAACCAACAGTGAGTTTCATAAATGACAGTAAAAAAAAGTACTGTAACACCTCCCAGCAGATATTTCAATCTGTTATAATTTTTATTTATTGGTTGGTTCTCTTTGTCATACTTATTGAAATAAAAAAAATGGAATATCTAATTACAGACTAAGAAGACTGTGGATCGATTGATTTAGTAATGTTTTTTTTATTGTTGCAGACATCACAAGAACGAGAACTATGGACATTTGCCAATTTAAATTTAGCAATTGTATATCTAAGGAGTAAACGAGAGGCCGACTTTAGTGCTTTATTAGAACGAATTAATCCCGAAACGTTACAATCTCATTCACATAGTTTACGAGCGGCTTCCTATTATGTGCAAGGGTTACAATCGTTTTTCCAGGCTCGATATAACGAGGCAAAGTACGTATTGAATGATACTTAATTTATTTGGATTTAATTAACGCGCGTTTTTGTGTTGTAGACGATTTTTAAGGGAAACATTGAAAATGGCCAATGCCGAAGATTTAAACCGACTGACCTCATGCTCTCTGGTACTTTTGGGTCATATATTCTTATCGCTGGGAAATAGTCGCGAAAGTATGAATATGGTGACGCCGGCGATGCATTTAGCAAGTAAAATACCGGATGTACACGTGCAATTGTGGGCATCGGCTATTCTTAAAGGTAATTACGATAATATTTTTTGGTTTGAAAATTTGGAAAGTTATGGGTTTTTCTGGTTTTCTAGATCTATATCGAATGTGTGGTGATCCGAATCGGGAAAACGAGGCGTATCAGATGCACTGTAATTTCTCTCAAATGTTACTCAAAGATCATTTCCAATCGACGCAAATGCCTGAACATAATTTAATACAGTGGACGCAGGGTGCGATACCAAGCATAACCGGAAATCCGCCAAGTACATCGGGTGCAATAATGTGATAGCTGCCTATGAACCTTTTTTTTTTATTCTTAACATTTTCTCTCAATATATTACCAGTACAAAAAGATACAGTATGTTTATCAAATGCTTGCTAAGTTTATAGTTAGTTGATTGTGAATATAAAGTATATTTTTAAACATTTAACGAAAGCATTTATCACCCCTTATTTTTCACTCAACATCGTCTAGTCGGAAAATTGTCTCTTAAAAAAAACATACTGTATAATTGTTGTGCGTTATTATTTTTTTTTTAAAGATACAATCACAGACATTTTCGAGGTAATTAGCATTTTCTGAGCGGCCTTTCTATTATAAAATATACAACCTTTTTTAGAGATGAACATCATAGTATTTTTCACCCATACTCCCTCCCCATAAATATGGGAGGGCAATTAAATTATTTTCTTAGGAATTTTTAGGAGGGGGCAAATTTGCAAACTTACCTCAAATGGTTCAAGGACTGCAACACTCATTTCCTTCCGAAATTTTAAGACTAATTTTTAATTTATTAAATGAATTATTTTTATTTATTTTAATTGTTCTTTTTAAATAGTTATTAAAGCATTTGTAAATATTAAGAATTTGTTTGTAATCTGGAAATGGTTTGGCCGTGGCATGTTAAAGAAAAATTTGGACTTGATATTAAATTAAAATAACTCGTAATTAGTACAAGTAAATTTTTAAATAAACATAATATAATTTTGTATGTCCTTGAATTGAATCTTAAAAAATTTTTTTGTATAATTTTATATTGTTCTTAAGTTAGGAAGAACTTTGTATATAAATATATTAATAATATGAATGTACGTATGTAAGTGATTGCCATCCTTTTTATAACAACCCCCGTCATAAATTATTGATTGGATGTAAGTCGATTTCTTCCGGTTAAATATTTAATTAAACAGATTTTTAAAGATATTATATATATAAATGGATATATGAAACGAACAAGTGAATGAATCAAATATTTAAACGTGGGATTAACGACCTTTAATATGTTTGTACAGAAACAATCTATTTTATGTTTTTTTCTTTCTTTTTTTTTTTTTAAATAATAGAGTAACGAGAACAGAGTGTGTGTAATTATTAAAATTGACGTTGATGAAGAAGACAAAAAAAAAACAGATTAAAATACTTTTAATTTTGTACACATATCGTTATGGTTTGTAATAAAATATTTGAAAAGAATCGGTTTTATGTCCTGGGTCATTAACTCCTTAAAATTTTCCTATTTTTCTTAAAATCTATACAGGAAACTTTTGCTATGATGACTACCTTTAACTATACCAACTTTATAAAAAGAACATTTTTGGTAAATTATTTATTTATATCTTGGAACGTAGCTGCTCAAAAAATGTTATTTTTCACTGAAAATTGTTGGTATATAATTTCTATTTTAGGGTTTTGGTCCAACTAATTAATAATGCACGATCGATATTTGGTAAGTCTACGCCTCTCACCTTCAACGACAGTTTTATAAAGACAACCTTTTATGATTTTTTTTTTTTTAGAAAATTTCTTTGAACTATGTAACGTGTATAACAATCAAAAAATTTTCATTGGAAAAACAAATTTTCCTCTTTATGGTAGGTAATAAAACGTGTTGTTTCGATCAATTGTTCCCAAACTTTTTACTTACTTTTACTACTATTTAGTTAACAGGTCCCAAAACGTATTCCACTAAAAATTAGATAAGAAAATTTCAACTCAACACTTTTTAGTTCAATATCTTAAAAAATAGAAATATTCATGAAAAAAATTAACAAAATTAAAGACAGTAAAATTTTCTATCAAAAGTGTTTTTGGAAGTTTTTCAAAATCATCAACATTTTTAAAAGTAGCGAGACTTAAAAATGAATAAGCTTAAGGAACAATAAGCTTTAAACTACATCAAAGGAGTCTATGGTAGTTATTATATATAACCAATTGAATTCCTTGAATATCTATAAGCCAATGGACATCGACCAAATCATAGCTTACTTAATACATTCAACAGATTTTTCCTACCTAACGCGAATTCTTTGATTACTTCAAGAATTTGGGTTTAAATGAAATTTTTCTTGAGATTCTTCGTAGGCTATGAATTACTTGCTATTTATTGGTTGAAATAATAATCTTTAATTTTAATTGGTTGAAAATGTTCAATATCAAAACTTTCATTTGTAACAAATACAAGGTGATACAAAGGTAAAAATAGAGGTGGCTTTAGTTTTAAGTAAATATTTCAAAAACTATGAGTTGTATCGAAAAAATTTTTCCTATTAAAGTTGAAGCCAACAAAATTTCCTAGTAAATCGTTGCTATTGAATTTTCCTGTATGACTGATAGTTATCGAGATATTTATCGCTGAAAATTGCCATGACTAACATCGTTTTTCAAATTGAAATAATCAAGGAGGCTATCACTTAAGTGATGTTTATTGGACGTAGTGGACATTTTCAAATCCAAAGCATACTTGGTTATATTTTTACTTTCTTTTACATACAAGTTTCAGATTCTGCTCGGTATTTCCTAATCCATGCATTTTTCTTCAAAAGTTATTCTGTACGGTTTTTAGGAGCATTAAATTTGTTACAAATTAAGCCCAACTGGAGCTCTGCAGATCAATGGGTTACCGAGTTACGGCACTTTGAAAATAAACCAGTTTTTTCAAAAATTGAAAATGTTAGTTTTTGGCCTTTTTTGGATCGAAGTTGCGTCGAAACCATCGATCCATTGACAACCATTGATCCTACGAGCAAAACTTATTAAATATAATTTGTATACGATTTAATTAGCGTTAAATTAAGTATAAAGCGGGACCTGTAAGGTTCGAAGTTCTCTCACAATCTTAGAGAACCCTTATAAGGTAAAATCGTATTTTGGTGGGTACTCCAGAATTGGTGGAACGCCAAGGTTTATTTGAGGATAGTCACCGTCGTCCTCTTAATTGCAGTTTTGCACATTTCCCAAGAGCAGGTAGCACACATCGCAGAACATCTAAGCCCTACTTTCAGGCAAGTGACTAAAAGAGAATTTAAAAAAAGCTACAAAAATATTTTAAAAATTTTCAAAAAATCTTTATTAATCTAATATCTCGCTGAGCTGCATTAAGTCTACGTTGAAATATGAAATAATCATAAGGCAGTGGAAAGAGAAACATATTCTCTCCAGTCCATGCGCATTAGATCGTTTGCCCCACTCTATCAAAGCGACAAAAAATCCACCGCTTAACGCGTTTTGTTTATAAAAATCTCATTTTTTTAAACTTTAATTACTTTGCTTTTAATGAAGATATCGTGATAATTCTTTTTACTTTCTTTTACTACGATATAGATAGTAAAGGAAGTATTGTAATCGGGTCAAATTTTTGAATTCGAGCTTTCACCGGAAATACATGTTTTGAGTCCAAAAAAGTGGTTTTTAAAAAAATGTGTGTGTGACAGCCATATCGTATCGAAAGTTTTATCCGAATTTCACCAAATTTGGAATTTGATATCCATATTATACCTAGTTGTACCGCGAAGCTTTTGGTTAAAATCGGTCAACCGAAAGCTCCACTTTATTCTAGGAGTTTTTTCAATTTTTTTCGAAAACAGCTCTAACGATTTTCTTTAAACTGTCTATAGTTCTTAAACTCATTGATGCCTACAAGTTTTACTTGAAACTTTTTCCTGGGAAAATTCGAATAGGGGCAGTTCTGGGGTGAAGGTTGGGAATTCGTATATGTTATAAGTTGTATGCATATAGTTCTGTTTATATGTATAGTTATAAAGAGCTTATATTTCTTTTAACCAAAAGCTTCGCGGCACAACTAGGTATAATAGAGAAGTCAAATACCAAATTTGGTAAAATTCGGATAAAGCTTTCGATACGATATGGCTGTCACACACAGACATGTTTCTAAAAACCACTTTTTTGAACTCAGGTGATCTCAAAACATGTATTTCCGGTGAAAGCTCAAATTCGAAAATTCGACCCGATTACAATACTTCCTTTACTATCTATATAGTAGTAAAAGAAAGTAAAAATTAATCGAAATCTAACCAGTAGTTTTTGAGTTAAAAGCGAACACAGGTAATTAGCTATCATTTTATTTATATAGATATTCCCGATAATATACGAATTGTTTTGAAATGTATACCATATTTCCGGACAGAGGGAGTATTAATATTAAGAAATTTTATTTTGTATAAAGAACAAGCATCCCTGGGCAAAACATAAAAAATCAAATTGAAAGGCAACTTTAAGTTGGCATAGAGTTTGAGAATCGCTGATTTCAATTGCTACAGGTAATACAGGTAAATTTTATGAACCTTGAATGTTTTCAAAGATTCATGAAAATCTACAGGTAGTTAAATTTTTGATCATACCCAGTACGTTTATATATACAAAAGAAAAACCTTGAATTGTGTCGCAATTTATTTATATTTTATTTTTTAGTATACAATTTTGTTTTAAGGTATAAAATTACATTTCCTGCTACATGCAGATATATTATTATGAAGACTCAAAACATTTGCATGTTGTAGCCAATGTTTTTCGATTGTCGCGAAAATTTTCGGATCCAGATCGATTAATTTCACCGATGCAACACAGCCTTGATAACTTATCATTATCGAACAATCACGAACAGTTGCAAACAACAAATAATTGCGTATTAAACAATAATCAGTCGGGTCAACGATAAATTCTTTAATTGAAAACATATCACAATTTCTCGTTTTATCACTTTCATACTTTTTATATAAACGATAAGCGTCTGCAACCCCTAACTCATTTAATTTTTGTAAAGAATATAATAAGTGCAATATTGAACCTTTAGGTAAATGAGACATTGAGACATCCTCCATAGAAGATTGATGAGGTTTTAAAAGATTTTCAATGATTAAATCAAAAAATTTACTAGAACTTTCAGGGGAAATTAACGTGGGTAGGTTAATGTGAGTATTGTTTGGGAAAATGACTAGGCCATTTTTGAAAAGTTTGAAATTGTTTTGCGGATTATCGATAAGGTGTTCAAGGGCAGTTCGCATTCGTGTTACGTCTCCCGAATAGATATCTAATGGACAATAATTGCTCGGTTGTTTCACTAATTTCTTGTCCACTTTCAAGGCTTGTTTCAAACAATACGAGCATTTGCTTGTGAGTCGATCGGCCATTGGAATCCAGCCTTGTTTCAGTTTTAATTCAACACAAAATGTCGGCATTGTACAATCAAAATGGGGCAACAATGAACAATCACGCATAATCATTGCATCGCCGGCTTGTAAACGTTTATCTAAACGTACCACGGCGCGTAAGTTGACAATTTTCTCCTCAATTTTCCGCGTGTCTTCCTCCGAAATATTCACTAGGTTTATCTCATTTGCATATGGACCAAGTTTTTCATTCAAAAAATCTAAAAATGTCATGATCTGTCCAATTTGTCGAGTGTTTGGAGTCTTCATGATGCGTATGACTGATTTTAGTTCAGGAATAGCAATTACTAAATTACTATTTCCTTCACCCCGATACATCCACGTGACATTTTGGTCGTTAATTTTAATTGTATCCATTTTTTAACTATACACTTATTTGTCGTGTTCTCTTTATGAACATTTTCTTATGTTAATGACCAGATTGGGGTCAAGATTCAAGGGAACTAAGAGAGAGAAGAAAAAAAAAAAACGATTGGGGGGCCAACAAATTTTCCTCGAAATCATGAATAATTGGTTGCTAAATCTTATGACAGCTTTATTGGCTTAACTTATTATTATTTAAATGTGAAATTTTCCAAAGATTATAATCGACAATAATCAAGCTCGGTACAATTGAGTTGCATCATCTGATTCAGCGGATCTCAACCTTTTTTAGCTTGCGTACCCCTTGACAGTTCATTATGCTAAAGGTGCGGTCCCATGCATTGCTCGATTTCGAGCGATTTGGACCACGTGGTCCGATTTCGACCAATGTGCTGGTAGGATTTTGAAATTGATAAAATCATGGCTGCCAACTGAGCGATTCCAAGCTTCAGCAATTGACGCTAACGGCGCTAAGGTAGCATTTCTCTTGCCACTCCAAACAGCTGATCTAACCTCCAATGATAATATTAATCATGTATTTCTTAAAAATTAAGAAATGTTAGTTGTATTTACGTGTGGCGTATGTGAAACAATTTGTGAGGAACATAATAAAAGTGTCACGTATAATCAATTATTAAGAATAAAAGATTAATATTATCAATGGAGGTTAGATCAGCTGTTTGGAGTGGCAAGAGAAATGCTACCTTAGCGCCGTCAGTGTCAAATCGTTGAAGCTTAGAATCGCTCAGTTGGCAGCCATGAATTTACCAATTTCAAAAACCTGGCAGCACATTGGTCAAAATTGTACCACGTGACGAAAAATCGCTGGAAAGCAAGCGATGCTTGAGACAGCACCTTTATATTAGAAAAAATGTTTATAATTTAAATTCTCGTAGTTGTTATCGTTGTTATTATCTTAAACTTGTTTTAACATTAAATAAATAGCGATAACGTGTCAAGGAGTATACTCAGAACGTTTCAGATATATTGTTGCTCAACTCTTTGGAAAGATTCTGGTAATAGTATACTATATATTTGAACTACAAATATTTTCAAAGGCCATTTTAATATCCTGCTTAATAAACCGCTTTGAAACTGCATCGAGACGAGGGGAGAATAGTTATATTTTTAACATCCGCCATTACTATTTTTTTGACGTGATAACGTTTTATAAATTGATAAACTACTACAACAAGTCTGAAAAAGTTGGGCCATTTTGTCACGTTACCTACATTTGAACCTGTGCGTGCTAGCGAGAACGCGATACAAGTGATAGAGAGGCACGATATTATTGTTGAATCCTAGGCAACGTAGGGATGGGCAAATGTATAAAATATATCGATATATATCGTATCGATATTTACAAGCAATATCGATAGATGCAGAGTAAAAAATATCGATACTTCGATATATCGATATTTTCATCTCAAAACGCTATTACTTGAAAAATTGTCAATTACTATAAGTGGAATAAATTATAATTATTATAAAATATAATAAAGCTCTTAAAAAAATATCGAATTTGATATTCGAAAATAAATATCAACTATCGATATTTTTATATGTCGATAGTTGGTGCCCTTACCTAAGATAACGTGTTTTGTGTTTTTCTTTTACAATTTACTTAATAAGATTTAATTGATTTTTTCCTTCATAATTTTCAGTCTGATTTCATTTTGAACAAATTGTTAATTTCAATTAACTCCTTTGTATTATAAAAGTAATAGTAATTTAGTGATAATAATTAAATTCATAAAAGTTCGCAATTTTTCATCAATTAGGTGTTCTTTATGACGTTATCACATAAAACTATCGTCCATAAACTAACTATAGACAACCAATTTTTTGCGCGTACCTCTAAAGCATCAAACGCGTACGCGTACCACGGGTTGAGAATCGCTGATCTGATTTTTAGATTTTTAGCTATCATGAAATATTAAGATGTTAAATGGACCAGAGTTATAATTAAATGTTTATTGAGAGTTTATTGTTATATCAAAAATTATAAATTATATTTAATTTAAAAAAATAATTCGGAAATTGCATGAATAATTAATAGGGTTAATATTCAGGGGTGCCATATGAAACTTAGTAAGGAACTAGAAAAAAAAATTAATTTAATAGTTTATTATTTGATATATTGATATTTTCATTGAGTTTCTTATCTTATATCAGTTAAAAATTGGTTTAATTGAGGATTTTTTAATTGTAATTATGAGGTTTCGAGTGTAGGAGTTTTAGGGACTTTTTTCTGGAACTAAATTGCAGTTAAGAAACTGACATGCACTGCGATGCAAATGACAAGTCGTGTTTTCTTATTAGACAAGCAGAGTGTTATTTTTAATTAAATGTCATTAACATGACGATTCCATTAATTTCGTGGTCAATTTTCCGTTTAGATTGATAATGGGCGACGATCGAAGTCTGAGCGATGATAGCGATTCGGAGGAAACGTATGCCGTGCCGCAGTTGCAAGGCATTTTAAGCAAATGGACCAACTACATCCATGGCTGGCAGGACAGATTCATCGTTCTCAAAGACGGCACGCTATCGTATTATAAAAGCGAGGAGGACAGTGGGTTCGGGTGTCGCGGTGCAATTTCCCTCTACAAAGCCACCATCAAAGTATATTTCTCCATACCTTGTATATAATGATTACGGATCGATTAAAATGGTTTTATTTGACGCGTGTTTTAGCCGCACGAATTTGACGAGTGCCGTTTCGATGTATCAGTCAATGATTGTGTATGGTATCTACGCGCACAAAGTCCACAAGATAAACAGCATTGGGTCGATGTGTTAGAGTCTTTTAAAGTAAGTTCTTCTTATCATTCAAAATGTTAACGGGGGTCACTCACATTGACACTGACACCAAATTTTCTTACCTTCTTAACATTAACTGTTTCATCTTTAAAAAATAGTTCAGACAAATCGTGTTTCAATAGACCTGTTCAAAGTAAAACAGATTTCTAAACTCCTATTCTTTGATGAGTTAAATCTAAGTTTCCTAAAAAATCTTCAAAAGTGCTTTAAATGTAATTAAAAAATCGTTTCTTACAAATATTTTCCTTGTTGAATGTTGGTTTGTTCATTTGAGGGCAGTGAAAAAAAGGTAAACTGGAATTTCCAGTTTCTAGTTAGTGTCTGGAAAGTAATTTAAAATTATAAATAGAAAATCGTTAAATCCGCTTCAGTAGAAGCTTCATTGGCTGCTGTATTCTTCATAAAATTTTTTAAAGTGAAACTTTTTGTACATCGTCTCAAATTTTTTGGCTTATCTTTAAGCATGTCGCTAAATGTATCACATTCTCGGCAGGGAATCGGCAAGTGTTCGACAGAGCTCGTTTATATATTATTTGCTATACACTATGTCGTTTTACCTGGACTGTTGCGCGAGTTATTTCTGAATGTAATGAGCTATTTTTCTCTCCATGACGTTTTAGTATATTATAAGTTGTCATTAATTGTCAATCATATTTCTAATAGGTATTTGTGTTTTGTTCGGTGTATTGATATAAATGTTATTGTTCACTTGATCGTGATAGAAAAAGATACAGCTAGCGAGAATAGTGCAAATATCCGACGGTGATTTCAGAATAGATAACAACAGGCAGATGATCGATTTAACAATAATCAACAAATTCAATAACGAAAATAACATTCGAGTATTAACATCAATAATGGAAATTTAAAATTAGTTGCAACGACGCGCGTCAAGTCAGACAGCGAATTCGTGCCACATCCCTTTCTTTCTATTCTATTCTCATAGGTTACCGACGAGTTCATCGAATGCAAATTTATCGAAAAAAATGTTGTAGATATTTAAAGAAATGGCTGGCAAGCTAAAAGAGCAGTGTTCAATATAGTATTGTGTGTTTTTTTTTTTAAATATTAAAAATATTCTGTTACCTTATAAATCTGGAATAGTTAAAATAAACCAGGTATTTGTGTCTTTTAAAAATAATATTAAAATTATTAATTACTAGCTATATTTTCTTTTTCGAGAAATCCGCGATATGAAAAAATTAATCTTGCACATTTACAATAATATTGATATAAAATATGAATTTATAGTATGAGAGCTAGCGAAGTCAAAAAAAAAAAAAAGAATTTTAGGTCGGCCAGTTTTTATGTATGTCGCACTATCCCGGACATCATACGGACTGTCGGGAGGGGTTGCGTTTATTAGTGCGCATCGCACCTATGACAGGTAAAATATGGAAATTTTCAGAAAAAAGAAAACGTTTCAGATGAAATTTGTAGAAAATAATATTTTACATAAAAAATGTCCAGTGACTAATTTTCGTAAAGTTGCTAGTTTGCCCGCTACAAGCTTGTAAAACTCATTGTATAGATGTCGGCACAACGGCTGTATCTCTGAATGGTCGGTCGGCCATTTAAATGACGTCAGGTCGAGCCAGCCTTTCCAAGCTTGTAGCGGGCAAACTTTACGAAAATTAGCCACTGAAAATTTCAATATTTTACCTGTCATAAGTGCGATGCACACTAATAAACGCACTTTTTCTAGCACTGCTGGTAGTATTTCACGAACAAAACGAACAGTGCTGGTCGCCAAGGTATCAATTGTCGCTGGTTAATCAGCATAAACCAGTGATTTTACGTAGTAGCATCTTCGAAGCCAATTAACTTAAATTAACTAACGAAATCAACTTATTGCCAAATTTTAATTTCAATAATATAATTTTATTTTTGTAATTATTATGATAATTTTTAATAAAACCAACAACATAAATTTATTATTAACTACTAAGGTTCTCAATGTCTGTCTTATGGTTAACACTTTTATTGTCAGTTTTTTATTTATAAAATTATCAACTTGTGTTAACCACTGCTGTTTTAGCTTTCCGATTCGTTCGGCATTTCTCTTAAATATCTACAAAAAAATTTTTTTCGATGAATTGATCATTCGATGAAATGATTTTCGATGAACTTACCGTGAATCATTTTCATACCCTAAATCGAATAATTTTCAGTTACTTATAGTTTAAGAGCTAGTAACGTTTAGTGTTTTAGGTCGGCCAGTTTTTTTTATATGTTATCTCTCGCACTATCCCGGACATCTTACGGACTGTCTGACTGTCGGGAGGGGTTGCGTTTATTAGTGCGCATCGCACTTATGACAGGTAAAATATTGAAATTTTCAGGAAAAAGAAACAGTTACAGATGAAATTTGTAGAAAATAACATTTTCAATAAAAAATGTCCAGTGGCTAATTTTCGTCAAGTTGCTAGTTTGCCCGCTACAAGCTTAGCAAGGCTGGCTCATTGTGACGTCATTTGAGTGGCCGACCGACCATTCCGAGATACAGCCGTTGTGCCGACATGTATACAATGAGTTTTACAAGCTTGTAGCGGGCAAACTAGCCACCTTACAAAAATTAGTCACTAGACATTTTTTAGTTAAAATGTTATTTTCTAAAAACTTCATTTGAATTTTTTTCTTTTTTTCTGAAAATTTCAATATTTTACTTGTCATAGGTGTGATGCGCACTTGGCAACACAACCCCTCCCGACAGTCAGACAACCCATATGATGTCCGGGATAGTGCGAGAGATAACATATATAAAAACTGGCCGACCTAAAATTCTTTTTTTTTCAACGTCGCTAGCTCTCGTCTTAAAGCCGAAAAAAAGTTTCACTTGCATCGTGGTTTCGGAAAACCACACAATAATTTTTTTTTTACTTTCGTTTACTACTACATTGAGCTTAAGGGGGTATTCTAGTCTAGAGGCCCGAATTTCGAGCGTTTTTTGGCAATTGATAAAAAAAAGCATTTGATATTTTTACTATGCATTTTTTTATCATTTGCATATCCATATTCAGAGAGTACACAAAATTAATTTCAAAAAAAAAAAAAAATTTTTCATTGAGTTATGCGTCTTTGAAGTAGAGGGGGGAAAAAAAAGACCGTGTCCTCGTCACCATGATTTCTACCCTTGTGGTTATTTGAAAAATTAAACAATGATGGATTCTTGATAAGTACAAATGTCGCTATCGCATAAACCTCCAAAACTGAAAAAATTTTTTTTTTCATAAAATGGCGACTACTTAAAAATAAAGGTCGATTTTTTAACTTAGTTGAATTTTTTAAAAATATGACAAATTTAAAATTTTCATTTTTTGTTGGTTCATGCGATAGAAATAGAAAGATATTTAAAGAATATTCATGGCAAATTTCAAGTAAATCGGCTGATTAGAACTTGAAATATTATGGCGATCGTATCGAAAAAAGTAGTTTCGAGAAAAACGCATTTAAAGTTTTACGTTAAGTCTCAACCGGTCGAGTTGCCGCGACACTAAAACGGCTTTAACTTCGGAAATAATTTTAATTTTGAATAATCCTTTTAGCGAGATATTGTTGAATATATAAACTATCTGATTATGAAATTTTTTTTCGATTTTTTTAAAATCCTAGACTAGAATACCCCCTTAAGAGGTCAAAAATTAATCAAGAAACCTATGAAAACGAGCACGTTTATTGGTTGATATAACGAGGTCGGATTTTCATTGGTTGAAACATTCCTAAGTCAAAGCTCGCTTTGACCGATTTTAATAAGTTTATAATTAAGTATCAAATTTACATGGTAACAAATTTTGTTTAAATAATAATTTCAGCGTGAATCGGGTTATGGCACCGGTTCCGAGAATAGTCTAAAACGACACGGATCTCTCGTCAGTCTCCAATCAAATACACTAAGCACAACGTCCGGTGGTGGCATTCGGAGTCTACGTGAAAAACTCGCCGAACTCGAAACGTTCAAAGACATACTCTGTCGTCAAGTTGATAGTCTCCAACACTATTTTGATGTGTGCGCCGAAAACAATATAAACGTTACAAATTTAACGACGATAGACTTTAAAGGTGAAGCCCTTACGTTCAAGGCGACCACTGGCGGCGTTCTACAAACACTCGATCATTGTTTAGAGTTAGTGAGTCAACGGGAAGATGTGTGGCGTAAAAAGTTCGAACGTGAACTGGAACGTCGACGTAAAATTGAACAGCTCTATCGTGACACCCAGCTGAAAGACAATGCAATTGTGTCGTCGCCGGGACCGGATTTAGAGGAAGGTCCGCACAGTATCCTACCGGAAGATCAGTTTTACGATGCTGTCGAGAGTAGTTTAGATAAAATGGACGAGGAGCGTGAGTTGCGTGAGCGGCTCAAGTGCGAGTCGGTAATATCGAGCTTGACAACGCAGGTGTCGGACACGGCTAAAGCGTCGCATCGTCTCTGGAAACAGATCGAACAGGTGACGCAAAAACAGTTTAAATTAGCACGACAAGGCATTGGCAGTGACAGTACCGGGTGGCAATTGTTCGCTGAAGAAGGTGAAATGCGCATGTATCGACGTGAAGAAGAAATTGACGGCATGGTCGTGGATCCCTTAAAAGCGTGTCATGTCGTGCGCGGTGTCACCGGTCATGAACTATGTCATTATTTCTTTCGTCCCGAATTTCGAATGGACTGGGAAACGACGCTGGAACAAATGCAGGTGTTGGAATCGATCGGCGATGACACTTTGGTCTTCTTACAAATACATAAACGTATTTGGCCGGCGAGTCAACGCGATGCCTTGTTCTGGTCGCATATGCGACGTGTTCCCAACGACCAGGATCGGGATGGTCCCGATATCTGGATCGTGTGCAACAATTCCACCGACTATCCGGAATACACGCAAGACAACAATGGCAAATGTGTTCGTATTTATCTGACCGTATGTTTGGTGTGTCAAACGGAAATCACTCCCCCCAAAAATGGTACGGAAATCACTCGCGATGATATCACCTGTAAAATTACCTATTGTTCAGTCGGTAAGACAAATCAACGGCAGAGAGAAAGTTGAGAAAGCCAGATCACACGAATACACGTGCTGCCCTCTACTCCAACTAAGAAATTTGGAACTATTCTTAAGTCACTCGTTTGCACATTTTACCACTAGTAGAACAGTGGAGTAAAGAACAAACGAGTGACTTAAGGAATAGTTCCAAATTTCCTAGTCGTAATAGGGGGCAGCACGTGTATTCGTGCAATCTGGCTCTCTCAACTATAAACAAATTGTTATTTTCTTAACGAGATTTTATTTTTAGTGAATCCTGGTGGCTGGGCGCCCGCTTCTGTGCTTCGTGCCGTTTATAAACGCGAATATCCAAAGTTTTTAAAGAGATTTACGTCATATGTGATTAACAAGTGCAAAGATGAGCCTATTTTATTTTAATTTTTGTTTTGCATTAATTGCACATTGGTTGCACCCGTATTATATACATTTACATAAATATATAAATACTGTAATTTTAAACAAGACAAAAAAAAAATGTTAAATTTAATGAACTGTAATTTATATTAATAATATGATATATAAGAAGGAAGACGAGTTCCAGCTTGAAATTTCTATTTTTTCTGAAGAAAAAAAAATGGATTCCACTTGATATTGTAATCTCATGTATTGCCATTTACATAGAATATATTTTACAAATTTTATTTCGTTAATTATTTCCATGGATTTTTCTTGATATTTCAACGTTAGGAGAGATTTAAAAAGCTTTTGGTGACGACCTCCCAAAGGTTTAGGAAACTATGTAAGTATCTTAGCAATGATTATATCTCTATTATGTCAGTGAATGTCGCATTTTAACGGAGCACCTTGTATTTATTAGACATATGAATAGGCAACCCGTTATACTTTGGTGTATACCCGTTCAATTTTAAGCTTTGTTACATATAGCATGTATTATTAAAATGATCATAAAAACTATTGATTAAGTACACTTAATCAATGTAAAAATTGCAATATGCAAATTTACCCTCCCGCATATGGTAAACTGTGTAAACAATCATTTTATACTTCAACGTTTAGAAAGATCTACAAATCTAAGGTCTGGAAAATATAGGTTTAGAATCACTAGTAAGGTGCGACAGTAAGCCATATATGGGGGGGGGGGGTAGGCAACCAAATGATGAACCCGAAGAACTGATGCGGTTCACAGATGGTTCGGTTATGGACGGAAGATCTGAACTATTTTTCAGCCGAAGGTCACGGCCATTGACATAAGTGGCAGAGAAAACTTATGGATCAGCTCTCAGCTGGTGCTGGAGTGTCAGCAATTTCTGGAGGACCGAATCAAACTTGTTTGGGTGCCGGGGTATAAGGGAGTTGGGGGTAATGAAGAAGTTGATGCTTGCGCTAAAGGCTAGTTCGATGGCCACTCATTGGCCCAGAGCCTGGATTGGGGATCACCAAATCTACTGTCAAAAGGGGGATGAAATCTCGGCTGAAGCAGCAGCACAACAAAAACTAGCTAGAGATTCCCGGTCAGAAGTTTAGCAAGAGAATGATGGGGGAATTTTCCCCCTTTGAGGTTTTACGGCTGGGAACTCAAGACAGTAACGGAACTAATAACCGGACACAATAGACTGAGCAAGCATCAGCAGACTATTGGGGTGTCTCAACAAGACCTCAATTGCAGATTGTGTGGGGATGGGGAAGAAAACGCGACCCATGTAATTTTTGACGGCAAAACCCTCACAAAGTGGCGATATCTGTATAGGGTAAATAACGCCTAAACAAGAACAAATCGCGCAAAAAGTTTAGTACAGGAACTGCTTCTACTAGGCAGAATGCTGGACCTGAAATAAGGAAGAACTCTTGTCTAACAGGGATACATGAGCAGAACAGGAGTACAATAAACGAGTTCTAACCTGGTTTTATATAGAAAAAAAAAATGTCAGAAAGTACAACAATAAATATTATAATGCATTTTTCTTCTGATGTTATTAATTAACCTATGCTTATCTCTATTGTATTAGTAAATGTCACATTATAAATGGGCACCTTGTGTTCATTAGATATAAGGTTAGGCAACCCGTTATATCTTTATGTATAGCTGGTCAATTGTAAGCTGTGTTAAATAGATCAGATAGATATTGCATGTATTATTAAAATGCTCATAAGAATCATTGATTCAAAAAACAAAATTACCAGCTACAGGCCCATTAGTCTCCTCTGTACCCTGTCAAAATTATTGGAACGCATCATAAAACAACGATTGCACAGTTATATGGATACGGCAAAAATTTTACCAAATTTTCAATTTGGATTTCGTTCAAACCATTCAACTACACACCAGATTCTCAGGTTGGCCGAGACCATCGAGAAGGGATTCGAAAACAAGCAATATACCACCATCCTCTTCTTAGATGCTGAAAAAGCTTTTGACCGTGTCTGGCATCAGGGTTTATTAACCAAACTCTCTAATTTTGAAATCCCGGAATACTTATACAACATGATCGCTTCATTTTTAGAAAAGCGTACATTCCAGGTTAAATTAGAAAACCAGCTATCTATTGTAAGACCTTCCACCATCGGTGTCCCCCAGGGATCAGTTCTTGGACCTACTTTATTTAATTTATACGTCGCTGATCTTCCCAGAAATGACAAATGCTTAATAGCGATGTATGCAGATGACACAGCTATTATATGCCAGGACAAAGAATTGCCAAATGCGATAAGAAACCTACAGCAATCTCTTAATAAACTAGCGACATGGTTTCGTAAGTGGAAAATAAAAATAAACCCCACTAAAAGTGTAGCAAAGGTGTTTGCTCTCAAAAGATTTAACAATAATCTAATCCATCTGAAGCTAAACGGGATTGATATACCCTGGAATTCAAAAAATGAAGCAGTCAAGTATCTAGGGGTTCATATGGATCACAGATTATCCTGGTCAAAACACGTATCTGTAAAACTAAGGGAAGCAAACGCCAGACTTATTCAACTATATCCGCTTATAAATAAAAAATCAAAATTGCGCACGGAATGCTCCCTTATGTTTTACAGAACTATTATTAGACCCATCCTGACATACGCTTGCCCAATTTGGATAAATACCTCCACAGGGAATATCAAGAAGCTGCAAAGTTTTCAAAGCAAGGTTCTGCGGGTAATTCTGAAAGCACCATGGTTTGTTCGAAACAGCCAAATCCTTAACGAGACAAATCTGCCAAGCATAGACGGTGTAATTAGGATGCTGGCTCAAAATTTTTTTGGTCAACTTGGTTCATGCCAAAGTGCTACTGAACTTAACCTGGGCCAGCGTAGACCAACTACACGGCTAAAAAGGAGGCTCCCACAGGAGGTGGTAGAAATGTTTTAGTAATCATCTAAATGTATTAGTAAAGTTAGAGGATGTAACGACAAGCCTCAAAAGATAATATAGCTAAAAATAATGCTAACAAAATCATGATATAGCGACAGGTGGTTCGCTGAACTGATTAAATGTACCAAAATGGTTAAAAAAAAAAAAAAAGAATCATTGATTAAATAGACTTAATTTAATCAATGTGAGAACTGCAATATGCAAATTTACCCAACCACGCATGATAAATTGTATAGACAATCATTTTTGTATGAATATATATTATATTTAATTTAGTGTCCTGATCAAATGTCCTTTGTGGACAACACACTTTAAAACGTCAAAAAATTCAAAGAACACTTACGTTCTAACAAAAACTTGAATATGAATTAATATGTTTAATTACAAGTATATTTTAATTAGATATTCTCATCTGTATCATTGGTAGCTAATTGAAGGTGAAAACCTTTAATTAAAACACCCCCCTTAGATGGCTAGACCAGAATTCCTTAATTATTCAACACAAAATGTATTTTCAATTTAATTTTCAGAATAGAAATGGCTAAAATTGGTTTGCAATTATTTTCATCGAAGATTGAATCTAGCGCCGACGTGAATGATTCCATCTGGTTGATAAAAATGCAAACTAGACCCCCCCAGAATGTGGAGCGCGCATGCCGAACAACAGCTGTGTTGATTTGTGAGCGTGGAAGGGTGACCAGGGCTGAGGGAAACTGAGAGGTCATTTTTATATTCATTTGCCTTAACAAAGAGATTTTCAATCACAACCACATTGTGATTGGCAACAAAACGCAATTGCAAACAACAAACATATTTTGTGTGTGGTTAAAGTGTTTGTGTCTGTCTGTCTGTGTGTCACATTGTGTTTGTTGCGAATATCAATTGCATTCAGTGTTGCACATTGGCCCGTTTGTTTTCGACGTCGTGCCTCGCTCATAACTCACACGACGAGGCCATCGAATTTTCTCAATCACTGCAAGTGTTTTGTAATTAATCAAAGACATTTTGCTTTGATTGTGCGACTTTTTTAAGTTTTTCTCTTTTTTATTTTGTGTGAGTTGGTGTGTGAGTGTGTGTGTGTAAGAAATGGCGACGGTCCGTGCCAACAGCAGTGCACTAAGGGCTTTGGCTGTCGAATACAAATCACTGCAGGAGGAACCTGTCGAAGGATTCTGTGTCAAACTTGTCAACGATGACAACCTATTTGAATGGGAAGTGGCCATCTTCGGGCCACCCGACACATTATATATGGGGGGCTACTTCAAAGTAAGTAAAAGAAAAATTTTTCTCTCTTCATGACCCAAATATTAGAAAGTTAACAATATACAAGAGATGTCCATTGTTACAATCAAAATGCATAAGAATAATTAATTGTCGATTCACTTTCCAATGTACCTGGGTTAGAAAAACACCTTGGAAAAATTCAATCGAGTTGTTGATCTTGAGATTGACATCGAGGAAAAGTCGTTTTGTTGTTGGTTGGTTGGTTGGTTGATCTCAGGATAAAAGGTTGATCCTTTATGACGTCATTATAAATAAAAGTATTCTCTCAATGGAATTAATGAAAAATTTATAGTAGTTTGGGTTCGGGTCTTTTCGGGTTGAGAGCGAGACGATTCAATCGGGACCATATTATACATACATACACACACACACACACACACATACACACAGCTCAGGTCATCTCCCCGATGAAAACCATCCATACACCTTGTCTAGCCGTTATAACTTTTCCCCAAAAAAAAAAAAAAAAACAAAAGAAAAGCACAGGTCAAGTGCGAGTGAAACTCGCAGTCGAAGGGTTTCGCACTATATGCAATAACTGTTATACAAATTACAGTGGTTATAAAATTCCAACCCAGAAAAATTTTTCGTGATCGACTTTCTTACCAATTGATAAGGCGAATGTAATCACTTAAGTATATCCATTTTGGGCCTATTTTAAGCCAGTTTCGTTATATCATAATTTGGCTGACTTCCTGTTATATATAAAATCATGTGGTTGAAGAAATACACACACACACACACACACACTGACACACAACTTGGCACAAATTGGCAAAAATTTTCTATGTATATGTATATCAAGATTGAAATTACTGCGAAAATAACCTGTGATAATTGCACTTGTAAGATTCAAGGGTTATCCTTGGATAAGTCAAATTCAGAAGATATAACATCTGGCGAGATAACAATGTTAGCCCTTAGGCAGGTGCTGGCTTTCTTATGAAGTCTGATGCCCTCCTAGACAGAACATAAATCAACATTGAAAATGCATCAAAATAATTTTTCTATTTTACATTACTAAAAGATGCGACCACCCGGTGAGTCACACTTTTTAAATCGAAAAATTAAAAAAAAAAAAGTGTGACACACCGTGTGGTCACATTGTGGCATTGTAGAAGGTTCAATAAAATTTTTTCTTCTAACTTAGATTATCAAAATTAAAATTTACAAATTTCTTCATATTTTACAACTTTAAACGGTGTGACACACACGGTGTGTCACACTCTATTTTTCAACAAGTGTTATTTTTTTTACAGTATACTTGCAATTGAAAAGCATGCAACAATGTAAATGATCAAGTAAAATATTATAAAATCAATTTTTCAACTCAAAAGTGAAGAAAAAGTGTGACACACCGTGTGGTCACACCACTTGCTATTGTAAAAATCACAAAACTTTAGGTTCAATTTGGAAATCATAACAAAATTAGATTTACCTGCAAATATATTGTGTAAATATGATTGTGTTCTCTCTCTCTCTCTCTCTCTCTCTCTCTCTCTCTCTAATTTAGTTTACTAAGGCAGACTGAGAGAGCCAGATCGCATGAATACACGTGCTGCCATCTACTCCGACTAGGAGTGTTTGGAACTATTTCTTAGTCAGTTTGTATTCCTTTCTCCACCGTTCTACACTCGGAACGTCTGCCATAGAGAAGGTTCTCTCGTTCAAAAAATACTCGGAACGATTTTTTTTTCTCTCATGAGCATAGATAAGTCGTAAGCTATCGCAAAATAAGTAGAGCTATAATTCTCAACTGAAATAGCGATAGCTTACGACTTATCTATGCTCATGAGAGAGAAGAAAAAAAAGCGTTCCGAGTATGTTTTGACAGAGAGAACCTTCTCTATGGCAGACGTTCCGAGTGTAGAACGGTGGAGAAAGGAACTGACTAAGGAATAGTTCCAAACACTCCTACTCGGAGTAGATGGCAGCACGTGTATTCATGCTATCTGGCTCTCTCAGTCTTCTCACTGACTAAGGTAAAATAAAATGAAAAAACCTTTGCATTTTCAATACTGGAAGTGTTTTTTTTTTTTCATTTTTGGACTCAAAAAGTGTGACTCACCTTGTGGTCACACCGTTTAAAGTTGTGAAATATGAAGAAATTTTTAAATTTTATCTTAAATTAGCTAACAATTTTTTTTTTAAATTAAATTTCTACAATGTGATCACACGGTGTGTCACAAATTCTGGTTCCAATTTTCGATTAGAGTAATAAACCAAATTTCCTCTTTCTTTAGTTAAATTATTAACTAAAATGCTAAAGAAATATTTTAAAACAAAATGATAAAAAAATGTGACACACCATGTGTGTCACATCTTCCAGTGTTGAAAATGCAAAGGTTTTTTCATTTTATTTTACCTTAGTAAACTAAATTAGAGAGAGAGACAAAAGTGTTCAAAAGTTCACCCTTAAAACACAAATTTTCTTCTATCCTTACAACGTCGAACAGCGTGACCACACGGTGTGTCACACATTTTTTTTTTTAATTTTCGACGAACTTAACAAGTATCATATTTGTACAATATACTTGCAGGTAAAATGGATCTAATTTTGTTAAGTTAAGTTTAAGTTTCATAAAATTTTACAATATCAAGCGTTGTGACCACACGGTGTGTCACATTTTTTCTTCAATTTTGACTTGAAAAATGTATGTTATTATATTTTAGTTAATCATTACCAATGTTGCATACTTTTAAATTGCAAGTATACTGTAAAAAATATCTGCTGCGAAGCGTCACAGTACTTTCTTTTACATTAATTTATGAAACTCGTTGTTGGTTAAAAGAAATATAAGCTCTTTTTAACTATACATATATAGGGCTATATTTATATACGAATTCCCAACTTTCACCCCAGAACCGCCCTTATTCGAATGTTCCCAGGAGAAAATTTCAAATAAAAGTTGTAGGCATCAATGAGTCTAAGAACTATAGAAAGCTTAAAGAAAATCGTTGGAGCCGTTTTTGAAAAAACTTGAAAAAGCTCAGAAACGCCAAGAGAAAAATAGAGCTTTCGATTAATCGATTTCAACCAAAAGCTTCGCGGCAAAACTAGACGTAATATACAGGTTAAATTCCAAGTTGAAATTCAGATAAAGCTTTCGATACGATATGGCTGTCACACACAGATATTTAAAAAAAAAAACACTTTTTTGGACTCAGGGGACTTCAAAACATGTATTTCCGGTGAAAGCTCGAATTCGAAAATTCGACCCGATAAAAATACTTCCTTTACTATCTATATAGTTTAAAGAAAGTAAAAATTGGTTGTCTGTAAAGTCGGTTTACGGACGATAGTTTTACGTGATAACATCATTTTTGATGAAAAATTGTATACTTTTATGAATTGAATTATTATCACTGAATGGTCATCATTTGGTATAATACAAAGAAAGAGTTAATTGAAAATTAAAATTTTTTTCAAAATGAAATCAAACTGAAAATTATGAAGGAAATCATTTTTAAATTTTATTGAGTAAATTGTAGAAAAAAACGCAAAACGCGTTGTCAAGGATTCAACAATTGCCTCTCTATCGCGTTCTCGCTTGCACGCGCAGACCCAAATGAAACGTGACACTTTTTCAGACTTGCTGTCGTAGTTGATCAATTTATAAGACGTTATCACGTCAAAAAGACTTGTTGAAGGATATAGTGTGACACACCGTGTGGTCACACCGTTTAAAGTTGTAAAATATGAAGAAATTTGTAAATTTTAATGTTGATAATCTAAATGAGAAGAAAAAATTTATTGAAATTTCTACAATGCCACAATGTGATCACACGGTGTATTATTTTAAGTCGAAAAATACATCAAAATCTGTGACACACCGTGTGGTCACATCCTTCGGTTTTATTAGATACTAAGATTTTTTTTTTCACCTCAACCTTAATATACTAATGAAAAAAAAAACATAAAGTACCCAGAATTATAGCACACATTCCTTTCAAATCTTACAACGTTTAACGGTGTGACCACCTGGTGGGTCACAAAAGCTTATTCTTCAATCTTGAATTGAAAAATTAATTTTTAGCATTTTAGATTATGTTATTTATATTAAATAAGTTGATAACTGTTGAATTGAGTTGAAAATAAAAATAAAAATAAAAAAAGTGTGACACACCGTGTGGTCACACCTTCCAATATTACAATGAAGCATTTTATCTTAAAATTTTTTTTTTCAAAGTTTTTCCATGCATATACTCAGCTTTCATAGCACTTCTGATCCAATTTAAAAAGGTATAAGCTCAAATAAATTCCAAAGCAAACTTTGATTTTAATTTTAATTAGTAATGGGAAAACCCCAATGAGTAAAACAGAGATGGCCACAGCGCAACTAACATAAGAAAAAGAGAGATGAAAAAATATCAATATGAGAAAATCAATTTTACTGATTGTGAGTAAATTTCGAAAAAAAAAATGTTCTCTGAGGTTTTTTTCCTCTTTGGTCTTGTTCAAGGCGACTTTAAAAATAGAAACCCGACCGAAATTCATTTATAATGAAAAGAAAATAATTGCGAAGGTTGATTTATTCCTTTGTACGTATATATACGAACTGTGTCTATATCAATGAAAATGGCGAAAAAACAAGAAATGATAAGGCCGATTATTTTTAGTCAGTAAATATTAGGTACGATAAAAATAGAAATTCCATGATTTGGTCCCATGTAAAAATAGAACCGATCGAAAAAAGAATTACCCCAAACATTTACTAGATATGTTTAAATGTTTAAAACAAAGCAGTTCATAGACCTGCATTTAATATAATATGATGATAATATGCATTAAATTTCTAATTTTGTTAAACGAGTCTAGCCGTCTGTATGGATCATAATATGCGACTTAAACCAACAATAAATGCACTTAAGTAAAAGTGATAATAAATTTCAATTTAAGCATTTACCGACTTTCACGAAAATATTGAACCAGATAAAAAATTCTACGATTCAATTAACAATATACATAATAATATAACGCAAATTCTTTTCTAAAAATATACTTTTGAAATATAACTAAGGTCGTTAGAACAAAAAGAAAATCATGTCCATTGTCTTCCCCAATGCAATGAAATGACGCCATTTCATTTCATATTAACCATTTTGTATTGCTTTGCAACATATTTTATACGAAGCAAACGGGCGGTCGTTAAGCAATCATTATTTGTTTAGATCGACACAATTAACGTTAAATGCGCTGATTGATTTAATTTCTTTGCGATTCACTTTCTTTTCATAAATCATTTTATTGTTTAAATTGTGTATTAACCGTTTGAAAGTATCAGACCAAAATTAAATCAATATACGAAACCAATGAACACATCAAATCGATTACAACATGTAATTTCTGTTTAGTCTTTAAACGTAACATTATTTTAGTAATTGTTGCGTTTATCGACACATTAACGTCATTCCATTTCCCGGGAATTTGATTCATTTTTCATAAATAGATTCAATCAATTCGGGGAGAAAGATAATAAATAATTTCAAACTTTACATAAAAATGTCTGCTATTTATATTTTGATCTGTCATAAAAATGTCCATTCTCAAATATAATTATTGAGAGGAGACGACCGATGACTAATTTTCCAAACCAATTTTTTTTTTGTCAATAACTAGGACAAGGTTTTTTCGTGTCTAATGTCGAGTTAGAAGATATTTACGATTATTGTAAAATCAAACCAAAACATGGCCGTTTAAATTTATTTTTCTGAACAAGAAAGAGAGAGAAATGTTGATTGGCATATCAATTTTCTTATGATAAAGAATGGGACAGTTGTATTGAGCTAATGAGCAATCCAAATGATTTTCCACTGGCGACTTAGAAGTCATAGCCTACCTTAAACTTGAAAACTTAAATTGAATGACGTGTTTCATTACCAGGGAAACCAACAGTGACGTCATAGCAATGAAAATTTCTACGTTCTTTGGAGACGTTCTGGTACCAAAGACGGTGTGACCACACGGTGTGTCACACTCGTTTTTTCTAAATTTGGCCGAAAACTTGTAATTAATATGTGACACACCGTGTGGTCACATTGTTACTTGCTTTACATTTTGATGTTCGATCTCATTTAGCTTATAGATATAAAAATTTAAAATTGTCGCCAAATTTTACATCAAACGGTATGGCACATTTTTTTTTTCCCCAATCTTAGACTTGCAATACCGTGGTACCTCGACATACGAGTTTTTCGAGACACGAGCCGGCGGGCGAGTGATTTTTTGCTTTGAGTTACGAGCGAAATTTGAGATACGAGTTCGGTTTAGCAGCATAAACACTCAGAAAAAGTTGCAACAGGTCGTGCATCTGATCTTTTTAATGATACTTGCCTAACTCATTTCCGGACAATTCATTTGCTTCGAGATACGAGTAATTCAAGATACGAGCTAGGTTGCGGAATGAATTAAATTCGTATGTCGAGGTACCACTGTCCTAAGTTTTTAGAATCTTAGATTATAATCTATTAAAATGAGGTAATTAATTATTTAATATATTCGAAAATTGAAAAAAGTGTGTGACACACCGTGTGGTCACAGCATTAGAACTTTTTTTGTTCAACCAACGGTTATCTGTT
Source organism: Sisyra nigra (assembly GCA_958496155.1). Lineage (NCBI taxonomy): Eukaryota > Metazoa > Arthropoda > Insecta > Neuroptera > Sisyridae > Sisyra > Sisyra nigra. Next base: position 4,313,010 of record OY292315.1, read on the forward strand.
TTTTACGTACAAGTTTATTGCACAAAAAATTTTTGTAAATTTCGTTGAAACCTTGAAATTAGTGTGTGACACACCGTGTGGTCACACTTTCCAAAATTGGCCAATTTGAAGCATTTCTTGCATTACAGTGGATGCATGTGAAAAATAAATATGTCATAATTGAAAGGTGTGACCACACGGTGTGTCACACTCTCTTCTTCATTTGTACTGTTAAAAATTAATTTTCATAGTGGTTAATTTTTTATGGTATTTAATGGGAAAAAAATGTGACACACCGTGTGGTCACACCGTTTCATTTTAAAAAATTTGCTCAAAATTTTAAATTTTTGAATGAGATAAAACAACATTTACAACAACCGACATTTAGACGTAAATGTCAAGCAAGTAATAATGTGACCACACGGTGTGTCACACATTAATTTCAAGATTTCAACCAAATTTACACAATTTTTTTTTCAATATACTTGTAAGTAAAAAGCAGTCAACAACCGTTTTCGTATAGTTGGACAAAAAGATGTTAATCAAATGCTGTGGCCACACGGTGTGTCACAACTTTTTGGTCAATTTTCGAATTTATTAAATAATTAACTGCCCCATTTTAATGATTATAATCTAAGATCCTAAAATCTTAGTATAATTCAAACCTAAAATTAGAAAAAAAAAATGTGACACACCATGTGGTCACACCGTTGGATGAATAAAATTTTTAAAAAAATAAAATAAAAAATTTACTTTCTTAAGTTAAAACCAAAAATTTCCACGTAAATATCAAGCAAGTTACAATGTGACCACACGGTGGATCACGCGTTAATTTCCTCTTTTCAACTAAATTTACAAAATTTTTGTATAATGTAGATGTGAGTAAAGGGCAGAGAATCGTTATAAATACCAGAAAGAACAAGAGTTAACCAAATTTTAAAACATCAAATGGTGTGACCACACGGTGTGTCACACTTTTCGACCAATTTTAAAAGTTGATCAATTCATTTAAACAAATCAATATCTAAAATTCTAAAAACTAATTTTTTCAAGTTGAAGACATGTGTGACACACCGTGTGGTCACACCTTTCAATATTCATGAGAAACTAACGATCTACATTCTGACGTCACAGCTTCTTAAAGGCTCCCTTACATTTCAATAAGTCATATATAAGTACAATATGTTTAATAAAATACAGGTGAATATTTAAAAAAAATTCCATTGCACATTGAATGACAGGTGAAAATGCAATTGAGGCGATAATTTCTTAATTAAAATTCGTGACCCGATTAATAATGCATCTATAGATGAAAAGTGCAGTGGTTTTCTTTTATTTGGTCGCCGACCTGTCGTTAAATTCAATGTCTTGCTCAAGGTTTGTCGCAATTCAAATTCGCAATGTAAGCAATTTTCGGCTTAGATTTTTTCATGAAAATATTCCAAATTAAATTTCGTCTTTCTGTATGTGTGAATGCAATAAACACGCCCTCCCCCCCCCGAAATACGTGGCACATTGATAAAAATAAATTTTCACTCAGTCCTTGGCCAAGTCTAAGGCAAATACGAAACCTTGACGAATTTTTTTTTTCATTTGTTGCACTTCACTCGCCTATATTATATCGATTTAAGTCCAATCTAATCTAATTGTTTATTTATAAAAAAATTGCATAGGACGAGGTTTTTCTTTCTTTCTGTCTTTCGAAATGATGCAACCAACTTAATGATTAAAATCTATTTTGTAATTACTTGGCTTTATATCGACATTATCGAGCCTTAGAACAAACAAAATTTCTTGAACTACTAAGAAAATCAAAAGGAAAAGTATATGGATGCGATTTTCTTTTATTGTATGTCACAGAATGTCACATTTCTAATTTTTTTATATTACAATACGTCACATCTAAACGTCTTTTTGTTAATACTAAGGCTATGGTTAGGCAACCCATAATACACATGTGTGTAGAAGGTTACCTATTTATATTTAATATCACGTAGGCATCGCTACTATATTCTATATTAAATCATCTATGAGTATGTACGTTTAAAAAGTTTTAAATAAAGGAAATTTTTTGGATACTGCTTTGAGATAAGATGCATTTGTTGTTATCATGGATGCACTTGTACTAATTGTATATTTATTACTATTGCATTAGTATACCCTTTAATAATGACGCTTTCTTTTTTTTGTCGTAAATCTTAAAGTTGGCTTTGTAAGTCGCCTGTGGAAAATCATTTGGATTGCTCGCTCATTAAAAGCATCCATCACTTTCTGTATCATGGGAAAATCGGGGCAATAATAATTGTTCTTTCTCTCTCCACCTTTTAGTTATTAATTTTGAAAGTGGTATAAGTTAATCTTATATGAAAATACAGTGAAAAAATCGTAGAACAAAACTGAAAAAAATTTTTTTCGTATTAAACGATTTTCTTTTTAAGAGAAAAATGTGTATAAGAATACAAAGGCTTTGATTTTTTTGATGAGCGAGTAAACAGCCAAAGGGTAAAAGCATGCAACCAACTCTTGTTAAGATTTTCAGATGAAGGATAAATTTCAAAATAATACAATATTAAATAGTGAGACCTATCAGTGGCGTATTCAGGGGAGGGGTCACAGGTGTCATGACCTCCCTTCAAGCTTTTTTTGCATTAAAAAATTAAGATTAATTTCAATTGTCTACCAAATAAATTTAGTATTTCTTTTCGCGAGTTAACCTTTTATTTCTTTCTTAACTTAGGTACCACCTGATTTTAACCCTTTCAGCCCTGGATTTTTTATTTTGAAAATAATTTTTTTGCTAGTTATTATTGATGGGAAGCTTATCAAGCTTATCAAGAACTCCAAAACCAATTTTGAACTGGTTTGCTTCATGGGTATAGGAATTAAAATACGTTGTAGAAATGATATCCAGTGATAGAAAGCAAAAATATGGACAGGCACAGTAAGGAGAACCCTATAAATGTTATGGTGGCAAATGCCACCGGCAGGGCCGAAAGAGTTAAGCAGACGTTTTTGAGAGATGTATTTTTAAAGATTTTCCGGAGGAGGACCACCGAACCCCCCGGTTAATGAGAGGTACCCCACACTCCCCGGTAATGACCCCCCACCAAGCTATATCCTAAATCCGCCCCTGGTGACCACACGGTGTGTCACACTTTCTTTCCCATTGTAGAGTTGAAATACTAATTTGTAGCGTCCCAAGTAGTGATTTATTTAAATGGGTTACTAAATAGAAAATAAAAACCGTGACACACCGTGTGGTCACACTTATAAATGTTGTATTGTTTTAAAAAAATGTTTCATCTGGAAACCTTAACAAGAGTTGGTGGCATGTTTTTAACCTGCAAGTATACTGTTAAAAAAAATAACACTTGTGGAAGCATAGAGTGTGACACACCGTGTGGTCACAACGTTTGATGTTATAAAATATGAAGATATTTTTAAATTTTAATCTTGATAACCAAAATTAGACAAAATTTTATTTTTTTTTATTTTTTACATCTACCATGCCATCATGTGACCGTACGGTGTGTCACAAATTTTGGTTCCAATTTTCAATTTAAGTAATAACCTAATTGCCACTTTCAGATGAACCATTAACTTGGATGAAATTAGTATTTTAGGCGAAACATGGGAAAAATTCTGTGACACACCGTGTGGTCACATCCTTTGGTATTGTAAGATACTCAGATTTTTTTTCTCGCCCATACCCTAATATACTAAAGAAATAAAAACCAAAAGTATCCAGTTTTAAAACACACATTTCCTTCAAATCTTACAACGTTTAACGGTGTGACCACCTGGTGGTACACACAATTTTTTTTTTTTCAATATCGACTCGAAAGTTTAATTTTTAGTATTTCAGATTAGTTGAATACTACGAGTTAATTAACTATAAAATTTAGTTAAAAATTGAGAAAAAAAAATGTGACACACCGTGTGGTCACACCGTTTTGATCTTAACAAATACAAAGAAATTTTTAAATTTTTACCTCTGTGAGCTATGTTAGTTATAATTAAAATAATTTAATGAAAATATCAAGCATGTAACAATGTGACCACACGGTGTGTCACACGTTTATTTTCGACTAAATTTACAAAATTTCCATGTACAATGTGTTTGTGAGTAAAAAGCAGCTAACAATCGTTTTGTTATGGTTCCCTGATGAACATAAAAGTTCATCAAATTTTACAGCACAAGGTGTGACCACATGGTGTGTCACATTTTTTTTTTCTCAATTTCTTTAACTTTTTCCTCATTTTCGACTTGAAATAATAATTTGTTAGAATCTCCGTTAAAAATTTAGTCGCGACTTGGAACCAAAATGGATGCCACCGTGTAAACACATTTTTTTACTATCGAATTTTTTTTTTTTGTTTATTGAAGCTCGCATCCAATACTTTGGTCATTAGTGACCGTCAAATCCGAAAACCCATGAAAAACAAGTCAATCGTAAAAAATAATTTTTACAGCATCTTTAGCCTTCACATCTGTGCAGCATCAATATTTTTTTTTTTATTACTAATTTTATTAAATCTATTGAAGTCTATAGAAGTCTATTGAAATCTATAGAATCTATTGAAGTCTATGAAATTTGTGGCGACGACATACATACCTTCCACATTACACATAGCGATCAGTAAGTGTAGAAAAGGCTTAAGAAAAATCTTGGGCTTTCATTGGGATTCGAACCCAGGACCACTGGCATATAGGGCAAATATCTAGTCAACCACGCCACTATCGAAATTTAATTCCAAAATTTTTTTTTTGTCTTTTCACATTTTACAACTTCAAATGGTGTGACCACACGGTGTGTCACATTATTTTTCTTCATTTCTTTTAATTGTACCTAGTAGTTGTATTTAAGATATTTAACTGGAAAAAAATGTGACACACCGTGTGGCCACGCATTTCAATTTTAACTAATTTAAACAAATATGAAATTTAAACAGTAATCAGTTCTTTTTTCAAGGGAGGGATTCTGGAAAATTATTTTTATTAGTTTTTAAGTGATCATTAATTCTGACATGGACTCTTGTTTCGTGTTACTCATGTATGTGTTTATGCAACCCATTATACACGGGGGTCTAGCTTGTTGCCTATATACAAGATCATGTAAATATTGTGTCATGGGAGGGACACTCAGTGTTAAACTGCGGTAGCTCGTGGGGGTATTAGTACGGCGCGTTGTTCTCAGAGGCGCTAGTGTCGTTTTTTTTAACTAGCCGCGCGCGATTTGAATTTTGATTTTATTTATTTTCTTATTTATTTATTTTTTATAATGAAAATAAAAATAATTAATTCGTTTATTATAGTATAAATATTTTATTTAGAAAACAATATATACATTTTACATAGAAAATACCCACAAATTAACAACTGCGACAACGAAATATTATTATTAAATAAATTAATACTTTACTCGAATTTTGCTGTAGCTGTTATCATTCAGGGATCTATTTTGAGTTTAGGGATGAAAATAACGTCTCCATTTCTTGCATATTCCTGGTTTTCAGGAAATCTGGGATTCTGAAATCAATCAAAAAAAGCAATTATTCGAGTTTTTATCCATAGTTAATAAACAAGTAATTAAATATCTGTTAAACAAGAACTTTTGACTATTTATAAAATCAATCTAAGAATAATAATTAAGTAAAACAAGGCATGAATAAGATTAAGACATTTACTTTAAAAATTAGCTACTTACTTTATTTAGCCATTTCTATTGAGCTTCGTTTTCATGGCATGCATGCATTTTTCACCAGAAAAATGATGCCCGACATATTTCATAAACTTCTTGCAACTTTCTTTGGGTTTTATTAGTTTTTCACAGTATTTCAGCCATTAAATAGTCATAAAATTATAAATTTATTACAAAAACGGAGATTCGGAAAAAACGTGTTAAATAAACGTCAAATTAATTTGGGCTGTTAGTACCACGCGTTGTTTTTAGAGGCGCTAGTGTCGGTCTATTTTATCATCACAGCGCAAGTCCGTAATGCTGAAATGCATTTTGGACATTGCCCCGCCATCTCTGTTCAACGCGCCGTACTAAAATTCAGGGGTACCGCTCGTCTCGTAAAAGTGTCACCCCCATGTATTGTGTTATGTTTAAACATTAACTAAACGTTTTTCTTTATTTTATGTTTTAGGCTAGGATGAAGTTTCCCGGAGATTATCCATATTCACCGCCCAGTATTCGTTTCATGACAAAAGTTTGGCACCCAAATGTTTATGAGGTACTTTTTTAACAATTGAGTGATAAGATGAAATTTTTTTTTTTTAAATATTTTTCATTGTGTTTTTTGTAGAATGGAGACTTGTGCATTTCAATATTGCATCCGCCGGTGGACGATCCGCAATCGGGCGAGTTGCCGTGTGAACGTTGGAATCCCACGCAAAATGTTCGCACAATTTTACTCAGCGTCATATCGTTACTGAACGAACCGAACACATTTTCGCCGGCCAATGTCGATGCCAGCGTCATGTACCGGCGTTGGCGTGACTCCAAAGGTCGCGACAAAGAATATGAAAACATTATTCGGTTGGTAGATGAGAATTTTTTTTTATAATTTTTTTATCTTTCTTTTTTAATTGGACTGTTGTATGTATGAATCAGTGGCGTGCGGTGACTTTTAAAACAGATCATGTGGTCAAAATAGGGGGAGGGGGTAAAAACAAATTTTTAAATTTATTTTCTTATTTGTTAAACATGGTATTATATGTATTTATTTTTTTTTAATTAGCCTTATTCGGCGCTCCTTCTTACAAAAATCATCAACAACCGCATCATATAATGTATTTGTAAACCACGAAAATAGTTCTTATCTTAAAGAAATCGAACATTTGTATGGCCTTTGGGTCAATAATTCAAAATAACTCACGAAAAGTATCAGTAACAATTAAATTCACTTTCAAAACGGCAAACGCATCTGAAAATGTCAGCCGGCAATGTGAAACGCCGAAAGTGATAGTACTCGACCGGACTAGTGCGCATGCGCGACCAATTCTAGCGAGGCAATCGCATGCGATGGTCGCTGCGCATTAATTCGGCTTTTGCCGTTCATTTGATGTGGTATTCGATGCCACTTTTATGAGCGATGCGTTTCAAAATTTCGTAAATTAAAAAATGTATAAATGATAAAAATATTTAGCATTTGTTTTTTTTAACCGACTTCAAAAAAAGGAGGTGGTTCTCAATTCGACTGTATTCTTTTTTTTTTATGTTTGTTACATCAGCATTTCCGACTGGGTGAAGCGATTTTGATGATTCTTTTTTTATTTGAGAGCTGGTGCTGCCCGAATGGTCCCATTTTAATTTGAAGGAAATCGTCCACTTCTAAGGGGTTGAAAATTAAGGGATGAAATACTAACTTCTTATTGGATAGCTCGATTTTAAAAATTATTTTTTTATTTGAAAGCCAGTGCTTTTCATGTGGTTCCATTTTAATTTGAAGGAAATCGTTCACTTCTTAGGGATTGAAAACTAAGGGATGAAATACTAACTTCTTAGTGGATAGCTCGATTTTGATAATTCTTTTTTTATTTAAAAGCTTGTGCTTTTTGTGGGGTCCAGTTTTAATTTGAGGGAAATCTTCCACTTCTAAGGGGTTGAAAACAAAGGGATGAAATATTAACTTCTTATTGGATAGCTCGATTTTGATAATTCTTTTTTTATTTAAAAGCTGGTGCTTTTCGTGGGGTCCAGTTTTAATTTGAGGGAAATCTTCCACTTCTAAGGGGTTGAAAACTAAGGGATGAAATACTAACTTATTAGATAGCTTGATTTTGATAATTCTTTTTTTTTGTAGAACACAATTTTAAATTAATCTCCTATCCATTTAAAAAAAAAACTCCACTCATAAGGGGTTAAAAATTAGAGATGAACTAATATTATAAATTTTTCCTGGATTACCCGATTTTGATAATTTTTTCGTTCGAGTATATTGTTTAAAAGTTCATTTGAAAAATAATTTTCATAAGGTATTCTCGTTTTTTGCTAAGTACCAATATAGTCGTATTTCCTTGGCTGACACCAACTCCAAAAATAACAATAGTTGTACATTGTATCATTCTAATAGTTTGTAAGTTGTAGATACTGCAAGGATACGCCATTATTTTGTTACGTTTTAGTGCATTTCTTGTTTAAGATTTTTTATTTATTTTGAAGTCGGTTTTTCATTTTTTTATAATATTTATTTATAGTGGGATATTTTTGAATATATGTGTAAACTATCGGATTATGAAAAAAAATTTCTAGACTATAATACCCCCTTAACCACTGAAATTTACATTTTTAAATTATAGAGAGAATTTTAAGAACTTTTTTTTGTGGGTTAATTTTTTTGATTTTTTTAAGGAGACAAGCGGCCGCTGCGCGAGCCGAAGCCGAGAAAGATGGTATAACTGTTCCGTTAACGTTGGAAGATTATTGTATTAAGACGCAAGTGAAACCGACGCCCGCCGAGCCGGCCGTCGACATGACCGACTTTTACGATGACGACTACGACCTGGAGGACGACGACGACAATGATGACATGTCGAACGGGTCGGAGTATGGTGACGGCGACGATAGCGGCAACGGCGAGTCGTGATGCTTTGTGATGACACTTTTTACCCATTGATTTGAATGAAAAAATAATTTCAAAAAATAAAAAAAATGAAAAATAAAAAGAAAAAATTTAAAAAACTTTATTACAATTTTGGTGCAATTTTAAAACGACTCAGATCTCAATCTTGACAAAAAATAAAAACCGAACAGGTTGTGTGTACCAATTTTTATGAAACAAATCAAAGGCCTGATTATACACACTGGTTCACTGGCGCACTACTACTACTACTACTACTACTACAACTACAACTATTTACTAAAATAAAAACTAATTAACTATCTTCCGGTTTTGTGACTTTGAAGACTCACTTCTAAATTGATTGTGTTTCGAATTGAAATCAATTATAATATAAAATATATTTTATTATTATATTCAGAGTAAGAGTTAATCTTTGGTAGATTCACAAATTTGTTTAGTTCTCACTCCGCCTTCCCCCTCCCGCTATTATAATTATATTAATTTAATTTTGTTTCTCTTCTCTTTTCTCTCTGCGTTTGTAAATATTTTTTAATTTATTTCTTCTTTTTTTTGGCCGAATTTATTTTGTGTCTCGAACGCATTATAAATTGTCTTCTTGTTACAAGTTAAGGCCCATTCTTAATATATACCTTACTATAATTAATTACTACTACTAATTAATCATTTGAATTAAAACAACAACAAAAAACAAAACAACAACTGTGTTAATTATATTGTAAATGTGGTTCTTTCTATTAAATAAATACGAATTAAAATTTGTGATTAATAGTTATTTAAGCATTTGGTAAATTGTACATTCCTAAAAGCATCCATAAAATCGGTTATAGGAGGTGTTCAGATATGATGGATCGATCCATGATCGAAACCTGTATTATTCAAGACAGGTTCGAACCTGGGTCGATTCACAAGCAAATGAGGTCATATTTGATCTGACGGAGAAGTCTACATTCGAGAACTTTTAACATTAATACAACGGATTCGAGAGCTCCCTGCAGCCTAACCACCGTTACATTCATATAATTTATTTCTATTTCCTTTATTACACATTCTCATTACGATTTATTTATTACAATAAATTCAGTTAATTATTTTGTTACATATTATTATCCTATTTTTCAACACCTAAAATATAGTCCACTCATTAACCCTCCTCATCCACCCCCAAAACAGGAGGGATATAAATGCGAAAATCGTGGTTTAATATATACTGAATAAATTAATAATAATAATAATTTGTTGATTTTTTTTAGATCTCTCCCTAATTTTCTTTTTCAGATATTCCTCTTTCCGATATTCGTAATTTTCGATCTTCAAAAAAATTCATCAATCGTATTGGATCTAGTATACATGATATTTAATTGCTTACGTGGATGTGTATAAATGTCTTTGCAAATCATACAATCCTTATTAAGAATTTGTATAATCGAAAATTACGAATATCTCGGAAAGGACAAAAATTTAGAAAATCGGTTCCGACAACTTTTCCGATTTTACTCTGGACTATCCACGTTCCGAGTTTCATCGCGAAAATCAATCGAGAAGTATCGACCGAACTTTTTCTGGGCGCAAGTTTGGACTTGTATTAATACATTGGAAGATATGCTGAATATACAAAAGAAAGAACAATCAATTTATAAAGAAGTTTCAACGAAATATTCTCAGTTCTCTTGTGGCTTCGTGGGATTATCGGCGCTCAGCATGCAGAAGGTCTTCGGTTCGATTCCAGCTCTCGGCGTTGTGGTTTTTTTCCTTTCTAGGTCGCTAATACTCTTGGGCTTCTCTCTATTCGTTACAGAGGTTACGTTTCAGCATTCATCGATCGTTTATCCTTCGTCCTTTTGAGACTTAATCGATAAGTTTCTAAGGACGTAGGGATAACCGATCGATGATACCCGGGCATTTGATATTTTTATGCAAGAGGATTTTTATTAATAATTTTGGAAAAATGTATAATTGGAAAATTAGGATATGAATTTTCAGATTTTCCAAAATAGAAAAGCGGGACGTGAATCGCGATTAAATTTCCAAGCAATTCACAAAATTTGATTTTGCATTTTTCATTTTTTTGATGCGAAAATTCACCTAAATCTGAAAAACTGTTATATAAGTTGCCAAAACTATCATTTTTCGTGTTTTTTGCAACTTTAACGTCAAATATCTCGTTAAATAACGACCGTACGTTTACGAATGTGAGTTCATTGGAATCAGCATAAACTGTTTTATCCATATACACCAAGGAAGTCCCGGAAAAGCTTAAGGGAAAGCTTTTCATATGTTGACTTCTGAGATTCTAAGAATTGACGACCAGATGCACGTCGATTTTGATGCGACCTCCACAGAAACAAATTGAGAGTTTTTTAGCTCCGTTCATCCTTTCTGGATACCCTGAAAAATGATATAAGCTTAATAAGGATAGAAATAAATTTTAAAATCGAATATACCAGCTTCTATAAAAGCGAATGTTTCAGGACACATTTAAAAACTTTTTTACACACTTTTATTCAATATTTTTTCATCGATTTGAGCACTAAAAGCCACATGAATCGGTAGACAATTAATTATAGAACGTTTTTCAAAAAGAAAATTCAAGAAAACTCCTCAAATAACGGCGTAAATCAAGAAAAAAGATTTACCATACGTCATATGGGCGATGCTGCTGCCGCCCTAACATGGATATTTAGAACTAGCTAACGAAGTTTCGAAAAATTCGGAGAAATTTGACGCCAATTTTTGACGTTTTTTGGAAGGTCCAGCCATCTAGTGAAATAACCATAAACTAACGGAACCAACTTGACAGATAACAGTTCTGAAGAGTTCCAAATAATCCCTAACAGTTCGGAACAAACATATATTTATCTGTTCCCTGATGTAATTTGCGAACTATTAGGAATTATCCGAAACTGTTTGGAACTGTTATCTGTCAAGTTGGTTTTGTTAGTTCATGGTTATTTCTCTAGATGGCAGGTCCTTCCAAAAAACTTCAAAAATTGGCACAATTTTTCTACGAATTTTTCGAAATTTCGTTAGCTAGTTCCAAATATCCATGTTAGGGCGGCAGCAGCATCGCCCATATGACGTATAGTAAATCGTTTTTCTTGATTTACGGCGTTATTTGAACAGTTTTCTTGAATTTTCTTTTTGAAAAATGTTCTATAAGTAATTATCTACCGATTCATCTGGCTTTTAGTGCTCAAATCTACGAAAAAAAGTAACAAAAAGTGTTCAAATTGTCCCTGTCAAAGCGGTTTATTTTAACCGTTAAATTATCATTTTGAGTGGTTATATTATTTATTTATTTTTATTAAGCTAATATCATTTTTCAGGGTATTCAGAAAGGATAAACGGAGCTAAGGAACTCTCAGTTTGTTTTTGTGGTTGTCACATCAAAATCGACGTGCATCTGGTCGTCAATTCTAAAAATCTCAAAAGTCCAAAAATGAAAATCTCCTCCTTAAGCTTTTCCGGGACTTTGTCGGTGTCATTCGATAGAGTAATTCACGCTGATTCAAATGAATTCACATTCGTTAACGTACGGTCGTTAGTTAACGAGATATTCGACGTTAAAGTTGCAAAAAACACGAAAAATACCAGTTTTGGCAACTTATATAACAATTTTTAAGATTTTGGTGAATTTTCGCATCAAAAAAAAGAAAAATATCAAATCAAATTTTGGGAATCGCTTAGAAAATTAATCACGATTCACGTCCCGCTTTCCTATTTTGGAAAATCGGAAAATTCATATCCTAATTTTCCAATTATACATTTTTCCAAAATTATTAATAAAAATCTTCTTGCATAAAAAGAAAAAAATCAAATGCCCGGGTATCATCGATCGGTTATCCCTACGTCCTTAGAAACTTATCGATTTAGTCTCGAAGGACGAAGGATAAACGATCGATGAATGCTGAAACGTAACCTCTGTAACGAATAGAGAGAAGCCCAAGAGTATTAGCGACCTAGAAAGGAAAAAAAACCACAACGCCGAGAGCTGGAATCGAACCGAAGACCTTCTGCTGCTGAGCGCCGATAATCCCACGTAGCCACCAGAGAACTGAGAATATTTCGTTGAAACTTCTTTATAAATTGATTGTTCTTTCTTTTGTATATTCAGAATATCTTCCAATGTGTTAATACAAGTCCAAACTTGCGTCCAGAAAAAGTTCGGTCGATACTTCCCGATTGATTTTCGCGATGAAACTCGGAACGTGGATAGTCCAGAGTAAAATCGGAAAAGTTGTCGAAGCCGATTTTTCAAATTTTTTGTCCTTTCCGAGATATTCGTAATTTTCGATTATACAATTCTTAATAAGGATTGTATGATTTGCAAAGACATTTATACACATCTACGTAAGCAATTAAATATCATGTATACTAGGTCCAATACGATTGATGAATTTTTTTGAAGATCGAAAATTACGAATATTGAAAAGAGGAATATCTGAAAAAGAAAATTAGGGAGAGATCTAAAAAAAATCAACAAACTATATATTTATTAAGTATATATAGAAATAATAAATGTTTATGATTTAATATTAAGAGAATAATAATTGTTATATATAAAAATATAAATAAATATATAAAAAAAAATATTAGTATAACAATTCATCGAAACGTTACGAACGTTTATAGTTCATTAAATTTTTGTGAAAAATCGAAATATTTTACGGTTTCTATTTTCCAATTATAAATTCATTGGGCAGATTTTCCAATACCATGGCCTCGAAAATTTCGCATTTAAAATCCATCTGTAACTCAATTGATAACATTTTAGAATCTCTTGAAAAACTTTTTTAATGCAGAATTTCCCAAGTTCTCTAAACAATTTCAAAACGAATAAACATTTAATAATTACCCATTTATAGGTCCTCTACGTCTGTGGATTGTTTGAAGGAAATCCATACGGAAAAAATGTTTCGTCGAAAAAAACGATGGACGTGGTGGACTATAGCTTAGTGATTTTTGTGAAAAATCACTGAACAACTTGATTCAAAATACCCAATACAGGCTATAACAGATGTCCTTAATGTCTTGATCAAGACTGGATAAGAAAGCTAGTGGTGTTCTTGAAACAAGAAGTGGGACTGTGGGAACGTATTCTGATGAATAGTTAAAATTGACCAAAGAACCATCGATATTATACGACTTAAAAGATTTAAGGGATGGAAAAATAACACCTTTAAAAATTTAATGTTTATTTTCCTGTTCTTTAAAAAAATCATACATCTGAAGCACCCACTTTAATTAAATTAACAAATATGAAAAACTAAAGTGCAATTAAAAATTTTTTTTTATATATAAATCCTTATGAAGCGTTACTGACAAATTTTCTTTGTGTGTGTATATAAAATCAAGAAAAATATAAACAATAAATCACGTACATATTATGAAATTTTCGATTGCAAATAAGTACAATACCAAAAATTAATTTTTTTCCCCCCCCTCTTCTACCCTCTCTTCACACATTTTTCCTATGTCTATCATTTAATACAATTTCACATTTTCCAAATTATATATATAAATATTATATTGTATAAAGATAGGTAACAATTTCTGGTAATAATATTAATAATAATAATAATAATTAAAACTGCATCAGTCCAAAATAATACCGAGACAATAATGAAATTATATTACAATTTTTTGCTTATCTCTTAATACACAATTAATGCATTTTTTTTAACATTGAAACCAATCAAATGCATCATTACATAAAGAAATTTTTCTTTCGATCATTTTCAAGTATTTTACGTTCTTCTTAAAATCACCGATTTTAAAGGAATGATTTGATAAGTGTTTAAATTAAATTGGTTTCAATATCATTTTAGGTATTAATAAAATTAAAAAAAAATATATATAATAATATAATAAAAACAACAATAACAATAATCGAATATGCCAAAGAAAAAAAAAATTTAGGCGACTCGTCTAAATCAATTGTATATATATAATATTTGTGTATATGATGTGTAATTAAAACGATAATTGGATATAATGTAATATAAACTATCGATAGAGATAATAATTAATTAATATGGTCACTTAATATATATGCGTTGGGATGCACTCAAAGGGCAAATAGTTGCGCGTCCTCGTCCTTGCGTCGCTGCTTCTGTGGCGTTGATGCACTCGATGTTGCACTCGTGTTTGCACTATTTGTTGATGGTGGTAAGACGTTCACAGCGGCTGCACGTTCCGCCAAAAACTTGGCAAACTCACTGCTCGTTATACTCTCCTCAGTCAGACTCTCTGGGTTACCAGGCTACAAAAAAAAAATTAAATATAACTAAAATTGTTTTCAACCACTCGTTTTCGTTTCGTTCCAAATTACTCCGTACAGAGAGAATATAGTGAGAGCCAGATAAAAACGTGCTGCCCTCTACCCCGAATCGTGGAACTATTCTTTAGTCAATCGTTTGCACATTTCTTCACCTTAAGCAGAAAGTTGAGAGAGCCAGATCGCACGAATACACGTGCTGCCACCTACTACTAAAGACTACGATATTTGGAACTATTTTTTAAGCACTCGTTTGCACTTTTCTACACTGTACTACACTCGAAACGCTTAAAGCACTAAAGCCTCGACCGTTTCTCCATTAGGGACCTTACACGATCATTAATACTGTCAGTATCAGTACTGACCGTATTTACTTAATTCTCCATCAATACTGATATCATAAAATCAAATAATTTTGAATTGTTTCAATATCAACGTAATTCCATCAGTATTGTCCTTACACGATCAGTTTCCAGGTTTCTATTAAGCTTTAGTCGTTCCGTGTATAGAACAGTGGAGAAATGTCCAAACAAGTGACTAAGGAATAGTTCTAAATCTCGTACACGGAGTAGGGGGCAGCACGTGAATTCGTGCGTTCTGGCTCTCTCAACTTTCTCTCTGCCGTAAGAGGTTATTCTAGTCTAGAAATTTGAAAAAATCGAGGTATTTTTTTTTTCATAATCCAATAGTTTAGATATTCAAAAAAATCTCTCTAAAAGGATTCTTCTTAAGCCTTTTCTACACTTACTTATCGCTATGTGTAATGTACGGATTATGTATGTATGTCGTCGCCACAAATTTCATAGACTTCAATAGATCTAATAAAATTAGTAATAAAAAAGTTTAAAAAAAATTATTAATGATGCACAGATGTGAAGCTTAAAAGGCTTAAGATGCTGTAAAAAGTATTTTTTTTTACGATTGACTTGTTCAAAATTTAAATTATTTCCCAAGTTATAGCCGTTTTAGGGTCGTGGCAACTCGAACGATTGGATTAAGAGAATAGAAGTTATACGTACTATTCTATCAGTTACGCTGCCTGAAACTTAACGTAAAACTTCGTTTTTCTCGAATCTACTATTTTCGATGCGGTAGCCAAAATATCTCAAGTTGTAATCAGCCGATTTACTTGAAATTTGGCATGAATATTCTTTAAATATCTCTCCATTGCATGAACGAACAAAAAAAGAAAATTTTAATTTTGTAATATTTTTAAAAAATTCGACAAAGTTAAAAAATCGACCTTTATTTTAGAGTAGCCGCCATTTTATAAAAAAATTTTTTTTTTCAGTTTTGGAGGTTCATGCGATAGCGACATTTGTACTTATCAAGAATCCATCATTGTTTTATTTTTCAGATGACCACAAGGGTAGGAATCAACGTACGTCAAGCTAGCCTTGGCAACCCATCCCAATCAAATGAAACTATGCTAACGATTTAGTGCTATTTTTGTGCTAATTAGCTGCCGTAGTTTAAATGTTGTTGCTCGTGCCGTTTACGAAATTTTTGTAACACGGCTAGCTTCCACGTCAAGCTAGCCTTGTCATGCAAAACATGCACTTAAGTGCAATCAAATGTTGATAACATTACGTCAAATAATTTTTGCTAAAGAGTGGATAGGGAATTAATTACTAATTAGTTGCTCAATAAAAAACAAACTGGAAGTCCGCAAAATTAAAAAAAAAAATACAAAAATTCTGCCTATAACGCGTATTTTTAAAAACTTTACTTGGTTTTTTTTTACAATTTATTAGCGACTAAATAGCAAAAATTATTTGACGTATTTTTTTCAAAATTTGATTGCACATAAGTGCATGTTTTGCATGACAAGGCTAGCTTGACGTGGAAGCTAGCCTTGTTACAAAATTTTCGTAAACGGCACGAGCAACAACATTTAAACTACGGCAGCTAATTAGCACAAAAATAGCACTAAATCGTTAGCATAGTTTCATTTGATTGGGATGGGTTGCCAAGGCTAGCTTGACGCAAGGGGTGCTCACTTTCAAGGTTATTACTTTACTCTGACGTCATTGGTATACGGTTTCTGACAGAAGCCATTAGATATCTGCTATAATTGGTTCTTATCGCTACTATTGTTCTTATTGCGCATGGTTCTTATTACGCTCTATAGTTTGAAATTTCATTTCGTTTCATTTTGCTCAGTTAAAGTTCAAAATAAATTTTTTTAAATAGCTTTTTTTTATATACTTTATTTTATTTTAGCAATATTGTTTATATCCTTTTTATTTGTAAGATTCCTAGGTTTATCTAGTTAAAGAAGGTGGACTTCTTTTCACAAAATAAAATAAGTTTCATTATGTTTGTTAATAGTTAATTTTTATGAACATAATAAATATCAATTTGATTTTTCTTTATTACTTTATTTGAATTGAATTATGGTGATATATCGTATCAAAACACTGCTTTGTTGACTAACGCGGGAATTCAAAATTTATATCTAATTAAGGTAAAGATTCTAGAAGAAATATGTCTTCATTATTCAATTCAAATAAAATAACAAAGAAAAATCAAATTAACATTTATTATGTTCATAAAAATTAATTATTGACATATTGAAAATTTAAATTTGTTGTGAAAGGGATTTACTAACCTATATAAAAAGAATATTTTATTAAATATGGTAGTGCCAAGCAAATGCAGTCACCAGGCAAGGTTATTAGATACATAAGGTATGCTCACTTGACTAGGCGGCGTTTCTTTGATCTCTGAAAATGACGTCACAGGATTAATGTTTCTGATAGAAGCCAGTAGAGGCGTTAAAGGCCATTAGCTATCGTTGATTTGTGGGGGATTTTACCTGGTGACTGCATTTGGTTGGCACTACTATATTTAATAAAATATGCTTTTTATTTAGGTTATATTAAATCCTTTGAACAACAAATTTAAATTTCAATATGTCAATAATTAATTTTTATGAACATAATAAATGTTAATTTGATTTTTCTCTGTTATTTTATTTTAATTGAATAATGAAGACATATTATTTCTTCTAGAATCTATATTTTACTGAGCTATAAATTTTGAATTCCCGCGTCAGTCAACAAACCAGTGTTTTGATATGATATA
This sequence comes from Sisyra nigra, assembly GCA_958496155.1. Lineage (NCBI taxonomy): Eukaryota > Metazoa > Arthropoda > Insecta > Neuroptera > Sisyridae > Sisyra > Sisyra nigra. Next base: position 4,330,942 of record OY292315.1, read on the forward strand.
TCATCATTATCCAATTTAAATAAAGTAATAAAGAAAAATCAAATTAATATTTATTATGTTCATAAAAATTAACTATTAACATAGTGAAACTTATTTTTTTTTTGTGAAATGAAGCCCACCTTTTTTAACTAGATAAACCTAGAAAGATTACAAATAAAAAGGAATATAAACAATATTGCTAAAAAAGTTTAAAATAAAATAAAGTGTATAAAAAAAGTTTTATTTTGAACTTTAACTGAGCAAAATGAAACGAAATGAAATTTCAAACTATAGAGCGTAATAAGAACCTTGCGCAATAAGAACAATAGTAGTGATAAGAACCAATTATAGCAGATATCTAATGGTTCTGTCAGAAATCTTAATCCAATGACGTCAGAGCAAAGTAATAACCTTGAAAGTGAGCACCCCTTGGTCACCAGGTGGAATCTCCCACAAACTAACGATAGCTAATGGCCTTTAACGCCTCTACTGGCTTCTGTCAGAAACAACAAATCATTGACGTCATTTTCAGATATAAAAGAAACGCCACCTAGTCAAGTGAGCATACCTTATGTATCTAATAACCTTGGTCACTACTAACAATTTTACAGTTCTAAAAAATTTAAAAAAAAAATGGCGCTAAGGTTTTTGACAGACTTAGTGATAAATTATCATCGGATATAAAAACCAAGAAAATCATTTATATTGGTAGAGCGGCGGGCACCACCTATTTTATTGAAGGATATTTATAATTGAACATATTTATATCAACAGTAACAAAAAATTAACAAACAAAAAAAAATTATATTTTATATTATTGTTCATGAAAAATTCTGTTGCAGTCGAATAGTGGCGGGCGCACATAAATAGATCCGCGGGCGCCATGACGCCCGCGGTTGGGAACCCTGGCTGTAAATAATTGAAGTCAAAATTAAAATTGATCCATTTTCTGTATTTTATAAACAAGTATTCAATGATTTTCTTAGTTTTAACTATATAAAAATTTCTGACGATAACTTACACGAGAAGTCCGTCACAAAATTCACCAACTAATTTAATTTTATGCACATATTCTATGCGCAGAAACAAAATTTTTGATAAAAATGGTCAAATTTTGTTTTTACTCAAACGTCGAACTTAGGCAACCAATCACACAAAAACCAAAATGAGTTACAATTCTTTTTCAACGTCCAATTTTTTGTATTGATTTCATCAATTTCTTACTGTAAACTTGACAAACTTATATAAAGACAAAACATTTAGCATGCAAAGCGATAGAAAAGAATAAAAACTCCAACTGAAAAAAAAAACAACAACACTCACCGTGCTTTCTAACCACGCCGCCATTTCGTCAAACTCCCTTTCACGTGGCGCCTTGAAATAAAACAGAAGAAAAAAATAATAATAAAACCTAAGCTACATTCACATAGAACATTGAGAGAACATAAAAAAAAATTTAGCATTTGCCTTCGTAATACCCAAAACACAACAAAGTTTCCATTTATTCCACACTTACAACATTCGTTTGCGTTCGATTCGCCGCCAACGAGCCGAGACTTCCGACAAATTGTTCCGAATCTAAATTATCCTTATAAGTACTCCCACTAAAAAAATATAAAAAATTCAAAACTATATTACGATTATAAAGGGTCTAGCCGAATAAGCCTATCTCAACGGGCCCAGGGTGTTTTTTAGTCTGACGTTTATTTTGTTCTCCTCCACGTATACCTCTAGGTGGGAGTAGTAAATATAACCGCTACCCCTTCTATTATAGGTGCTAGAGGGGTTACAACCCTTAACTTAAAATTTTGTTTTCTCCAAAACTAATAAAGATAACAGAGTAAATTTTTCAAAATAACATTTAAATTAATAAACTCTATAGTATGTATTTTTTTTGTGCTTACATCAAAATATTTAAGGGGCTGTTTTTATAACTCCCTCTTGGTTGAGACCTACCAAAAAAATATATTTTATGTAAATATTAAGTACCTACTCACCACAAAAATTTCCTCATAATATTTTGTGTTGTATTGTTTAAAATTTGATTTTTATAATAAAAAACTTATTAAGGAATTTTTAAAAAATATTTTTTTATATACATTAGAAATCGTTTATAACAAACTTCAGGGGATCGTCACATTTAGTTCGTTATAAGCGATATTCACTATAACCGATATGTATCGCATGTATCGGCTTATCTAAGACATATCACGGGACCCGAAAGTTTTGTACGTTACAACCGGTTGTTCATTATATCCGGTATCGTTATAAACGATTTACACTGTTTTTTTTTACCAGAACTTTTCGGTCGCTATCCAAACATTAGTGCGGATTATATTTTTTAAAAGTATGCTCCACCAAATTGATTTTCTCGAAATTTTGTGGTAAGTAGGTACTTAATAATTACATAAAATAATTTTTTTTTGGTCGAGGGAGATATAAAAACAACCCCTTAAATATTTCATTAATTTTTTTTACCACTTAAATATTTTGATGTGAAAAAAAAATACAGAATATAGAATTTATTAATTTAAATGTTATTTTGAAAAATTACTCCGTTATCTTTATTAGTTTCGGAGAAAAAAAAAATTTTAAGTTAAGGGTTGTAAGCTTCTAATATCGAGTAAACTTACTACTCTTACATAGAGGTATATGTGGAGGAGAACAAAATAAATGTCAGGTTAAAAAACACCCTGGGCCTGCTGAGATAGGCTTATTCGGCTAGACCTTTTTTTTTATTACCCAGACTTGGATGATTCATAGGTAACATTTCGAGACTGCGCAAACATATCGAACTCATCATCTTTTTCCAGGCCCCCTTTTTGAGCGGGGACACTCGAAATTTTCGACAACTGCGACGTTGCATTTCCATCTGTAACACCTGCAAAATTAAAAAAAAAAATTAAGTCTACGCTTCTCAACTTTTTTTTATTTTTTATATCACTAACTTAGTGTAGCAAATTGATCGACTACTCCGATAGTAGCTAGTGGAGGATCGTCGCTTAAATCAATCAATGAGTCCTGAGCTTCCAGAGCTTTTGCGTTCGACTTGAGTGGAACTCCGCCGAGAGCACTAGCCACAACAGCCGATGGTCCTCGAGTGCCGGCCTCCCGATTTTTACAATGGCGCGTGTATCGTAAAAACAAATTATTCATCTCGTCGTTGATTCGTAACAGTTCGGCGGTGATGTCATCGTTCGATAATTTTCCGATTAATTCGACGAGGCGCTGTTGCATCGATTGACACACTGTGTAGAGTTCTTGCAACAATTCCAAATCGGCTGGTTCTTCTTTGCCCGGTGTTAACTCGGTTAACATCTCGGCCAGCACGGCCATATTGGTCTGGACCACATCCAGTTCACTTTGCAGCTTCGCTAGTTGTTCGGGGGTTAACGAGGCGCTCATCGTCGACGGTATATCACCGGCACCGCTATTTGGGACGGTTACTTCCGCACATGGTTCAGTCACAGCCTAGAAATTAGCAATTTAAATACAAACTAAATGTTAATGATTTGTGTCGCTTACGCGAACTTTGGGTGTGTAAATCGGAGCCATCGTGTCCAAGTCGGTCGGTGGAAACTCAATGCCTTTGGAGCGTAAATCCGAGACCACACTGCACACACCAGAAAGTTCCGGTCGGTCGGCAAATGTGTCGGCCCATGACTGGATCAACGACAAGACTTTCTCTTGCACGGCAGTCGGCGGCTCATATTTCGGTCCAATTAACTTCACCTAATGCACAATTAAATGCATAAATTACAAATCGAAACGAAAATAATAAAAAAGAAAGTTTGTTGACAAGTCGATAAAATCGTAGGTTTGTTACATGACTAATTGAATAGTTCACAGCTTCTCACTACTAGATGCCGTTAGTCAAAAATGACTAATTAATCTAATTTTTACTTTCTTTTACTACTATATAGATAAGTAAAGAAAGTATTGTAATCGGGTCGAATTTTCGAATTCGAGCTTTCACCGGAAATACATGTTTTGAGATCCCCTGAGTCCAAAAAAGTGGTTTTTAGAAACATGTCTGTGTGTGTGTGACAGCCATATCGTATCGAAAGCTTTATCCGAATTTCACTAAACTTGGAATCTGGCCTCCGTATTACACCTAGTTGTGCCGCGAAGCTTTTGATTGAAATCGGTTAACCGAAAGCTCTACTTTACTCTTGGTGTTTTTGAGCTTTTACAATTTTTTTCGACAACGGCTCCAACGATTTTCTTTAAACTTTCTATAGTTCTTAGACTCATTAGTGGCTACAACTTTTATTTGAAATTTTTTCCTGGGAAAATTCGAATAAGGACGATTCTGGGTGAGGGTTGGGAATTCGTATATTTTATATGTTATAGGTTGTATGCATATAGTTCTGTTTATATGTATAGTTATAAAGAGTTTATATTTCTTTTAAACAACAGCGAGTTTCATAAATTACTGTAAAAGAAAGTACTGTGACGCCTCGCAGCAGATATTTTTCGTATAATTTTAACTAAGACTAGCTGATACCCGCGACGTTGTCTGCGTAGGTTATTATGTTAAGAGCATATTTAATTTACAGAGGAAAAACATTTTTGAAATTGAAAGCAAAAATATATTTAAAAATATCTGGTGCGAGGCGTCACACTACTTTCATTTATTTTCATTCATGAAAATACTCGCTATTAGTTAAAAGAAATATAAGCACTTTGTAACTATAGGATATAAACAGAACCCCCCCCAGATTCCCAACATTCACCCCAGAACCGCCCTTATTCGAATTTTCCCAGGAAAAAATTTCAAATAAAAGTTGTAGCCACTAATGAGTCTAAAAACTATAGAAAGTTTAAAGAAAATCGTTGAAGCCGTTTTCGAAAAAAATTAAAAAAGCTCAAAAACGCCAAGAGTAAAGTAGAGCTTTCGGTTAACCGATTTCAACCAAAAGCTTCGCGGCACAAATAGGTAAAATATAGAGGTCAAATTCCAAGTTTGGTGAAATTCGGATAAAGCTTTCGATACGATATGGCTGTCACACACACACACAGACATTTTTTTAAAAACCACTTTTTTGGATTCAAAGACCTCAAAACATGTATTTCCGGTGAAAGCTCGAATTCGAAAATTCGACCCGATTACAATACTTCCTTTGCTATCTATATAGTAGTAAAAGAAAGTAATAACCGGAAAGAACTAAGCGTAGAACAGTTTTAACTATACGCCAAAAAGTTGCTCCTAAATCGCTCTTTCAGAATCCGCTATTGCTCCAAGTGTATAGCTATTGGTTAATCAATAATTATTTTTCAAAAATTTGTAAATTCAAAAATAAAATCGCTATATAATCCAAAATGATCACTGATTTTATTTTATTTTTTTTCAAAAATTTGTTTCTTAAATGCTCTTTCCGGATCCGCAATTACTCCAAGTGTATAGTTAATTAGTAATTTAATTTTTAAACTACTCATGTTTATAAGATCCAACGGCAGTTAATGACGTCATAGTACAACAATACATGTATAACTAGTTAAAAATTATTAAAAATATTGCAAAAATTCAATTAAAAATTATTATGGGTTTTATGGCGATTTTAATTTTTTAGTTTGAAAATGTTGTAAACATATAATTATTAGTTAACTATTAACTATACACCTGGAGAAATTGCGGATCCGGAAAGAGCATTTAAGGAACAATTAAAAAAAAATAAACAAAAATGAGTGACATTTTGTATTTTAATTTTTAGTTTGCAAATTTATGGAAATTAATTATTAATCAATTAATAACTATACACTCGGTGAAATTGTTAATAGTTTAAAATTGTAATAGTTTAATTTAAAAAAAAAATGTTTCTCGTTAACTTAACTCTTTCTGGTTAAAAAATATATGCAATAATAAAAGGGAGTGTTGAAATGTAATTTGAATATTGTAAAATGTATGTTGAATCTGTATTTACGGTAAAATATAAAAAATGAGAATTTATAAAAAAAAAGCTACAAAAAATATTTTAAAAACTGCTAAACAAATAGAAAAGAGAATTCAAAAAATCTTCATTAATCTAATATCCCGCTGAGCTGCATTAAGCCTACGCTCAAATATGAAATAATCAGTAGGCAATGGAAGGAGAAACATCGTCTGTCTAGCCCATGCGCATTAAATCGTTTGTCCCAATCTATCAAAGCGACGAAAAATGTACCGCTTAACGCGTTTTGCTTGTAAAAATCATTTTTTTTTAATTTTAATTACTTCGTTTTTAATGAAGATATCGTGATAATTCTTTTTTCAGATAAGAACCAAGCATATAAAAAGTAAAACAAAAATAAAATGATCGAGATCTATCCAGTGGTTTTTTGAGTTAAAAGCGAACATTGGAAAGCAGCTATCATTTTATTTATATAGATTACTTCTGGAGAGGTTTCCAGGTGTTCACGTACCAATTCCTGTACGAAATCCTTGCTACATGCCAACGTATGGAAGTTACGACCGCAATTTTTAACACACGTCTCCAATACAATTAACGTGTACATTACGACTGTGTAATTTTTACCGGCATGCTGTTGCAATCGCTTGCGAATCGCTTTGATTGCATCGCGTGCACCTTCCGCCTCTGAACTATTAATTAAATCGCAAATCTCCATGTTCAAGTCCCAATTTTCGGATGGCAGTGACGCATCGGTTGCTTGCTCTTAAAAAAATAAATCATTAATCAATACTTCATTAAACGTTTGACGGAATTTTCAAAGTTGAATCGTCTAAATATTCAGGTGACAAATGTCAGGTGACTGACAACAAACAGACCCACACATACACACAAACAGAATGACAGTATAGAAAATTACCGATTCGTTGACCGATCACCGTCGAAAATGGATTTCCTCCGAGTGCATTTGCGATAAATGACATTTTGGGGCGATTTGTATGCAACGAAAATCCCGATGCAACGTTTCTTTATGCGATTCCTTTATTGTTTTATCGGTAGACGTCAAAAACAAACCTGGGATATGACGACATTAACTAAATACACACTGCATACCCATAAGGACTTGACCTGTCAAAATACCATCCGCTTCAATATAAAAAATCGACTCAAAGGACCTTAAAATTTTTTTGATATACCCAAAAAAAAATTAAATAAACACAAAAAAATAAAACCTAATACAATTTTCTATTTATTTTCTTAATTAATTTTTAATTGGTAAAACTAAAAAGTCAAAATACCATCTGTATTAATACTAGAAAACGTGGAAAAATTCAAAATTGGTATTTTTAAAAAATTTTCAAAAAACTCGCTCATTGATGGATATTTATTGCATTATTTTCAGATAGGTCTTCTATCCTGTAATCACCAAGGACCTTTTTTGTGCATCACACACTGCATTATTGGAAAATATTGATTAAACGTTTCCTTATCAACCGACTTGATAGTAAATAAACAACCTGGCATAAAACTTTTTTCTTTAAAATTAACTCTTTTAGTGTTTCAAAAGTTATAATTTGAAGTAAAAAATGGGAACAATCATTCATCCCGATCTAGAAGTGGGAATTATCGACAAAGATCTATTAAAAAAAGTGTTTGACGAGCTCGCACCGCCTGGAGAAGCCGGGAGAATCGCTCGTACCGAAGGCATTCCCGATGAAGAAGTCGAATCAATCCGTCTAGAATTCTTAAGTACCATTTTCATTACCTCACAAACCTTTTTTTATTCACTCAATTTTATTGTAGATATCTTAAAAATCGATCATCTCTGGATGTACACCGGTCTGACCAAACTAAGTCTGGCCAATAATTCCATCGAAAAAATTGAAAATTTAGAGCCATTGGTCAATTTGCGGGAATTGAATTTAGCCTTCAACTATATTACATGCATCGAAAACTTGTCTGAGTTGGTAAATCTTGAAATTTTGTCACTCTACTCGAATCAAATCACGAAAATCGAACAAATGGATTCGTTACAAAAGTTGATTATATTCAGTATTGGACGGAACCGAATCGACGATAAACAAAGTGTAAATCTATTCTTAATAATCTAAAATTTTTGTCGAAAATTAGGCCGAAACTTTAAAAAAAAAAACAACTGAGGCGACACCCTGTATTAGTTTTTGGCGTTTATCTTGAAATTCGTTGGTCGTACGGAAAAACTTTAAAGGAAAAATATGTTCTTTATACATTTTTACACAACAAAAGTCCAATAAATAATTTGGCTAAGACTCACTTGTTTCGAGTAAATGGCCTTTAAAATTTTCAACAATTCAACTATTTCCTATAGGCTTATCAAAGGGGTAAATTTAAAAAAAACATAAATTGTATTTTTTTGTACTGTAATTTTTTTTAGGAAAAGAATAAGGATGTGGCATGTCATACTAGAATTTCCAATTATTTCGGTGTAGGGGTTGGGAGTGGTAAGAGGGTCAGCATATCTCTTTTTCAGTTTTTTATAAATATTTCGAGAACTGTACGTTCTAGCGAAAAAATTTAAGAGAGTAAAATTGAATTTAATTAAATTTCCAACAAAATTAGTTTATTTCATTTTTTCACTAAAAGCAATACTTAATGAGATATAATGAAAAATGTGATCAATTAAACATAACCTACAAAGTTACTATTAAAATCTAATTTTTGGTTATGGAAACTTAAGAAACTAGAATAGAATGAATTTTTTTATTAATTTCAATCGGTGCAGTCTGTGTTTTTCATCTGATAATCCGTTAACCTTTAACTTTATATGCATTTAAAAGTTTATAAACTTTCTCCACTTGTATCTCAATAAATACCGATCCTAGAAAAAAAATAAAAGAACTTATTTTATGTAGAATAAAATTCTTTTTAAATTTGATCCTTTAATTTTTTTGGTTAAAACACACAGTTTTCGTAATATTTGCGATATACGAAAAAAGAAAATTTTTACAACCCCTTACTACCCCTTGAAACACACTAGGGGCTGCTTGTATATTAATCAGGAAGTTCATTCTTAATTTTTTCTTCTACACAAAAGACTAAACTATTTAATTTTTAAAATTTTCCCGCTTTACTGATTCAACTAGTTATTTGTTTCATTGTTGAAAACTTTGAGTTATTTATTCGAAAATGGTAATGATTACTAAAATTATTAACCAAAAACGTTTTATGTAAAATATTACCAAAAATATTTTTTTTCTTTGCCTTTATTTCATACGACCAATAGATTTCGAGATAGCTAAGAAATTCTTATACATTGTACCATGTTGACCTTTTCCTCCTTTCGTAACTCGATAAATATTGATCCTAGCGAAAAACTGAAAGAAACTTATTTTATGTAAAATTTAATTTGCAACAATTTTTATTTTTTGTTATTATTCGCTAAAGCTAACAATAACTTAGAAAAACTCAAAAAGACAATTTTTCAATCCTTCACTGCCCTCAAAGTTGACACCCCAATGATGGAAGCGATTTTTTCATCATTGAGAGAGCTCATCTCTACTTAAAAAATTAGATAATACAATTTCTTTTTTAAATTTTCTCCGTTTAATTGTTGCAATTTTTGAACGTTATTTACTCGACGGTGATATGTTCTAACAAAATTATCCACTGAACTTTTTTTATCCAAAATAATATGGAGAATATTTTTTCTCTTTAAAGTTTTTCTCTACGACTAATATTTTACGAGATAAACGCAAAAAACAAAAACTCGTATACAGGGTGCTCACTGAAGTAGTGGTTTTTCTTTTGTTTTTTCATTCGATTAATTTTGGTGTACACCCAAACTAAAACTAGTACAATTTTAGATATTTTATTTGCGCGAATTCGATAATTTAACTTCGGTCAACATGGCTGAGAATCCAATTTGTGAGCGTATCGACAATTTTCGATTGTTTATCGCGGCATTTTTACCTAAAATCACGTACTATGAATACGCCATGTTGATGAAAGACGAACGAGAGAAGGCCTGTGAATATTTCAAGTATAACTTCAAAAAAAAAAAAAAATTTCGTTACTTACATAAATTTTTAGGAAGGAATTGAATGAAGTGTTGGACTCGGAAAAAGAACGAAATGCGATCAAAGAAAAGCTAGCCGCTGACGCGGCTGAAGAGGCTCTTTATGCTGATAGTTTTGTAGAATATCTTGGAAATCGATCTCTTTTTGATAACATGTTTGCGAAAGACACTGAGGGAAAAACGTTACTCTTAATGGGAGACCAAGCTAGTGAAGCTTTCAATGAGTATTTTAAGAGGATATTGCAGTTTCCCGGGCGCCAACATTTGACTATGGATCCTTATAGATCTTGCCAATTGAAAACGAAAATTATTCGTACAATTTTGTCGAGTTTTCGCTTAGTTTTCGAGAAAAAATGGATTTTATGGGAGATGAATGCGGCCATTTTTGGAACTACGAAGTTTTGGCAACTATTTAGATGCAACTTTTAAAATTCGATATCTCGAAAACTAAGCGAAAATTCGATTAAATTGTATTCGTCATTTTCGATTTATTTTATCCAGATCTATAAGAATCCGTCGTTAAATTTTGGCGCCCGGATAACTGCATACTTGCCACTTTTAGGTTAGGTTTATAAGTTTCAGGTAGTTTTGTGTTGTAGATACGAAAAAAAATTCATCGGTGCCACGAGAAATTTGTTTGAAATCGGCCAACAAAAGTACAAAATTCGTAAGCAGGAGGTCGATCAATTTTTCAAATGTGTCGAGGGCGCCAAACTGGAGGGTCAAGAAAAAAGTCAGCGGGTCATGGAACAGTTTATGGAGAAGAAGTTACAAGGTTTGTTGGTAATCAGAAAACTGCAACAAGAAGTCGAAGAAGACTTGTCCGAGCCGGGCTCCCCGGAGCACGAAGCGTTGGTGGCCTACCTGAAAGACACGACCGATAAACTAACCGAAGAATTTAACGAACTCTATCAAATCACGTGGCGAAAATTGATGGGCTACGAACTGATACTGTTCGAACAACTCGAAGAAGTCAACGAACAGTTCGGACTTGTCGTCACCGAGATGATCAACAGCTTCATTGAAGTAGCCCAGGGCGTCTTCACCGAATGTCGCGGCTATGAAGTCGAATATTTGGATAAAATTAACGAACTGGCCCAAGACTGTTTAGCAAGTCATCATAACACCGAAATCATATTCAATATTCCCAAGGAATTGGAAAAGGTACACCCTTAGAAAAACACATTCAACAAAAAGATATCATAAAGAAATCCCAAAGATAACATTTACATAAGGATACCAGAAAAGTCGCTTTAAAAAACTTTAAAAATGTTATCACTTAGTCATCTTTAAGATATCTTTCTATTTATCGTTACAGGAAGTTGTCAAAAGATATCAAAAAGTTAACTTTTATAAGTTAATAATTCGAAATAGTTAAAAAATTATCATATTGTTATCTTTAAGATGACTTGTTCAAAAAGTTGTCAGAAAGATGACATTTTCCGTGGAGTTATAATTTTTTTAATTTCTAGATAATGGTCGATAAAGACAACTTAATGAATGCATTGTCGGCATCGCACGATGCTCATATGTTGGTGATTGACGAGCGAGAAGATCGACTTGTGTCGCGTGCCAGTCTATGGTTGAAAAATCTCGTCAATGACTTACAAAAGTAAATACGTTAAAAATACTTAAAAAAGTTATCACTGAGTCATCATCTTTAAGATATCGTTTAAACGACTTGAACAGAAAGTAATCAAAAAGATAACATTATGACATCTTTTTGATGTTTTTGTAGAAGAGGCTGTTTACCTTGTATTATGCGTATGAGACGGACCTCTAACTATGGTTTTCAAAAAATGTAATCACGGAGTCATCTTTAAGATATCGTTTTAAATGACTTAAACAAAAACTGGTCCAAAAGATAACATTATGACATCTTTTTGATATTTTTGTACAAGAGATTGTTTACCTTGTATTATGTGCATGCAAAAATATGCGTCGAAAAACAAATGAATATTTGCAGCCATATTTTGCGTACTGCATTTGTTTTTAGCAGCCCCCTACGACTCTATGTTACAAAAATGTGACCATTTTGACTGTATTAGCAGTAATTTAGTTGAAAACGAGTTGAACGAAGACCACAAAGACTGACGAAGACTTTTATGAAGGTAGGAAACGTCGGAGGTTAGAGATAAAATTTTTTTAAACGTCAGGGAAATTATTTATATTGTTTTCGTTATTATTGTTACTATATGAGAATAATTATGATAAGTATTTGAGACGTTTAAGTGACAGGGGGCTGTTTGAGATGTATGATTCGTATAACAACACAAACACCTGTTTTTCAACTAGCCTGCCAGCGCCACCCAAAGGTACTAAGATTTGCGTAAAAATTGGTCACGTTTTTTAGCCTTTCTCGTATTTAAGTGACAGGGGGCTGGTTTTTAATTTGTTTAACAATTAAAACGATTCAATTTTTTGTAACTCATCGTTGATAATAAAAATTTTGTAATTATACAAAAAATTTAATGGTGTCTAATATTAGACCAGAGCTTAAGCCCTTGAAAAAGTGAAAAAAAACTATAGTAGGATGATCCATTAGAAAAGGAAGAGAATATAACAAAAATGAAAGGAAAAATAAATTACGATTGATCTGAGGTGGGGAAGTGGAAAAGTGGGAGGGGTTTAAGGGTAGAAACGGTTTATCTCGATTTCCGACAAAACTACAAGTCCAATAGAAAAAAGTTAAATAGCAAAGTTGTCGATCATAAAAAGATCTACAACTTTTGTTCAGACACTTTTTCACATAACCTCAAAATTTATGTGAAACATTCCAATAACCAAGTTTTTGGTACATAATATAATTGTACAAATACAACTTTGAGCAATTTATTAAAATTTACACTTTAATTATTGCATTTTCTCGGAACATTTAGCATTGTAATGTATTTTTTTTGCACAATCAGATAGTAAAGATTTAAACGAACAAAAAGCTCACCGACTTTTTTAATAAAGTTGATATTTTAACGTAAAAATTTTTAATTGAAAGTTAGGGTGTTTTTAAAAAAATAAATATTTTAAGGGGGTATTCTAGTCTAGGATTTTGAAAAAATCGAATTTTTTTTTTCATAATCAGATAGTTTATATATTCAAAAATATCCCGCTAAAAGGATTATTTAAAATTAAAATTATTTTCGAAGTTATAGCCGTTTTAGTGTCGTAGCAATTACACCGGTTGAGGTTTAACGTAAAACTTTAAACGCGTTTTTATCGAAACTACTTTTTTCGATGCGGTCGCCATAATATCTCAAGATTTTTAATCGGTCGATTTACTTGGAATTTGGCATGAATATTCTTTAACTATTTCTATATCGCATGAACCAACAAAAAATGAAAATTTTAAATTTGTAATATTTAAAAAAAATTCAACAAAGTTAAAAAATGAGTGAAAAAATCGACCTTTATTTTTAAGTAGCCGCCATTTTATGCAAAAAAAATTTTTTTTCAGTTTTGAAGGTTCATGCAATAGCGACATTTGTACTTATCAAGAAACCATCATTGTTTAATTTTTCAAATGACCACAAGGGTAGAAATCATGGTGACGAGGACATGGTCTTTTTTTTCCCCCTCTACTTCAGTCACATAACTCAATGAAAAATTTTTTTTTGTTTTGAAATTCATTTTTTTGTACTTTCCGAATATGAATAAGCAAATGATAAAAAAATGTATAATAAAAATATCAAATCCTTTTTTTTTTTATCAATTGCCAAAAAACGCTCGAAATTCGGGCCCCTAGACTAGAATACCCCCTTTAATCAAAAAAAATTACAGTATGTCTAAGTTTTTACGAAAAATTTTTTTTGTAAAAGTTAAAAATTAAAAACTTGGTTATTGTTTTTTTTCACATAAATTTTGAGGTTATGTGAAAAAAGTGTTTGAACAAAAGTTGTAGATCTTCTTGTTATCTACAACTTTGCTATTTTACTTTTTTTTCTATAGAACTTGTAGTTTTATCGGAAATCGAGATAAACCGTTTCTATCTTTAAACCCCTCCCCCTTTTCCATTTCCCCACCTCAGATCGATCGTAATTTATTTTTCCTTTCATTTTTATTATACGCCCTTTCTTTTCTAATGGGTTTCATCTTAATATATTTTTTTTTTTTGGGTTCAAAAATTATCGACCCTGGTTTCAGGTTTTAAGTACCTATACAAATAGTGATGCTGGGATCTATGATGATTCTTCTCCTTTCTATCTTCTATAATTTCTTATCCAAGTTTTGTTCTTTAAAGGAATGAAGTGATTCGTGACCGAGCTCAAGTGTTGGAAATCAATCATTTCTTGGACATTCAAAAAGAGGAATTCGAGGAAATGGTGGCGTCTGTGATGACAGAGCCAGAGTTAGATCCAGACGTTGCCGATGTACTAACCGAATAAATCACATTATATATATTATAAAAATTATTTTTCGTATAAAATTTTCAATAAAAAAAAAATATAAAAATTTTGGAGTCCTATGCTTTTTTCTTAAGACCTTCCAAGTAGACTTCCAGACCTTTTTGGACTTTTGGATTGTTAATGGCGCTGAGGAAGATGTTTAAGTCGGCCTCGCGATCGTTTAATGTTTTCTAAAAAAAATGAAATGTAAATTTTTTTGTTGGACGCCATTTTATGGTGGGATATTTACGTCGATGATTTCTTGTCGAATCATGTTCTTGGTCATTATTCGAGCGGTGGGATTGACTCGTTTGAAGCGGGCCATGAATTTGTGGGCTTGGGCTACGGCTTCGTCGCGATTGGCGACGACTTCGTCGACAAGGCCGATTTTTAGGGCTTCGGACGATTTGTAAAGTTGACCGGATGTCAATGAGAGTTCGGTGAATCGATTGCCGATGACGGCTCGCATCGATTCCAAGAACCAAGATGGTGCAATTAGTCCTAGTTGAGTCTCGTTCAGGCCGATCGTAAAGTTATCGACCATGACTCGATATTCGCACGAGAGCGATAGTAAACATCCACCAGCCGGTGAATGACCCTTAAACAAGTAATTATCAATAAAAATTATAAATGGCAACCCTGAAAAATTTACGGTAATTGCGGCAACTGTTGGAAACGGTGTCGAGTATAACGCCGTCCATAAATCTTGGACACTCGTCCAAAAATCACGAAGCCTTTGCTGCTCCGGTTTATACATTTCCATTATATCTAATCCTCCCGAAAAAATGGTTGGTAAAGCCTGAAAAATTGTGGTTTTAATTAAGTTTATAGATTAGATTTTTTGGAGTTACCGATGTTAAAATCATCCCCTTGGCTTTGGCATCCGACAGGTCTTCGATCGTTTTAATCAGCGCTTTGTTCATATCCAAATTCAAACCATTGACGGGGTGGCGATTCATCGACACTGTCGCGATTCCATCTTGCATCGACACCGAGACCAAATCCGGTTTTGATGAGAAATTTCGCGATATTGTCGCGACACAAGTTTTCACCAACACACTCTTGTCGGCCTTACAGAAAAATTGGCGAAGCCCTAACATTTTACAAACAAAAAATCTTTTAATGGATGAAATTATAAGAAAAATTAAGCATAAATGAAAAACCGGGTTTTGTTGTTTTGACTTGTGGCTGATTAACGATGAAAGTCCATGTTCCAGTCGGGGCGCCGATTAAAATAGAGATTCACTCCCCCCCCCCCCCACTTGTATTGACTTGAATGGAAGAGAGATAAAAACGTCGAGAATTGCATGTAACGAGTAAAGATAAGAATAAGCAATGCATGCGATCATAAAATTTTAAGACTGGCTCGAGTTAGTTAGAGATGATTATTAAGTCGATTAATGCTAAATGAAGAATAAATTAGACACCTTTAACGCACCTTTAATTTTGAAGTTATTTATCTTTAGGCGCGTTATGAAAAAATTATGAGAGTTAAATTTTAAGATGCGCGCGCATCACGAAGACACAAAATTAACAGGATGAAGTTGGCCGCAAAACCGCTCGGTTTTTTTTAACTAGGCGCGCGTAATTTGAATTTTTTTTAAATTAATTAATTAATTTTTATATTTAACCCTTAGAGTGCCTATCGCACTCATGTACGAGCTACTCTAAAGTGTTTCTAAAGTTTTTATCTTTCTAAGTGTTATAAATAGTTCAAATCATAATGTTATTAGTAATTACAATATAAAAAGGCTTTTTTTTTTATTACTTTTGTACAAGATTTAATAAATAACATCAAAAACGAAGATTTAGTTGGCATTTTTAAGCACATACGAGTAAAAATCAATGCCACTAAAACGGTTAAATTAAAAATAATTAATTCTTTAAATATATTTTTACTTTTGTATTTAGATAATATTTATATATACAGATGAAAAATATTATTAATAAACAAGTTATTACTTTTCTCGAATGTTGCAGTAGCTGTAATCATACTTTTTGGAGTTTAGTCATGAAAATGACGTATATTCTTGGTTATCACGAAATCTGCGATTCTGAAATAATTCAACCATCTTAGATTAGTAATTTAGTAAAACAAGATAAGAATAAGATTCAGACATTTACTTTGAAAAGTAGCTACTTACTTTATTTCGTAATTTCTATGAAGCTTCGTTTTCATGCCATGCATGAATTGTTAACCAGAAAAATGATCCTGACAAATTTTATAAACGTCTGGCAGCTTTCTTTAGATTTTATTTTCATTGTAAACCATAGTTTTTCACAGTATTTCAGCCATTAAATAGTCATAAAAATACAAATTTACTATACAAACGGTGACTCGGAAAAAACGTGTTAAACGTCAGATTACTTTTAGGCTATTAGGACGGTGCGTTGTTCTTAGAGGCGTTAGTATCGGTCTATTTTATCATCACAGCGCTTAAATGCATTTTGGACATTGCCCAGCCATCTTTGTTCAACGCGCCGTACTAAAATTCAAAAGAACCGCACCTCTCGTAAAAGTTTTCGCTCCACGAATAAATTATTTACCGTAGTGATTTAAATTGAATATTTGGATTAAAATTATTTACTATTCGTAAGGATAAGTGAAAAAAATTGTGCTTATATACTTTTTCAAGTGCTCCAATATAATTGAGGTTAACTATCCGTATGTTTTATTTATTGATATAAATTAAAATATTATTCTCTAAATTTTATTTTTATTAATTAAATAACGATGCCAAAGAAGTATAACTTCTCACGCGCGTACATAAGTACACGCACCTACTATTTAATAATTTTATAGATTTACTATTGAAATAAATAAAAAATTTAACGGACAATATTGAATCGAACTTTCAAGGGCTAATTTTTGGACTTAATTTCATTTGAGGAGAAAAATTGTATGAACCAAGTTTATAGAGCGTTTTATGCTCTTTAATTTTGTTAAGAATAAATTTTTCGAAAAAACTTTTAGTTTACAAGATATAATCATAAAATGGTATAGATATAAATGTCTTGGCATATGGCGGAAACGACTTATCCGATAAGAGATTTCTCAAGAAAACCGATGGAAGTTGTAATTTATATTCATTATTAATTCAAAGTAGAAGACATAATCTTTAAATTTTAGTCAATTTTAATAATAAATATTACCGACAAAAAGCGCCAATAAGCAAATTAACGTGACAAAATTTAATCGATTTAATTAGGGTTATATACTAAGACCCATATTTATTATATTTATTAAAAGACACAGATTAAAGTAGCCACGGCAAAAGGAAAACAAGTCAATCATAAAAAATACTTTTTATAGCATCTTAAGCCTTTTAAGCTTCACATCATTTAATCATTTAAGCATCATCAATAATTTTTTTTACTTTTTTAATTACTAATTTTATTAGATCTATTGAAGTCTATGAAATTTGTGGCGACGGCATACATACATTGCACATCACACATAGCGATCAGTAAGTCTTGAAAAGGCTTAAGAAAAAGATCCCGAATACTGAGCAGCCAAATGAAGAGCCAACTGGGGTACACTCCGCACAACCTACCTGTCCTATGTATGGCCTGTATTGGAAACGAAGTTATGATTACTGCAAGCCAGCATAATTGCAGAACCTTGATAAAGTCCAGAAAGTCAAAACTTATCAAAATCTTTATATATATCTTCAATATTCATTCAAGGATCCAGAGAAACTGGTGCTATTTATTGCAACGATATACTTAAAGGATGTATCGCAGTTGGAGAACTTTTCAGCTGTTTTGATGGGGAAGTAGAAGCCGTTTTACTACCTACATCTAAACTTTATGAAATAAAGATGTATCATGAAGCTGTCTTGATTCTCAAGGTACAAAAGCAGCGCTATCCTCTAACTAACCCACCGATTGCGTCCGTACCAACAAATGTCGAACCGCCTTGGACAGTTTCGCTGAGACAGGTTGGCACCTGTCACTGTAATGGATTCCCAGTCATGTTGGTATCTTGGGAAATGAAGAGGCAGACGTCTGGAACCTCTCGAAATCAACCGCTAACCCTTATGTCTCTAACATCAGCTCAGAACCACATCGCAAGCACTATCAACTGACATTCCTACCATAATCAGAAAAATGAAGCAGAAGAAAAAAATGGGAATGCTTAATGGAATCCCCTACCCCACGACTTCTTCTCCGCCAGGTGTCAGTCGCAGCTTTCCAAACTACCGCGAGCACTTACATCGTATTGGTAGCCTACCGATTCCAATCTGTTCCTTATGCAATGGAGAACCCATGAACGCCATGCATATTGGCAACTGTTCTGCACTTCCAGACGTGAGGGATGTACACGAAAACAATCAAAACCAACTACTCTCCAACCTCTACTGAACGGCGCGGCACCGAATGGCAGAAATGTCAAGAGTGGATATGAAGAAGAACACAGCTACAATAGCAGCACTATTCTCGAATGCCTCCGTATCAACAAATGTTGACCCGCCTTGGACTTACTGCAATGGATTCCCAATCATGTTGGTATCTGGGAAAATGAAGAAGCAGACGCCTGGAACCTCTTTAAATCAACCGCTAACCCTTATGTCTCTAACATCAGCTCAGAACCACATCGCAAGCACTATCAACTGACATCCCTACCATACTCAGAAAAATGGAGCATAAGGAAAAAATGGGAATGCTTACTGGAATCCCCTACCACACGACTTCTTCCCCGCCAAATGTCAGTCGCAGCTTTCCGAACTACCGCGAGGTACGACGATCTGCTCCCTCTGCAATAAGAAACCCATGAACGCCATGCATCTTGGAAACTGTTCTGCACTTGCAGACGTAAGGGATGTACACCGAAACAATCAAAACCAACTACTCCCAAACCTCTACTGGATGGCGCGGCACCGAATGGCACAAATGTCAAGAGTTGGGGCGTTGGATAAAAAAAAGAAGGCAATATTTATCAGATGAAAAAAAAATCTTATAGAAAATACAATTCTCTGCAATTTTGATCAGAAGAATTTTTTTCTAAAAACCCATAATTTTCAAGATATAACCCCAAAATGGTTCCCATCGTACATTTTGAGTTAACCGAAAATCACTTATCCGACAAGAGATATTTCATAAAAACCCGGTCAATTTTCTATAAAATTTTATTAGAGTTACGAAATATGAAACTTAAACTTTATCTTTTTGTCCTGTTTGATGTTAAATAATTTATTTAAACCTTAAAAATTACAATATTTAAGGGGGTATTCTAGTCTAGAAATTTTAAAAAAATCGATTTTTCCTTTTTTTCATATTTACAAAGCTTAAACCTTTAAAAATATGCCTTTAAATGGATTTTTAAAAATTTTAATAATTTTTGTACCAGGAATGGCCGATTAAAAAAATGTAAGTATTAATTACCATTGTATCGGCCATTGCTCGTAACTTTACCTGAAACTTTAAACGCGTTTTGCCCGGAACTACTTTTTTCGAGCTGGTGGTAAGGATATCTCAAGTTCTAATGGACTGATTCACTTCAAATTTGGAGAGGATGTTCTTTATACACCTCTTTAACACGTGTACCTTGCCCAAAACGATAACGTTTCATTTAGTATTTTTAAAAAATTCGGAATTGTTAAAAAAAAAAAATTCCAAACAGTCGCCATTTTGTAAAAAAAAAATTTTTTTTACTTGTCCAAAGGTCTTATGATAGCAGCATCTATAATAATTAAGAATCCATCTGTTTTTTTTTTTATTTTTCAAATCACCAGGAGGGTTGGAATAATGCGCGCCAGGACACCTTCTTTTTTGGACCCCCCCACTTTGACTGCTTATAACTTTATCATTTTTAATAATTTTTTTTTGGTTAATTTTTGTATGTAATAATAAAATATCAATAAACAATTGATAAAAAAATGGATACTAAAAATGTTTTTTGTTTCCTTTGTACAGCGCTTCAAAAACCGGCCGAAGCCCCTTAATTAATTGACAAAATTTATTCACTTTTTTGAGCTAATTTTTGAATTAATTTGGTATTAAATGAAAAAAAATTGAAATGACTCATTTAGAAGAGCTTTTAATGCTCTTTAATTTTTATAGGAATACATTTTTTCTAAAAACTTATATTTTACGAGATATAATCATAAAATGGTTCAGATTCAACTATCTGTTAAGAAGCCTAAATCACTTATCCGACCCAAGAGTCTTTCCTAACAACCGGACAAATATTTTATAAAATTTTACGACCATTACAAAACATGAAACTCAAACTTCAAGCTTTGATCCCATTTCAATACCAAAAACAAATCGATAAAACCCCAAAAAACGACCAAATCTTGCCTCATACAATCCCGAAAAAGTCGGCCATCAAACTAAATCTATTTTACAACAATAAACTTTATGGGCCCCGTATAAAACGCTTAAATAAGCCACCGGTTGTAAAACAATTAAGTAAATACTTTATGTTTACCTAAGGATAACAGAACAGGTTTATCTCAAACGATTTTAAAGTCTTTATTCAAAAAGAATTACAAAATTTTTTATGTTTCAAAAGTTTTCCAAGTCGATCTTGAATCATCGGCTCATTCACCGTTTTAATGAAGAAATTTAAATCATCTTCACTTCTCTTCAAAGATTTCTAAAAACCATCAAGAAGTTTCATTATTTTTATAACATTTATCAACCCCTTCACGACTTACTTTAACAAGTTCTTTACGTATCATTAACTTGGTCGTAAAACAGGCTTGGTTATCAATTTTATCAAAGCGCCTAATAAATTTTTGGGCTTGAACCATTGCTTGTTCATCGTTTGAAACATGTTCATCGATGAGACCGATTTTCATGGCGCTTTTCGTCGAAAAAACTTCTCCAGAAGTTAAAGCCAATTCGGTTGTACGATGTCCAATTATTGCCTTCATTGATTCAAAAAACCACGGAGTGACGGTTAATCCAAGTTGAGTCTCGTTGAAACCGATTGAAAGATTATCGACCATGATTCGATAGTCACAAGAAACTGGTAATAAACAACCTCCAGCAAGAGCGTGGCCCTTTAAAAGCGAAACGTTATCTTCCTGATTTTTATGAGAAAATTTACTTACATTTATAACTGCAATTGTCGGAAAAGGAGTCGTGTACAATGCAACCCATAGATTTTTAAGTTGGAGCCAACACTCACGCTGTTGTTCGGGGTCTGTTTTATAGAGATCCGCAATGTCTAAACCAGCACTAAACGTTGGTAACGACTAAAATTTATATTCGTTAATATTTTAAATAAAAATTTTATTATGTAATACCGAAGTTAAAATCATTCCTCTGGTTCCATCTGTAGAGGCATTTGCTATGACCACTTGCAATTTTTTACAAAATGTTGGAGTTAAACCGTTAACAGGTTTACGATTTAGAGAAATTGTTGCAACCCCATCGTTATTGGTAACTTGAACTAAATTACGACTTAATGGAGTTTTGAACAAAGAAATTTGCTTGGAAACTCGCCACATGTTTATCGCAAATTATGACAAAATTAGATTGAAACTATTTCCTTGAGGCTAACTAAACGAATCATGCAACTCTTTACTCACGGAGTATCGATACAAAGAATCCGAACAGCATCGACTATTTCACGATATTTATATAGATAAATTAAACGGTGTGTTCTGAATATTAGCACCCCAGAGACAAAAATTATTTTCTATAATCAGGGTTACTATAATTATTATTACTACGATTATTACGTAGTATTAAATAAATATTGGCCGGCGGCCTAGTAAACAATTATATAATTAAATAATTAGTAATTGTTTTATTTTTTTTTTTTGAGGGGAGGGAAATCTTCAAAAGACACCTGCAATCAAGAGGTAATTTGAAGCCGTTGGTAGTGTGAGATTTCTACTCACTAAAACCTTCCTCTTTGTAGCATCTGGTGCCATGGAACCGCGTTAGCATTACTTCATGGCACCAATACTCCTCCAGCCTCCCTACGTTATGGAGAAATCTCTTTCCTCTTCTTCATTCAGAGGAGCTGAAACACCAACCCGCTGACCGCCGCCCACTTTCTTTCTCCGGACAACATCCACGGGATCACGCCTCGAGCATCCTATGACTATCCAAGGACAGTACGCGCAGGAACTACAAGCTTACAGGACCAACTTGGAATTGACAGGTGGTCTAAATAATGTGGAATTCGAGTTTGTGCTTGAATAAATAAATATTATAAAAAAATAAAAAACCGACTTCAAAATATATAAAAATTCTAAAACAAAAAATGCACTAAAAAGTAACAAAATAATAGTCTATCCTTGCAGTATCTACAACTTACAAATTATAAGGATGATACAATGTACAACTATTGTTATTTTTGGAGTTGGTGTCAGTCAAGGAAATACGACTATATTGGTACTTAGCAAAAAACGAGAATACCTTATGAAAATTATTTTTCAAATGAACTTTTAAACAATATACTCGAACTGTAACAATATCTAGCGACCTTTAAACTACAAAATACCAATTACCAACTAAACCTTTTTACAATTTTTACAAATTACCATTAATATTTTTTTTCTTGACTGACACCAACTCCAAAAATAACAATAGTTGTACATTGTATCATCCCAATAATTTGTAAGTTGTAGATACTGCAAGGATACGCCATTTTTTTGTTACTATATAGTGCATTTTTTGTTTAAGAATTTTTATTTATTTTGAAGTCGGGTTTTCATTTTTTTATAATATTTATTTATTTTCGCGTTTTAGTGATCTGAAGTTTGATAACTGATTTTATTTTCTTGAAAATGGTTAAACCTTCTAAACGCGCTGCTCATATGAGGCAGCGCCGTTTAATATTAAAATTTACTACATCATCCCTTTTTGCCCTTAAGGGTTGAAATTTTTTGCTTTTAAATGTAATAACAAAACTAAGTGGATTATTCTTTCCAACAGAAAAAAAAATTATCAAAATTCGGTTAAATGTCACTATATCCTCCCCTATTTTCATCCTTAGAGGGTGGATTTTTTTCTTCAAATTGAAATGTGAACAATTTAAATGTACGTTGTACGTAATAGAAACAAAATTATCAAAATCGGGTTAGCCAGGAAAAATGTATAATATATTATTTAATTTCTAATTTTTAGCCCCTTATGAGTGGAGTTTTTTTTTTTATAAAAATGGATAGGAGATTAATTTAAAATTGTGTTCTACAAATAAAAAAAGAATTATCAAAATCGAGCTATCCAATAAGAAGTTAATATTTCATCCCTAAGTTTTCAACCCCTTAGAAGAGGAAGATTTCCCTCAAATTAAAACTAGACCCCACGGAAAGCACCAGCTTTAAAATAAAAAAAAGAATTATCGAAATCGAGCTATCCAATAAGAAGTTAGTATTTCATCCCTTAGTTTTCAACCCCTTAGAAGTGAACAATTTCCTTCAAATTAAAATGAAACCACACGGAAAGCACTAGCTTTCAAATAAAAAAAAGAATTTTCAAAATCGAGCTATCCAATAAGAAGTTAGTATTTCATCCCTTAGTTTTCAACCCCTTAGAAGTGAACAATTTCCTTCAAATTAAAATGAAACCACACGGAAAGCACTGGCTTTCAAATAAAAAAGAATCATCTAAATCGCTTTACCCAGTCGGAAATGCTGAGGTAACAAACATAAAAAAAAAAAAAAAAACAGTCGAATTGAGAACCTCCTCCTTTTTTTGAAGTCGGTTAAAAACAAATGGGCGAGGCTGACATTTTTCCCTGGGGTATCTAATAAAATTTCAAGCATTTTGAAACAATACGATATAAGGGCAGGATACACGACAGCTAAACAAAAGGACATGTTCCAGAGTTGCAAGGATAAAATACCTGATCTTCAAAAATCAGGTATTTATCAAATTGCGTGTATGGAATGCGAGGAAAGCTATATCGGACAAACCAGTAGAAAAATAGGAACTTAAGATTATTTCTAACCTCCGACCTTCATAAATTCTTTGGTCTTCGTTTAACTCGTTTTCAACTATATTTCAACTAATTTACTACAAATCCAGTAAAAATGGTCACATTTTTGTAACATGGAGTTGTAATAATCTTTGATTTATATTGTTATAAATTTTATATACAGTAATGAGAGTAATACTTGCGTATTTAATTTTTTTACAAAACGAGTATGTTCTAAAGAGTAGCGCGCTCTGGCGAAAAAAGCCTCAACTTGCCACCATTCGTTCAACATTATGTTCGGACTCCTTTTGAGCTATACTAATCAATGTCTATTTTCGTGACCTTATAGCCTTCAAAATAAAAAAAAAAACAAAACAACACCGTGTTAAATGATACTCTTTATTTTTTGTAAAATATAAAAAATACACAACCATTCCAAACGTTTGTTTTATCGGTTACAAAGTTTTAACTTTACATATTTTGTGCTCAGATGTTCAACAAGACATTTTTAATTAATTAATTTTTAATGATTTTTTTCTTGGAATATAAATCCTGAAACAGGAAAATTTTTCCTCATTTAGCAAAGAAAATAACCCAAAAAAAAAAATTTATTAACATATAACAAAGTAGATCGCCACATTACTCTAATCAAGTTCATCAAATTGCCTACGTATGTTACTTAGTTATATAAAAAAAAGAAAAAAAATCCCCGGAATGTAAAACGTAAAAATGCTATCGGTATCATAATAATATATAAATAATTACACACACGTAATATACGCTATTTGTTTTTATAATAATTACAAAAAACTTGCAATGAATTTAATATAACGTTCGCTTCTCACATTGTGAGATAAATTCATTAAGAATAATTTAGTATCAATCGAATTTTATCTTTAAATTTTTAAGCACAACCAGTCTGAGACAACATTTTGAGTATTATGCACCACGTAAGTATATTTTGATTATTTTTTTTTTAATTTTCCGAAAATTAAATTTTTAATAAATGAAAATCGTAAAAACTTGAGAGATATTTGGTTTTTCTTAAAGAGATGAATTACGAAAAAAAATTATCTTAGTATGTAAATATATATTAATTTAATATATTCAATGATACTTCTTTTTATAACTCGTCCTTTCGTGGAACATCGTCGTCTTCTTGTTCTTCAACAACCTAAAAAATAAAAGAAATATTAGTAAAATTTAATATAATGACGTATAGGCAAAAAGTTAAACTAGTTTCGGGAAAGTTTTTCAATGGAGAAAAAAATGTGAAACACCGTGTGGTCACACTGTTGGGTGCTGTACAGCTAAATAAATAGTTTCCTTTTAAATATTGAAATTGTAATGACACAGTGTCAGAGCCAGAACGTACGAAATGACATGCTGCCCCCTACTCCAACTACGAAAATTGGAACCATTCCTTAGTCATTCGTTTGTTCCTTTCTCCACACTTTCTATACTCGGAACGTCTAAAGCACTAAAGCCTCGACCATTTCTCTATGGCAGTGGTCGGGGAACTTTTTTTACCATAACCCCAAAATAATTTTGCATAAATATCACCCCCTCATTTTGAAAAGAATATAATCAATGTAATTTATTTTTGATTTTTACAAATGTTACTTTTTCTTGAAAACCTATAACGTTAGGGATCTGAAACTTTCAGGATCTTATTATTTTATTAATACTTATAAACCTTCCAAGTATCATTTAAATATTTTCCGAGGGCAAATTCACCATACTTATACTCCTAGGGCCATTACACTTTATTTATTGAATTAATTGACACGAAAAAAAAGTTGTATGAAAGCAGTAAGTATGAAATACAGAAAATAAAATTCTCATATTAGAACAAACAATAAATAAAAATTATAAAAAAATGAAAAAGCGACTTAAAAAAAAATAAAAAATGCACTAAAAAGTAAAAAAAAAAATAATTGCTTATCTTTGCAGTGCCTACAACTTACAAATTATTAGGATAATATAATGTACAACTATTGTTATTTTTGGAGTTGGTGTCAGCCAAGAAAATACGACTATATTGGTACTTAACAATAAACGAGAATACCTTATGAAAATTATTTTTCAAATGAACTTTTAAACAATATACTCGAACTTTTACAATATCTAGCGATCCTTAAACTACAAAATACCAATAACCAACTAAATCTTTTTACAAATTACCATTAACATTTATTTTCTTGGCTGACAAATAAAACTCCAAAAATAACAATAGTTGTACATTATATTATCCTAATAATTTGTAAGTTGTAGGCACTGCAAAGATAGGATTTATTTTTTTTTACTTTTTAGTGCATTTTTCGTTTAAATTTTTTTATTTATTTTGAAGTTGGTTTTTCATTTTGTTATCATTTTTATTCAATTCTCGAGTTTTAGTGATCTGAAGTTTGATAACTGATTTTATTTCTTTGAAAATGGGTAAACCTACTAAACGCGGTTCTCATATAAGGCAGTGCCGTTAAATGCTAAAAGTTACTACTTCATCCCCTTTTACTCTCAAGGGTTGAAATTTTTTGCTTTTAAATTTAACGACAGAACTAAGTGGAATACTCTTTCTGATAGAAAAATCATCAAAATTCGATGATTCAGTTAAACGTCAATATTTCATCCCTTATTTTCATCCTTAGAGGGTGGATTTTTTTCTTCAAATCGAAATGTGAACAATTTAAAGGTACGATGTACGTAAAAGAAACAATATTTTCGAAATCGGGTTAGCAAAGAAAAATGTATTACACCCCTAATTTTAAACCCCTTATGAGTGGAGTTTTTTTTTACAAATAATGGACATGAGATTAATTTAAAATGATGCACTGCCAATAAAAAAAAAGAATTATCAAAATCGAGCTATCCAATAAGAAGTGAATATTTCATCCCTTAGTTTTCAACCCCTTGGAAGTAAACGATTATCTTAAAATTAAAATGGAACCACACGAGAAGCACCAGCATGGAAAAAGGCTTTCGCTCTTAAATTTTGGAGAGTTAAAAAATTGAGGATTTCTAATGTAAGAACAATTTGAATAGAGTCTTAGTCTTCAGCTAACACGCTTATAAAATAGCCACGACAAGAAATGTTTTGTTACTCTTAAAATTTTATTTTTACCCTGTTTCCCCGACCGCTGCTCTATGACTTTAGTCGTTTCGAGTGTAGAATAGTGGAAAAAAGTGCAAACGAGTGACTAAGAAAAAGTTCTAAATTTCTTTGTCGGAGTAGGGGGCAGCACGATATGGCTCTTTTAACATTCTCTTTGGTAGCTATTTTAAACCAAAGATGTTAAAAACTGAAAATGCAGCATGTAAAAAAACTGTGACACACCGTGCAGTCACACTGTTTGAAGTTGTAAAATATGACGAGATTTTTAATTTCGGTAAACTTATATGGATACAACTATAATTGAATATCTTTGTCAAATTTTAAACTGTACTAAATTAAGGGGGTATTCTAGTCTAGGAATTTGAGAAAATCGAAAAAATTTTTTTTTTCATAATCCGATAGTTTATATATTCAACAATATCTGCCTAAAAATAATTTTTCAAATTATTTCCGAAGTTATAGCCGTTTCAGTGTCGTGACAACTCAAGTTCTAATCAGCCGATTTACTTGAAATTTGGCATGAATATTCTTTAAATATCTCTCAATCGCATGAATCAACAAAAAATGAAAAGTTTAAATTTGTAATAGTTTTTAAAAATTCGACAAGGTTAAAAAATGAGTGAAAAAATCGATCTTTATTTTGGAGTATGTTATAATTTACTTTTACTTATTTATGTTTTTTATTTTTATATTTACCTAATGTTATTTTTTGTTATCCTTTATTCTTATTTTTTATTTATTTATTTATTTTTTTAATATATTATCTCTTTTTTTTTATTTTTCTCAAGTTTAATTTTTGTATTTTCTTATTTTTACTATATTTTAATTTTTTTAAGAGGCACAATAATTTAGACTAGGAGCACTTTGTGCTCAATTCCTAATAAACAAATAAAAAAGTATGAAGAAAAAAAAATTGAGTAGCCGCCATTTTATGGAAAAAAATTTTTTTTCAGTTTTGGAGGTTCATGCGATTGCGACATTCGAACTTATCAAGAATCCATAATTTTTTATTTTTCAAACGACCACAAGGGTAGAAATCAGGGCGACGAGGACACGGCCTTTTTCCCCCCCTTTACTTCAAGGACGTATAACTCAATGAAAAAAAAAATTTTGAAATTAATTTTGTGTACTCTCTGAATATAAATATCCAAATGAAAAAAATGTATAGTTAAAATATCAAATAATTCATTTCTTTTTATCAATTGCCAAAAAACGCTCGAAATTCAGGCCTCTAGACTAGAATACCCCCTTAAATTGTCTAAAAAAAGTTTCCAGTTGAAAAAAAATAAAATTTTTACCTCATCAGGCGAAGCCTGACCATATTCACCACCGCTTTCAATGAACTTGGTCAAACCTTCCAACGTTCGCTCTCCGTTATATTCGATCGCCTTGTTCGTGTCCTTGGCGTACAACTTAATTGTAGGGAAACTCTCGATTTTCGTGTGCGGCAATTCATTGGCCGTTGCGTCGATCTTAGCAATCACCACATTCTCGTTGTCCTTGAACTTCTCGCCCAACTGTTCATAGATCGGCACCAATTGCTTACAATGGCCACACCATGGCGCGTAAAACTCGACCAAAACATCATGTTTCGGGTTCAGAGCGACCGTGTCAAAGTTCGAGACGACCAACGTTTTCACCGGTGTCGCATCCCAGTCTTCGGGCAAGTCTTGGCTCAGCAAATGTCGTTGGAGAGTTCCATCGACAAACGACTGTACAAACGATTTCATGTTCTCGGCGGTCAGATCTGGCTTTTCTGGCTTGTACTTGGCCATGTCCTCCTCGAGTTTAATCAAACGCATTGATGGCGTTTCATCTTTACGCATGCCGAAGAATTCAATGATTCGTTGATGCTCTTCCTCGTCAATGTTGATCGTGACAAACAAAACTTGACCACGATAATCTTTGGCGACCTCCTTGGCGATGTCTACGTATTTATCGAAATGACCCTCGGCCTTCGACAAGAAGAACAAGAGATGCGACTTGATTTCGCCGCCGAAGATTTTCTGAGCGGTTTCATGATTGAATTCACCAGCCAACGGCAACGATTGCATGTTGACGAACTTTTTCAGTGCAGCCTCGGTACTTTCTCCGTCATAAACAACTTTTCCTTCATCAAACTAAAATTAAAAACAATTACCATATTAAAATATTAAATTTCGCTCATTTTCGACTTAATTATTATATTTCGCAAATACCACTCACTAAAATTCACAACACAAATTATAAATTAAAGTAAAATACATGTAAAAATCACAAAACGAAAAATTCTTAATTTTGTATCTCCAGGCAGGTTTTGTTTCTGACAGAAGCCAGTAGAGGCGTTAAAGGCCATTACCTATCGTTAGTTTATGGGGGATTCCACTTGGTGACTGCATTTAACAACAAATTTAAATTTTCAATATGTCAATAATTAATTTTTATGAACATAATAAATGTTAATTTGATATTTCTTTGTTATTTTATTTTAATTGAATAATGTAGATATATTTCTTCTAGAATCTATACCTTACTTAGCTATACATTTTGAATTCCCGCGTCAGTCAACAAACCAGTGTTTTGATACGATATATCATCATTATTCAATTCAAATAAAGTAATAAAGAAAAATCAAATTGATATTTATTATGTTCATAAAAATTAACTATTAACATTTAACTTAATGAAACTTATTTTATTTTGTGAAAAGAATCCCACCTTCTTTAACTAGATAAACCTAGGAAGATTATAAATAAAAAGGAATATAAACAATATTGCTAAAATAAAATAAAGTATATAAAAAAAATTTTATTTTGAACTTTAACTGTGCAAAATGAAACGAAATGAAATTTCAAACTATAGAGCGTAATAAGAACCATGCGCAATAAGAAGTTAAGAACAATAGTAGGGATAAGAACCAATTATAGCAGATATCTAATGGCTTCTGTCAGAAACCGCATACCAATGACGTCAGAGCAAAGTAATAACCTTGAAAGTGAGCACCCCTTGATCTCCAGGTACGTATTTCAAACGGTGTCCGACCAGTTTTTCGAATCACAATTCTTCGAAGCACAATTGTTCGAAACACAATTTTTAAATCAACTTCTACAGGTGGAGTTGGTGTTTTTGAACAAAAATCAGTGTAAATCAACCTCGACGGGTAGGGTAAATGAAATAGGTACATAAAAGTGTCAGTACATATAACTTT
Organism: Sisyra nigra; assembly: GCA_958496155.1. Lineage (NCBI taxonomy): Eukaryota > Metazoa > Arthropoda > Insecta > Neuroptera > Sisyridae > Sisyra > Sisyra nigra. Next base: position 4,361,424 of record OY292315.1, read on the forward strand.
TTTTTTTTCACTTTTTACAATTTCTGTGTCGCTTTTTGTTCTGGCAATAGCGATAATGTAGTACTTAAAATGAAGGGGAGAGTAAGGTTAGCGTGGCACCATAAATTGACGACGGTTTCTGATATAACTAGTCAAAAGAAAACGAAAATGAAGAGTGCTAATTTGCGAGTTTTCGCTTCGTTTTCGATAATAACCGGATTTCAAGACGTATTTTTCTTATGGCCAAATGATTTTGATAAATCTGTCAATTAAGACGTAACTATGGAAACTGTCATTTATTTTAAGTTAATTCATATAAATTCATTCAACAATTTCCTACTACAAATGCCAAAGGGGTCCAGGGGGGCCCCTGGCAGGGGTTTAGGGGAGCCCCCAACAAAAGAAATTGTAGTCATCTGAATTTCATTATTTGATTGAATGTGCACTTCCTGACACCACGAAGTTTTACACAAAATTAAATGTTTTAACATAAAAATTATACTGCAAATATCTATGAGTTTTCAGAATTCATTGAAAATCTTTATGAATACAGAATCTGCATTATTAGAGCATTTTAAATTTATAGAATATTTTTAAAATCTATAGTCAACTTTAAAATACGTGGTATCTAAGGATTGTTTATTTTGTCTATTATATTTTCTATATTACTTGAGTTCAAATTCGTTAGAATTTCATTAATTTTATGGTGTTTTCTGTGTTTTATTCCTGAAATTTTGTGTTATTTGTGATTTTTATAAAATATGTGTCCTTTGAATTGCAAAAAAATGAAAATTATTATCACTCAATGGAAGTTTAATATTGAAAACGTGTTCGCAAATAAAAAATATTGAGAGTTCAAATTGGACCATGTAAGTTCCCATAGTTACTCATACCTTAAATTTTGCAAATGGCTTGCTTAAGCCTCATGCTGACGTCAAAATGTATCGATTTCTATGGTACACAAAAGCATAACGTTGGGCGATTTCAAATTCTCTAAGCGCCACGCTAATCTTACCAAAAATGAACAATCTATAAACTATAACTTATAGGTACCTATTTACAAAGGTAAATTACATGTTTTTTTTGTTTAGTAAATATATGTTAAAATGTCTAAAAAATTATTAATTTTTTTTTACTAAATAAAAGTTTTTTTTTAATTACATTTGTTTTGTGTAAACTGGCAAATAAAACTAAATTTATTCTAATTATTTCGGTCCCTAAAATTATTTATTATTAATTTTTCGAAAAATTGTGTTTCGAAGAATTGTGATTCGAAAAACTGACACCTAACCATTTCAAACGGCATGCGTTCGTCAGCAGTGGATCAAATCGAAGTGTCTTCGAGGGATATAAAATTAACATTTTGGATTTTTCTTTTGTGATTTTTACTTTAATTTATAATTTCTGTTGTGATTTTTACTGAGTGGTATTTGTGAAATATAATAACCATATTGCTTCGATTCAGTTTCAACGGAAATATTTACCTTCTTAAATAAGATGATCGTCTCATCTTTAGCCTCGTACTCGCCAAAGACTGAATCATCGCTGGTAATTCCAAATGGAATGTCATCATTGGCCGTGGCCACCTGGAGGAAGACTTTGGCCAAATCGGTGTCTTGACTCTTGAAGAAGCCGACGACGACGACTTGTTTCGAGTCGACGAAAGTTTTGGTGTCATCGATCGTTGGTAGATCGGTGGCGGGGGCTCCGGTTTTTTTCAATAACCAAGCGATGATGTCATCGGATTTACGACCACCGTTGTATTCGATCGGGGTGCCTTTGTGGAAGAACTTCAATGTGGGATAGCCACGAACGCCGAATTTCTCGGCTAATTCCTGGTCGGTGGTGGCATCGACTTTTCCCAATTTAATCGTAGACTTTTGTTCGTCTAGTTTAAGCGCAGCTTGCGAATATTCGGGGGCTAATGCTTTGCAATGTCCACACCATGGGGCGTCTAGAAAAAAAAAATTTATACAGATCGGTTGTAACAGCAGGGTGTTAAAAGGGAAATTTTGTTATTAACTCAAACTATTAGTATAATTAGGGGAGAGTCGGATAATACCGCGCATCAACGTATTGTAAAAAAAAACACTTCTAGTGTTATCTAGCACTTGTAAATCATAGTTCAAAGCGTACCCCTCCCCGCGCGCACGATCAGTATGCTCAGAGCAGAGACGGAATAATATCAATTACAAGAGTAAAGTTATTCTGTATTTACATTGTAACATTTTTTCCTTCAATTCTAATGCGTACATATTGAAGAATTAAGGCCCAAATGGATTTGACTACACGATTAATTTTACTTTATTATTTTGAGGTTATAAAATGAAATGATCGAGTTTGTCAATTCCGCGCACAAAATTTCCTATGCGATTTTTGCATTGATTACTGCTAGTAGTCTCACAGATAACTGAGACGTACCAGTTTTAACTGCATTCAAAAATTTGTTAATTTTAATACCTAGGCATTAATAAAATAATAAATGTAGAACATAACTTTTGTTGAATTAACGAATATAAGTTTCTATCATTATTTTGTTATATGTTTTAGAGTTGATGTATCTTTTTCTAAAATAACATCTCAAGTTATAGAAGTATTATCTGGATTTGGTTAAACTTATTTTTTTTTAAATTAATTTCAAGGTGACTCAAAAAAATTCACGATATTATTACGGACTTGGTTTAAAAAACCTATTTTATCAAACAAATTCTTTGCTACTAAATTGCCTTTTTAACCGACTTCAAAAAAAGAGGAGGTTCTCAATTCGACTGTATGTTTTTTTTTTTTTTTTTAATATTTGTTACTTCCGAATTTCCGACTGGGTGAAGTGATTTTGGTGTTTTATTTTTATTTAAAAGCTGGTGCTTCCCGTGTGGTCCATTTTAATTTGAAGGATATCGTTCACTTTAAAGTGGTTGAAAACTAAGGGATGAAATATTAACTTCTTATTGGATAGGTCGATTTTGATAATTCTTTTTTTCATTAGTAGTACATAATTTTAAATTATTCTCATACCCATTATTTGTAAAAAAAAACTCCACTCATAAGGGATTAAAAAGGGATGAAATAATAAATTTTTCCTTACTAACCCGATTTTGAAAATTTTGTTTTTATTACGTACATCGTACCTTTAAATTGTTAACATTTCAATTTTAAGAAAAAAATCCACTCCCTAAGCATGAAAATAGGGGATGAAATAGTGACATTTAACTGAATCATCGAATTTTGATGATTTTGTTTCTATTGAAAAGAGTATTCCATTTAGTTCTATCATTACTTTAAAGGCAACAAACTTCAACCCTTAAACGCAAAAAAAGGATGATGTAGTAACTTTTAACATTTAACGGCGCTGCCTCATATGAGCTGCGCGTTTAGTAGGTTTACCCATTTTCAAAGAAATAAAATCATCAAACTTCAGATCACTAAAACTCGAGAAATGAATAAAAATTATAACAAAATGAAAAACCAACTTCAAAATAAATAAAAAATTTTAACCAAAAAATGCACTAAAAAGTAAAAAAAATAATTGCATATCCTTGCAGTGTATACAACTTACAAATTATTAGGATGATTTACAACTATTGTTATTTTTGGAGTTGGTGTCAGCCAAGAAAATAAATGTTAATGTTAATTTGTAAAAAGATTTAGTTGGTAATTGGTATTTTGTAGTTTAAAGGCCGCTAGATATTGTCACAGTACTAGTATATTGTATAAAAGTTCATTTGAAAAATAATTTTTATATGGTATTCTCGCATATTGCTAAGTACCAATAAAGTCATATTTCATTGGCTGACACCAACTCCAAAAATTACAGTAGTTGTACATTATATCCTTCTAATAATTTGTAAGTTGTAGCCACTGCAAGTATACGCTATTTTTTTTTTACTGTTCAGTGCATTTTTTGTTAAAGATTTTTTTATTTATTTTGTAATCGGATTTTCATTTTGTTACAATTTTTATTTATTTAATCTGTACATCAAACTCTGTCTTAATTATAGGTCCAAGTAATCAGGGGCGCGATATTATCCAACTCTCCCCTACACCACGGCTAACTATTTCAAGTTCAATACATATTATTATCATTGCTTTTATCCAAAAATAAATATTTGATAACTTTTAATCTAGTCAAGGTTTTGACATTATGCATGTATATAAAATAAAAAAAAAAGTTGGGATCATAAAATTTAATAATTTTGAAATTTGGCAAAATCCACGTCATCCTCTCATAAATAAGTCAAGGAAATTACTTCCGCCATCTTTTTAATGGGCTTGTATAAATTAGATGAGTTCTTAATTAAATACGTGAAGATAAAGTTTTTTGGGAAAAATTATTGATGGTCTGGTACGAGCCGGAAGTTGAAGATAATAAGTCCCGTTAGCATACGTTGCACTTAGTGAGTCAACGATTCTTCTATTTAAGTACAAGATTTTCAAAATGGAAAATTCTAAAATTAATGAAGAAATGATAACAATTATAGATTCCATTTTTTTTTTAAATTTTTAAAGAATTAATCGATCTATGCCCTATGTCGATGAAGTGCCAACGTGTCTCCCACTCTTTTGTCTTTCACCATCTCTATGTGAAAGTAATGGAAGAAGAGCAGGAAGGAGATAGAATAGGAAACGTGTAATCAAATATTCCAAGTCAATGCCGGATCGGATAAAATAAATAAAAAAACCGGAAAATTTGTATGGAAAATTATTTTTTTTAAGAGAGAAATTTGTTGGTTAAAAAATGCAACTTACAAAATTCGACGAGGATGAATTCGTTGTCGGCGATTGCCGCATCGAAATTGGTCTTCGTCAAAACCAAAACGCCTTCATCGAGTTTGATTTCCTCGGCGGCGAACACGAGATTCGACCACACGCTCACCAAACATAGAAAAACCGGCACGAAAAACTTCATTTTTTGTTTTGGGGCCCAAATACAAAGAAAAAATGTCGATTCGTTCTGATGTGTGTGCTAGCTGCTAATGTTTCCTGGTAACATGCAACACTTGCAACCCCGGTGACGATTAAACACTGAACGGGTTGTCGGTTCGCCGGAGAAATAAATACGCGAGTTGTGGCCCAATGGAAATCACGGCGGCCGATAATAAAAGTGTTGTGGACGTCTTCGTATTGTTAACAACTATTCGAACGTGGCACTTCGCCCCGTATGTCGCTCGCTCGGTCGTGGGCTTCGCTCATTGGACAAAACCCCAACCCACACACGCACACACACACCACGTCTACACACCACTACACCTACATTTCGTGCAACACGAAACGGATCCATAAACTTGCATTCATGCTTCTAGTACATATTTCAAGTCTGTCATTCATTCATATTTCCGTTTTTATGTCAATTCAAATATTAAAAAAATTAATTAAAAATTAAAAATAATTTTAAAAAAACCTTAATTAAAAGTATTTTTAAAAATTATAACATCTTATAAAGGATTCAGTACAATAAGAGAATCGTTAAATGTACCCCCCTCTCCAAACTACATTCATAAAAAAAATGAGCTTTTGGAAAATTCAAATATTGTTCTAGGCCTACATAGGTAAGTTTTCTATTGACAACCTACTTTTACAGAATTGTTAAAAATGTAATAAAATTACAATTTATGTTAAATTAAGTCTTTAACATTCTACAAATAGTCGCAAGTCGTTAAATAGTTATGGGTTGACGTTTGTCGTTAGTCGGCCGAATTACAGCAGTGCATTTTACAATTCCGTAATGACGTGTGTAAGCCGCACTGGGATCTGGGGACGGTCCAAAGTCCATACGGTAAAAATGATGCAAATTCGCTTGGGTCGCTTGGAGTAAATTGGAAGATGTTAAGAGTTGGTCAACCGTCGTTACAACAACGACTTGCGACTAAGCCCCGCCTTTTTGGCAACCGTCAACGTAAAAGAGCATGCGTCCTACTTCCGACAAAGAAGAATCTTGCATAACAAATGAATGTTACCTAACTATTACGTAGTTTTACGTTTTGTGCTCACTGGATAATGTATTCTATTGTTTAGTCCCCGTAATATATAAGTCGTTGAGTGACCATCACATTGTTGAAATTTTTTTTTCAGTTATGACCCCTATATAGTTTTTCAATGATAACCCCCTTGAAGTTTTTCCATAGAAACCTCCTCCTTCATACTTTAACGGCCATTTCTTTATAATGACCCCACATATTTTTTTGTTTTATTCTTTTAAATGACCCCCTTGAAGATTTTTAGGCTTTTTTAAGTAGTACATATTAGGTAGATTTGAACTGATTTTCAGTAATGGCCCCCATGTCGTTTTTCAAGAGTGACCCACGCCTGAATTTTTCGGTTATGACTTCCACGTAATTTTACATTTTTTTATTGTGACCTCTACATAATTGTCATGACCTCCCACTTAGTTTTTTAATACATGACCCCATGTAATATTTTTGATTGTACCTCTCATATAGTCTTCCAATGGTGACCCTCACGCAGTTTTTTTTTAATAGTGACTCCCTCATATTTTTTCCGATTTATTATAAAATAATGACCCACGCCTAGTTCTTGGGGTTTTTTTAAGCAATATTTCTAACAAAGTTATTTTTTTCAATAATGGCACTGATGTAGTTATGTAACTTTTTTTTTTTATAAAATGGCCCCCACGAAATTTTTCGTAGTCTAATTATTCATTACATATTCGCCCCTGACACCGCTAAACTATTATATGTTCAAGGTTGGTACCTTTACCGCCATTTTTTTATAGTGACCCCACATATTTTATGTTTTATTCTTTGAAAATGATCACCGTGAAGATTTCAGCCCTTTTTAAGTGGTACATACGTAGATATGAACTTATTTTTAGTAATAACCCCAATGTCGTTTTTCAAGAGTGACCCACGCCTAAATTTTACAACATTTTTCGGTTATGACTTCCACGTAATTTTACATTTTTTTTTATAGTGACCTCTACATAGTTGTCATGACCTGCCACTTAGATTTTTAATACATGACCCTATGTAATTCTTTTGATTGTAACTCTCATATAGTTTTCCAATGGTGACCCTCACGCAGTTTTTTTTTATAGTGACCCCCTTGTACTACTAGGGTCATTTTTTAATAGTGATTCCCTCATATTTTTTCCGATTTATTATAAAATAATGACCCACGCCTAGTTCTTTCGGCCCTCTTTAAACAATAATTCTAAACAAGTTTTTTTTTACAACAATGACCCCCACGAAATTTTTCGTAGTCAAATTATTCATTACATATTCGCCCCTGACACCGCTAAAATATTTTATGTTCAAGGTTGATATCTCCTTCGTACTTTTACGGGCATTTCTTTATAGTGACCCCACATATTTTTTTGTTTTATTATTTGAAAATGACCCCCGTCAGGATTTCAGGCCTTTTTAAGGGGTACATATTACATAGGTTTGTAGTTTTTATTTGATTCATAGTTGTCATGACCTCCCACTTAGTTTTTCAATTATGACCCCAGGTAATTTTTTTGATTATAACTCTCATATAGTTTTCCAATGGTGAGCCACAGGCATTTTTTTATAGTGACCCTCTCATATTTTTCGAATTTATTATAAAATAATGACGCGTAAGTCTTGGGGCCCTTTTTAAACAATATTTCAAACCAATTTTTTTTACAACAATGACCCCCACGTAATTTTTCCAAATCAAATTATTCTTCACATCTCCTTCGCACTTTTACGGTCATTTCTTTATAGTGACCCCACATATTTTTTTGTTTTATTCTTTGAAAGTGACCCCCGTGAAGATTTCAGTTTTTTTTCAAATAGTTCAAATAGATTTGAACTTATTTTCAGTAAAGACCCCCATGTCGTTTTTCAATTGTGACCCACGTAATTTTAAATTTTTTTGATAGTGACCCCCTCATATTTTGTCTGAATTATTATTAAAATGACCCATACTTAGATTTTGAATTTTTTTTAAACAATTCTAATTTTTTTTTTCAATTATGACTCTCATGAAGTTATGCATATTTTTTTTTGACAACAATGACCCCCACGTAATTTGTCCAAGTCAAAACATTCATCACATAATTTGCCCCTGACACCGCTAAACTATTTTATGTTCAAGGTTGATATCGAATCTATTTTCGAGCCAATTTTCCGAAAATATTTCTAATCGTCACAGTATCAATGTCGCCCGCGCATTTGAGTTTTCACTCAGAACGTAAACCTCATGTTGACAGCATCATTCTCTTCATTACAAAGTAAAATTTTCATATTTTCAATTAAATTTTCTTTAAAATTTTGTTTTTCATAGATGTCAACGTACAATGTGACCTCGGAAATCTATAACGAAAAGGACTATGAATCCAACTGTCTCGTAAAAAACTCAGAACGTAAGTTTTTTTTTTCAATTTTAAATCCACCCCTGTTTAAATTGAGCTTATCATTCATATTTAAAACACCTCTTTAAGTGTTAATTTTTTTATGATATGATTAACTTTAATATATTGTAATTATTATTTTCGTCTCGACTAAATTAATTTTATTTTTAGATAGAATATCTCGATTTTATTACACCTATCCGTTGTATGACGAAGATGGAGATCTTTTGGTCCCTCGAAAATCATCTGAACAATCTTACATTGAAATTGGTACATTTGATTGAATGATTTGAAAAAAAAATTTGATTGATTAAGGGATGATTTGTTTGTAGGTCATAGTTCTTCGACCAATTTAAAGTTGGTTGGTTTGCAAATTTGGCGTGGAGCATTACTTTTGAGTGATTTTATCTTGGCGTTGGGCGATGAAAAACTAAAAGATAAAAATGTATTAGAACTGGGTTCGGGTGTGGGGCTTACCAGTATTATAGCGGCTAAGCTTTGCTCTCATGTAACTTGTACCGATATTGACCAAGGAGGAATTTTAGAATTGATCTCATCGAACTTTCAACGCAATCTTAGTCAAGTCCCGGCGAACTATGCAGTGTTGAAACTCGATTTTTTTGATAAGACCTGGTCGAAAGATCTTGAAGACTTATTAGCCAATATTGATATAGTTCTAGCTGCTGATGGTACCTTTAAAACAAATTATAGAAAATTATTTTTAATTGTTGTTTATTTTAGTGATCTACGATAATGATATTACCGATGCATTTGTTCAGAGTCTTGAGAAAATTTTAAATTTTCCGAGGAAAAGGGAAATTTTCATTGCTCTGGAGAAACGTTATGTGTTTACGATTTCTGATTTGGATTCGGTTGCTCCGTGCTACGAACACTTTCAGCTTCGTCTCGCCGAAATGTTGGGTCGAAATGGGGCCAAGAAATGGTTTAGCCAACAGTTGGACTTGGATTTTCCGCAATTTTTTAAATATGATCGAGTCAAACATTTGGTCTTGTGGAAAGTGTGGTCGGAATGAAAAGAAAATCAGTATTATATTATGTATTTTTTATGAAAAAATAAAAATTTTATTAAAAATTTATGGATTTAAGAAAATACTGGTCAATACATTTTCAGGTGGTTTTATAATTTTGATAGAGGGCTTCAATTTAAAAACAATAAAAACACATTGTTATTGTGTTGGATTGTACTACCATAAAAGCTTCTACGTAACATGACTGTAATCGTTACATAACTAAAGAATGTTCATTTTTTGGTACGTAAAATGATAATAATATTGCTATATAACTAATATCCAGAATTTAAGGACAATTATTTACAAGGATATAATAAATCACATGCCACATGGTTCTTCAATTCATTTTTTTCTAATTATCTTTTAAAATTCCTACAAAAACCTGACAATTTTTAATTTAAATTATTCTTAAGGCTATATACTATGTTGTTAAAACATTTTCTTTCAGGAAATTTAACTGGAAATTCCGGTAAAAAAATTTTAAAAAATGCAGTGAGTCAAGCTTGAGCGAGGTGTCTATTTTTTTTTCTGATTTTCTCTTTTGGGTTGATTAAAAATTAAAAAGGGTTTCAGCTAAATTATTCTTAAAACATTAAATTTTGTTGATAAAAACTTTTTTTTGAGTAATTATCGTGGAAAATTGAATTAAAAAATTAATAAAATGAAGAAGACCACGTTATGATCGGAGTATGCGTGCATTTAAATCAAATTTTCGGGTGAAAATCAATGAAAAGCCAAAAAAAATTTATTAAAAACGTTGCTCCATGATTTAGTTTACACTGATAAGAGGTTTTCTTAAAGAAAATCTTTGTGGAAATTCGAGTAAAAAAATAAATTTATTACCTAACCAAGTCATTATCTCGAGGATTTCAATTCGTTTTTTAAATGGTTGTTTATCCTTAAATAGGTTATCAATTACCTCTAAATTTTTACTCTAAACCACGTGAAAATTGTTAAATTTTCTTGTTGTCAAATTTTTTTGATAAGAATCCGGAAAATTTTAACGTTTTTCAAGGAAAATTCCAACCTACGCTCATGCATTCACTAACTGTTTTCTTCACAATTTTCACCAGGTTTTCCCACACTTATCATCATAAAATTTTTCCCGTTATAATTCAGTAAATTTTCTTTTCTTTACCGGACCTTCTAACTGCATTAAGCTTAATTAATTCAATTTCTGGAAATAATTAATTTTCCTGAAATAAACAATTGAAGATCAAACAATCGGCCATCTCTAAGCCAATGGCATTGCCCGATTTGGGACAACAGTTTAAAATACAAAATGGCATCTACATTAATATGAATTATTATAAATATTTCCACGTAAAAATAATAATAAATTGAATATCTACTAAGTTAAATATTTTTCATAATTATGTTATGTTTTTGTGAAAAATATAACTTTTTGATACGAAGTTTAGTACTTAAGTTAGTTATTGTAGTTACTTAAGTGGTTAACAAGGAAGTTTAAAACGTCATCTTCAATAATACGAATTTTCTTACAGGAATGAATTTATTTAACTTTTCAGATAAAAATTAAAATTTAAGCTTTTAATAATTTTTACTTGTATTGTAGTTTCAGAACAACTTGTTTCTTTGGAATCCTTGCAGACAAGTTGTTCATACTATCATTGTTAAGTACTGTTAAGTACAATACAATGTAATTTTTTTTGTATTCCAACTGTATGATGATATAAAACATATAAAACCACCTTAAAATGTATTGAATATTAAAGTAGATAGACCCTTTAAAGTCGTTTTTACTTTCTGTTACTACTATATAGTAAGGAAGTACCTATTGTAATCGGGTCGAATTTTCGAAATTGAGCTTTCACCGGAAATACATATTTTGAGGTCCCCTGAGTCCAAAAAAGTGGTTTTTAAAAAAAATGTATGCGTGTGTGTGTGTGTGTGACAGCCATATCGTATCGAAATTTATCCGAATTTCACCAAACTTGGAATTTGACCTCCATATTATATCTAGTTGTGCCGCAAAGCTTTTGTTTGAAATCGGTTAACCGAAAGCTCCACTTTATTCTAGGAGTTTTGGAACGTTTTCAATTTTTTTCGAAAATGACTCCAACGATTTTCTTTAAACTTACTATGGTTCTTAGACTCATTAATGGCTACAAGTTTAATTGAAACTTTTTCCTGGGAAAATTCGAATAAGGATGGTTCTGGGGTGAAGGTTGGGAAGTCGTATATGTTATAGGTTGTATGCATATGGTTCTGTTTATATTTATAGTTATAAAGTGCTTATATTTCATATATTTTATACAACTTAAACCAACAGCGAATTTCATAATTGAAAGTAAAAGAAAGTACTGTGACGCCTCGCAACAGATATTTGCTATAGTATTAAGAGAAATAGTCCACCACGTTCATTATTAATTAACGAGATCTCTGTCTAAATTATATTCAAATCAATGTTAATAATGGATATTTTTTAAGTATATAATTCTGGTATATGATATCACGTAATTGCCAGCGATTATCTGAATAATCAGACACTCATAACAATTAAGATAAGTAAAAACATAATGACAATTTAACAAGCGATTAATGACGGTGGCTTAATGACCATGAAAATCATATTTACATCAATCATATTGTATTTTCATAAACAAATTTATTAAATAATTTTTTTCAAAAAAAGACATGCAAAAGACGAGATTCGTATGAGTAAGAGATTAAAAAGCTCCGAAGGAAAACGATGTAGGGAACATGGTTCGAGCGTAGGCGTGTTTATTTCGCAATTCTCGATTCCGTTGTTGCTGTTGTAAAGCCAATTTCAATGGTTCCACAGTCGATGCGATAAACGATCCATTTTGTACGGCTTGAATGCTTTCGGTCGAATAATAAATGATGACCACCTCACTCTTAAATCGTACATTTTTCTTAGCTTTACGATGCGTGTCGTAGAGCGTCGACATTGTCGTTGATGGCACATGAAACATTTTCGACGTATCGGAAACATCTAAAAAAAAATCATACAAACGATCGAATCGAAAATTAGAAACTCTTACAATTTTCGATTGAGTTCGACGTTTTATTCGTTTTAATTTCATCGTCTCCTGAACTATAGTCAAACGGTAAAATCATATCGTTATTTTCGAACTCGTCGATTTCCTTCTTTAAAATGCTCTTTTTTAAAATGATCTTTAAAAAAATGTTTTATCTATAAAATTGTGAGATCGGAGACTATAGTTGGGGAGCCCAAGTGGGGATTTCGGGATTTACTAAAGCGCGGCAGATTAATATACAGGGTGATACCTTGTACCTGGTTAAGTATTTCCACCAAATATGAGCCTGATATATATGGCCACCCGTCAAGGATAAAGGTTCAGATAAGTAAAAAAAATTGATCATCTGATTTTCTCGAGCGCGTCAGATTAAGATGGGGTGAGTTAGTTACATGCTAAAAAGTGTATATTCCACTAATCTGACAATTTGAGAGTAACGTAAAGAAGGGAGAGGGGTACAAAGTTGTAAAAAAAAACCTCATCTCGACATTCTCGAGCGTGACTCAATTTTTTATTTTATTTTGAAGAGAATAATTCAAGGATTACGAAAAATATATAATCTGACAATTTTCACAAGCCAAAATAACAAAAAAAATATCTGCTGCGAGGCGTCACAGTACTTTCTTTTACTTTCGTTTATGAAACTCACTGTTGGTTAAAAGAACTATAAGTACTTTATAACTATACAAATACATATATTGTATATGCATACAACCTATAACATATAACATATACGAATTCCCAACCCTCACCCAGAATCGTCCTTATTCGAATTTTCCCAGGAAAAAGTTTCAAATAAAAGTTGTAGCCATTAATGAGTCTAAGAACTATAGAAATTTTAAAGAGAATCGTTGTAGCCGTTTTCGAACAAAATTGAAAAAGCTCAAAAACTCCTAGAATAAAGCGGAGCTTTCGCTTAACCGATTTGTACCAAAAGCTTCGCCGCACAACTAGGTATAATATGCAGGCTAAATTCGAAGTTTGGTGAAATTCGGATAAAGCTTTTGATACGATATGGCTGTCACACACAGATACGCACACACACACACAGACATGTTTCTAAAAACCACTTTTTTAGACTCAGGGGACCTCAAAACATGTATTTCCGGTGAAAGCTCAAATTCGAAAATTCGACCCGATTACAATACACCTATCCCCCGATTTACACGGTACTCGTTTTACACGATTTCGCTTTTACACAGTTCATAAACTAATGAAATTCGGAAAATTTCTAGGATAATTTTGGAATATTCTAGTGATGGAAGTGACATTATACCAATCAAGAAGAAAGAGCTGATAGTTCCTCAAAGTGATAGCGAACAATTTTTAAACATACCTAAAATTGTTAAGTGTCAGCAGGTACTTTTTGAAAATTTTTTCGTTTCTATTTTTGTTTTCATTTTTAGTATAAGTTCACTACGACATCACGCCATTTTTGGGGCAAACTATATCTAGTTTAAAGTTTCTGTATATGTTTTACTCTTCTTCCATTTGAATAAATGATTTCATTGCGCAGTTTTTTCGTTTTACACGGATTTATATAGAAAAAATAAAGATTTCATTTTACACGGATTTGTCTGGAACTTATCTTAAGGGTAAATCGGGGGATAGGTGTACTTTCTTTACTATCTATATAGTAGTATAAATAAATATTATAAAAAAATGAAAAACCGACTTTAAAATATATAAAAATTCTTAAACAAAAAATGCACTAAAAAGTAACAAAATAATGGCGTATCCTTGCAGTATCTACAACTTACAAATTATTAGGATGATACAATGTACAACTATTGTTATTTTTGGAGTTGGTGTCAGCCAAGGAAATACGACTATATTGGTACTTAGCAAAAAACGAGAATACCTTATGAAAATTATTTATCAAATGAACTTTTAAACAATATACTCCAACTGTAACAATATCTGGCGACCTTTAAACTACAAAATACCAATACCAACTAAACCTTTTTAAAATTTTTACAAATTACTATTAATATTTATTTTTTTGACTGACACCAACTCCAAAAATAACAATAGTTGTACATTGTATCGTCCTAATAATTTGTAAGTTGTAGATACTGCAAGGATACGCCATTATTTTGTTACTTTTTAGTGCATTTTTTTGTTTAAGAATTTTTATATATTTTGAAATCGGTTTTTCATTTTTTTATAATATTTATTTATTTCTCGCGTTTTAGTGATCTGAAGTTTGATAACTGATTTTATTTTCTTAAGGTTCTCATTTTTTTTAAATGGTTAACCTTCCAAACGCGCTTCCAGCGCCGTTTAATATTAAAAGTTACTACATCATCCCTTTTTGCTCTTAAGGGTTGAAATTTTTTGCTTTTAAATGTAATAACAAAACTAAGTAGATTATTCTTTCCAACAGAAAAAAAATTATCAAAATTCGGTTAAATGTCACTATTTCATCCCCTATTTTCATCCTTAAGGGGTGGATTTTTTTCTTCAAATTAAAATGTGAACAATTTAAAGGTACGTTGTACGTAATAGAAACAAAATTATCAAAATCGGGTTAGCCAGAAAAAAATTATAATATTATTTCATCTCTAATTTGTAACCCCTTATGAGTGGAGTTTTTTTTTTTTTTAAATGGATAGGAGATTAATTTAAGGTTGTGTTCTACAAATTAAAAAAGAATTATCAAAATCGAGCTATCCAGTAAGAAGTTAATATTTCATCCCTTAGTTTTCAACCCCTTAGAAGTTGAAACTTTCCTTCAAATTAAAACTGGACCCCACGAAAAGCACCAGCTCTCAAATAAAAAAAGAATTATCGAAATCGAGCTATCCAATAGGAAGTTAGTATTTCATCCCTTAGTTTTCAACCCCTTAGAAGTATACGATTTCCTTCAAACTAAAATGGGATCATTCGGGAAGCATCAGCTTTCAAATAAAAAAAGAATCATCAAAATCGCTTCACCCAGTCGGAAATGCTGAGGTAACAAACATAAAAAAAAAAAAAAATACAGTCGAATTGAGAACCTCCTCCTTTTTTTGAAGTCGGTTAAAAAGAAAGTAATTATCGATAAAGTTTAATGCGTGCAGCTGCGTGGTGCATGTAATCGAATTTTTTCAGGAAAAAGTTTCAAATAAAAGTTGTAGCCATTAATGAGTCTAAGAACTATAGAAATTTTAAAGAGAATCGTTGTAGCCGTTTTCGAACAAAATTGAAAAAGCTCAAAAACTCCTGGAATAAAGCGGAGCTTTCGCTTAACCGATTTGTACCAAAAGCTTCGCCGCACAACTAGGTATAATATGCAGGCTAAATTCGAAGTTTGGTGAAATTCGGATAAAGCTTTCGATACGATATGGCTGTCACACACAGACACACACACACAGACATGTTTCTAAAAACCACTTTTTTGGACTCCGGGGACCTCAAAACATGTATTTCCGGTGAAAGCTCGAACTCTAAAATTCGACCCGATTGCAATACTTCCTTTACTATATAGTAGTATGAGAAATTTATTGTCATAAATTGTTATTATTTATTATTGTATCATTGTTATTATTGTCAGATTAGGTGAAACCCTCCTGATAATCGTCAGATTATGAGACAGCATGTCTAAGGCATAAAGATGAACCATATATATCTTACTCTGACGCGCTTGAGTATTTCAAAATGGCGATTTTTGTTGCACACTCTAATAATGGTAGCGCGCTTGCGTCACATTCAAATCGTCAGATTATTATATAAATGTTTTGTCTTGGGTGTAATTAACATCCCCTTAGAAAATCTGACGCGCTCAATTAAAATTTTTTTTCTTCATTTTCAACCCTTACGTACGAACACCCATCGTGGAAACCATCAGATAATAGTATAGTAACAGTTTTTTTTTACATTTTTGAAAATCTATAGCCCCCCCCCCGCACCCCCATCCCCGCTGAAAAGGTATATATTATATGAAATGTTTTTCTTTTTATCATCTAAGTTTCGCAACCCAATAGGTCTCGATGACGCTCGAGTAAATCCCGATTTAGCATCGTGGGCTCCCCTACTACTATAAGTTTTATCTCACGGATTTGTTTTCATTGATCGAATCATGGGGTTTTTGTTTGGTCTTCTTGCCACCCATTTCCCATTTATGGGACTTTTTGGGTCGATTGAACGCTTCCAGATTTGGAGATCTCACTTCGGAATCAGATCGAGAAGACACATTTTTGTTGGGGGTTTGCGATGTACTTGGTGAGTTGTTCGATTCGAGACTTTGCATCAGATTGGGCTCGGAATTCATCGAGCAACTACCAGAATTTCTATAGACCGAGGTTGAAACATTCGAATCGGGTTGCGATAATGTCTAAAAATAAAAACTTTTTCATAAAAATTATTTAAGATCTTCATTATATGATTACCCCGAGCACTGAATGAACTAAAGTCGATTGAGAATCCACGTTCTTCTTAAGATTTTTTATTGGCGAATCTTTCATTTCAATATCGACCATTGAATCGTTATCGTAGCTTTTTAGTACATCGAATCGATTCGATGTGTTGATATTATTGAATATTTCTTTTTTATTTGATTTTCCAAAATAGCGTTTACTACGTTTCGATGATCGCGGCTCGTTCGATAAATTTTTCCACATGTTACCACCGTCGACTTGCTTATTCGAATAAACGTTTGAAGATGCTGCACCACCCATTGTTGCATCACCAATATTGTACATGTAAAGGCCCGGTTCTATGCAACTGTCCTAAAAAACCAAGTTCATATAAGCCATTGATAGTACATATTTGATAATGCATACCGCTTTAACATCTTTGCTTCGAATATTTTTACTGTTATTATCAGTGCAGTGCTCCGGCAATTGTTTATCTAAAATATACAAGATCATAAGACAGAATATTGTTCAGGTGGCAATTAATGTTACCTGGATTCGTCCATTTCAACTGTTCGTTATTGGCATCTTTGGAAAATTTACGAGGCATTATATCAATATTGCATTATCACTTTTTGGTCACTTATTCCGAAATTTTCGCATTTATATGGGGGGGGTGTATGTGTGTTAATTTTTACATGTATTTTATATCCAATAAAGAATTCGAGATGAATTTAAAAAAAAATTTCCAGAAATTTGATCTGACTGTCTGTTTTTTCCCATTCTGAAGTCAAATGCACATAGCATTCTATATATTTTAAGGGGAAAATCCATCTTCAAAAGTAATGTTTGAAGAATTTTGGACTTGCCACAGGCAAGTTCTTGAATTTTGTTGGATGTACCAGAATATACTCTAAAAACTCCCAAAGAAGACATATAAAAATCTATAATTCACGTAAAATTAAATATTAATACTAATTGCAATTTTACGTTGCATCCCTACTAGAAAAATCTCATAGGATCTCATAAAAAAGCCGTCGAAGATATTTTATGTGATATTATTGATGTTTTTGTCCGGAAAAATACTCATAGGATCTCATAAAAATATTTTTTTCGTGTAATTCTATGAGATCCTATGAGTAGGTATTTTCCCGGACAAAAACACCAATAAAATCTCATAAAATACACATAAAATATTTTCGACGGCTTTTTTATGAGATCTTATGAGTATATTCGTGGATAAATACATATGTATAAGATCTCGTAAAAATTCTAATTTTGGCTCAACCTAATAAAACTCGCATTTCAATTACAAAAATACGAGATTCTCATAAAAATCTCTCAAAATCTCATAGAATAATTTTTATTATAAATCTCATAGGAAGTCTACTTTTGGCTCAACCTATAAAATCTCTTATTTAAATTACTAAAATACGAGATTTCCATAAAAATCTCTTAAAATCTCATCAAAATTGGTAAATTACGATATTGCTCATAAAATCTCATAAAAGATAAGAACCAATAATTCTATGAGAGTCTATGAGTTGACGACTTCTCATAAAAATACCATTAAATATTTGATTATTAATTATTTTTCTCATAGGATACCATAAACCCTCATACAATCTCATAAAAAAACTTTTTTTTTCCTATGAGATTTTATGAGATCCTATGTGATTTTTCCAATAGGGACATGGAGCAATTTTTAGAAACATGAGACCTAAATGCTTCTTCTCTTGTCTTTTGATTGAAAAATGATAAATGTGATAATGAATTCCCTTTTAATATGTTAATAAACACTAATTCGACAAATTTTCTATGGAAATATTTATAATAATTTTTAACCGGAAAGAAGTTAGCGTAAAACTTTTATTTTTTTTATTTTTATGGAACTATATCCCAAAAAATTGCTCCTTGAATGCTTTTTCCGGATCCACAATTGCTCCAGGTATATGATTAACCGTTGATTCGTTATTCAATTTTTAAGAAATTAGACATAACCTCAACAATTAAAATGGCTATTAAAATCCCAATTACTTACTTTTTATTAACATTTTTTCGTTCAAAAAATTGCTCCTCGAATTTTCTTTCCAGATCCACAATTGCTCCAGATGTAAAGTTAACCGTTAATTAGTTATTCAAATATTAAAAGATTACACATAACCTAAACAATTAAAATTGCTATTAAAATCCAAGTACTTAACTAACTTTTTACTTAAGTTTTTCCGTTCAAAAAATTACTCCATAAATGCTCTTTTAGATCCACAATTATTTCAGGTGTAAAGTTAACTGTTAATTAGTAATTCAATTTTTAAAATATGGATATTTACCTATTAATATATATCCCTGGAGCAATTGTGTATTTGAAAAGAGCATTTAAGCAGCAATTTTTTTTGAAAAAAAACTTTAAAAAACATTTTTTAGTTTGGATTTTGTAGCGAATTTAATTGTTGAGGTTATGTCTAATAATTAAAAAATTGAATAACTAATTAACGGTTAACTTTACACCTGAAGTAATTGTGGATCTAAAAGAGCATTTATGGAGTATTTTTTAACGGAAAAACTTTAATAAAAAGTTAGTTATAAGTACATAGATTTTAATGGCAATTTTAATTGTTTAGGTTATGTGTAAAGTTAGAAAATTTGAAGAACTAATTAACGGTTAACTTTACATCTGGAACAATTGTGGATCTGGAAAGAAAATTCGGGGAGCAATTTTTTTTACGGAAAAATTTTAATAAAAAGTTAGTAATTGGAGATTTTAAAAGTCATTTTAATTGTTGAGGTTATGTGTAATTTCTTAAAAATTGAATAACTAATTAACGGTTAATCATATACCTGGAGCAATTGTAGATCCGGAAAGAGCATTCGAGGAGCAATTTTCTGAACGAAAAAACTTTAAGCAAAGATTATTAATTTGGATGTTATAGCGATTGTTGAGTTTTGAGTTTTTTAAAAATTGAATAACTTATTAACGGTTAACTTTACACCTGGAGCAAATGCAGATTCTGAAGGAGCATTTGAAGAGCAACTTTTTGGCATATAGTTTAATAAAAATAAATAAAAGTTCTACGCTAACTTTTTTCCGGTTAATTTTTAATATTGTAGATGATATTTTTGAAATTTTAAACTTCATTTATGAACTACTTAAGTCACTTTAATACATATATATTTCATTTTAATTAAAGAAAATTATATTATTTATGGAAAAAAAATTGATATTTAAAAAAATATGTTTTATTTTATGAACATTTAATGATTTATATGGTTTTTATGTCAAAATATTAGCAAAAATTATTTTCTATGTAGATGGTATTTTGACCTTTTAACTGCAGACGGGCATACGATTGGTTTAGAGATGGCCACGTGATTGATTGTTTGATCTTCAACTGTTTATTCCAGGAAAATTAATTATTTCAAATAATTAATTAAATTAAGCTTAATGCATCAATTTAACTAAAGACAATTTACTCTAGTAAAACGGGAAAAAGTTTTTATTGGTGATAAGTGTGAGAAAACCTCGTAAAAATTGTGAAAAAGAACAGAAATTGAATATCCATGAGCGTGGGTTGACTTTTCCGTAAAGCACCTGAAAATTTTCCGGGTTCTGATCAAGAAAATGTGACAACAGGAAAATTTATAGTTTTCCACATGGTTTACAGTAAAAATTTGGAGGTAAGCGATAACATTTTTAAGGATAAACAACCTTATAAAAAACGCCTTGAAATTCTCGAGATAATGACTTAGTTTGGTATTTTCTGAAATTTTTTACTCAAATTTCCACAAAGATTTTCTCTAAGAAAACCTCTTATCAGTATAAAATAAATCATCGAGCAACATTTTCAATAAAATTTTTTTGGATTTTCATTGATTTTTACCTGAAAATTTGATTTAAATGCACGCATCCTCCAGTCATAACGTGGTCTTGTTCATTTTATTTATTTTTTTATTCAAATTTTTTACAATAATTACTCAAAAAAAAGTTATTATCAACAAAATTTAATGTTTTAAGAATAATTTAACTGAAACCCTTTTTAGTTTTTAATCAACCCAAAAGAGAAAATCTGAAAAAAAAATGGACACTTCGCTCAAGCTTGACTCATTGCATTTTCTTTATTTTTTTACCGGAATTTCCAATCAAATTTCCGGAAAGAAAAGGTTTTAACAACAAAATATATAGCCATAAGAATAATTTATACTAAAAATTGTCAAGGTTTTGATTGAATTTTAAAAGATAACTTGAAAAAATTAATTGAAGATCCACCTGGGATGGTGCTTTATGATCTTCTTGTAAATAATTTTCCTTAAATTCTGAATACTAGTTATATATTGTCACAAGTCTAAAACAGTGCCGCCATTTTTATGACTTTAGGGGTAGTTTCACTTTCAGTCAGCTTGGGTGGGATTAACCAAACACCAGCGAAAGAAGGAGCATTGTTTCAAAGGATAAGAAGGAACGTTATGTTAATTCCTGGAACTTCGAGAAAGTTCTCTCTCTAAGAACTTTGTCTTTGAGACCACCTAGCAATAAGAATTGTACAAAAGAATGGAAAATTCTAGCAAGTGTTTGAAAGGAGAGCACATTCTCGAAACTGAACAAACTAGTATAAAAGGGGGTTCGTTTGAGCGAGGTATTCAGTATTCAAATAAATCTTCGACGAGTATTGAAATAAATAGTGTACGCAAAAAGTCGAAATATAAATCGTCAACAATCTCTCGTGAAAGTGATCAGTGAACAGTGTTATATAAATTGTGAACATTGTAAATAAAGTGAACAGTGCAATAGTGAGTGACAATAATTAGTGAATATAATAACTGTGAAAACTAACTAATTGTTAACGTGTAGTTTATAAGTAACAATAGTGTAAGATAAATAAATAAAAATTGTTTAAAAATAAATTGTTGTCACTACACACAAATCTTCAAACCCGTAAAAACGTTACAATATCAAGATTATTATCATCTTACGTATCAACAATTAATGAACATTCTTTAGTTATGTAACTTTTATAGTAGTACAATCCAACACAACATCAATGTGTTTTTATTGTTTTTAAGTCGAGGCCCTCTATCAAAAGTATAAAACCACTTTAAAATGGATTGCATTGTACCAATTTGAAAAATCCATCGACCAAATAAAATTTTACAAATTTAATTAAATTTTACAATGTTTAATTTTAAATGTAATAAAAACTCTGTCGACATAAAATATACATAATACATTCTTTTTTAAAATCAACATCACACTGTGGACGCGGACATCAATATGACTGCTACGGTGGCCCCTCAAATATTATATTTCAATTCCATTATTTTCCCCAATATCGAATACTCTTCGGCATGCAAATTCTTACGGCTGCGTGACGAAATAATCGCGTTCAAATGATCTTTAATGCCTTCCAAATCATTCTACAAGTAGGCAAACGATTACATTTTCGAATGTAGGCATATGGTTGTGAAAAATACCGACCTCGTTTACGTGTATCGTTGGCTTTGTTTTCGAACCCATTTTTTTCATCAGGTCTATGTTTATGCTTTTCATGGTTGGTTCGTGCTTTTTGAAATTCTACAAATGAAAATTTTTATTTTGATTGTATGGTGGATAGGACGGTGCTCTTAATATATTAGAATTGTTTTGCGGTCCTTGGTTTTAGAAAGATGTATGTACCGCTTAAGCCTAGAGTACTCGCATTAGAAGACATGTTGCGCGATTTTGGTCTCTGAGACGCGTCTCAGATTGTCTCCGTAGACATGTCTATATAGACGATTCCCCGTCTAGAGCCTATTGAGAGACCAAAAATCGCAGGTCTAACGTCTCCCGATCGGAATGGGAGACTTTAGGAGACAGAATGCAACGTTAGACATGTTTCTCAACATTTTAGCAGTATGGACGTCCCTATTGTATAGAGGCGAGCCATGGCCAACTCCGTTTATTTTATTTTGTATGCCATGGTAGACGAGACATCTCTAGACGGTCTCCGGATAAATCGCACAACATATCGACTAGTGGGTACTAGGCTTTATGTATGATATCTTTTAGCCTATTAGGGACCTTACACGATCAGTAATACTATCATTAATTTGAGATACTGACAGTATAACTGATCGTGTAAGGTCCTTATATTAGCTGGGAAGCCCAAGCGGGGATTTCGAGATTTACTAAAGCGCGGCAGATTAATATACAGGGTGCTACCTTGTACCCAGTTAAGTACTTCCACCAAATATTAGCCCCATATATATGGCCGCCCGTCAAGGATAAAGGATCAGATTAGTAAAAAAAAATTGATCATCTGATTTTCTCGAGCGCGTCAGATTAATATAGGTTGAGTTAGTTACATGCTAAAACGTGTATATTCCACTAATCTGACAATTTTAGAGTGAAAAAAAGAAAGGGGAGGGGTACAAAGTAGTAAAAAAAACGTCATTTCGACAATCTCGAACGTGGCTAATTTTTATTTTTATTTTGAATGGAATAAATCAAGGATTACGAAAAATATATAATCTGACGATTTCCATAAGTCGAAGTAACAAAATCGATAAAGTTTAATGCGTGCAGGTGCGTGATGCATCTATTCGAATTTTCCCAGCAAAAGGTTTCAAATAAAAGTTGTAGCCATTAATGAGTCTAAAAACCATAGTAAGTTTAAAGAAAATCGTTAGAGCCGTTTTCGAAAAAAATTGAAAAAGCTCAAAAACTCCTAGAATAAAATGGAGCTTTCGGTTTACCGATTTTGGCCAAAAGCTTCGCGACACATCTAGGTATAATATGGAGGCTGAATGCCAAGTTTGGTGAAATTTGGATAAAGCTTTCGATACGATATGGCTGTCACACACTCACACACAGACATGTGTGACAGCCATATCGTATCGAAAGCTTTATCCAAATTTCACCAAACTTGAAATTTGACTTCCATATTATAACTAGTTGTGCCGCGAAGCTGTTGGTTGAAATCGGTGAACCGAAAGCTCTACTTTATTCTAGGAGTTTATGAGCTTTTTCAATTTTTTCCAATCGTCAGATTATGAGACAGCATGTCTAAGGCATAAAGATGAACCATATATATCTTAATCTGACGCGCTTGAGTATTTCAAAATGGCGAATTTTTTTTCACATTCTAATAATGGCAGCGCGTTTGCGTCACATTCAAATCGTCAGAGGTTTGTCTTAGGTTCACTTAACATCCTCTTAGAAAATCTAACGCGTTCGATTAAATTTTTTTTCTCTTAATTTTCAACCCTTACTTACGACCACCCCTCATGGAAACAATCAGATTAACATATGTACATTTTTAAAAATACGTAGGACATGGATGCTATCAATATCTGACGCGCTCGAGTATGTCCATGTAAGTTTTTTTTACATTTTTGAAAATCTATAGCCACTCCCCCCACCGCCGAAATCTACTATAACCTTTAAGTAATTCTATTTGTTCTTGGCCAGTGCTGGCCTTTGTAATTTGTATATAATATATATGTAAATAAACATGGGTATCCACCCCCACCATTACATACATATTATGGCGTCCCTGATGTAAGTACAGCCGTACAGTTTGGGAAATACTACAGCTTGATAAGGCAACAATATAAAAAAGTCAGGAAACTCAAAATTGTATCTGTTGTCCATGCGAGGAAAGAACTAACTTATGGTTCAAATTTAAACATGAAAGAATCTGATAGAGTGATGTTAAATTTACATATTATTACCATTGATTGAATACTGGGTTGCTTTCCCAATGAGCTTAATTTACTCGGGCTGTCTGTTGTATGCATTTTTTTCTTTTTCTTCTTTTTGGCCTTTTTCTTGTCTTTAACTAAAGATTCGTTGTTGGTCGCTGGATTTTTGTTTCCTAAAGAAAAATTAAGTACATATTGCTGGATCAAACATTCGATATTAAATACTTTTTTGATCGATATAATCTACGATGCTGAATGGCGTCGATTGAACTAAACTATCAAGAGTCGTTTCTTTGAAATGCCGTTTCTTTTTTACCTTTTTCTTCTTTTCCAAACTTTGATGGGCCTCTGTTGGAATCAATTAAAAAAGTTTATCGATAATTTTTACATGGGTTTTGTACCTTCAAAAATTTTTCCGTCTATAACATTGGTGCTAAGGTCGATTCTGTGTGGTTCTTTGCGACGAGTCGTTGGCTTTTCTTCGTGTTGTCGACTGTTGAATTGTAATAGCGGCTGGTGCAGTGGTTCCACTGCATCTTGGTCGCTGTTAATGATCGAAACGGACGAAAT
This sequence comes from Sisyra nigra, assembly GCA_958496155.1. Lineage (NCBI taxonomy): Eukaryota > Metazoa > Arthropoda > Insecta > Neuroptera > Sisyridae > Sisyra > Sisyra nigra. Next base: position 4,386,367 of record OY292315.1, read on the forward strand.
TCGTTTGCCCCTTTGAAATTTTGTGACTAGTTCGACCGATGAATTTGTTGCACTCGACATACCACGTCAAAACTTTTAAAATTTATTTAAAATTACAAAAAAAAAAAAATGTTTCCCTAAAAATGGTTCCCCCAAATATGCACCATTTGTTTATTTGAGCAATCCAAATGGCTATCTATGATTTTCAAGTTGTATGCCAAATATAAAATTTCCTTTTTTTTTTTTTTTAAAAAATTGATTTAATTAATTCAATAGCAAAACTTGAGGAATTTTTAACGATTTGAACGGAATATTGAAAGTCGCGTTTCAAATTTCCCGGTCATTTGGTGCTACATGTTCGTAGAAGATGGTTGCATTCATTATAAACATACAGTAGATCAAATATTTGCCAAACATTTTTATTCAATTGAAATAAATTCGTGTAACGTCTTGTTATTTTAATTATTTCGTCCCGACAAAGGATTTTAAATGAAAAATTCGAGTTTTACGGTCAATCTAAATGATAATTTAGATTTATATATGAAAGTAGTACAGCAGAATGACGGATGCGGAAGACTTAAAGGTAATTTTATTTTAATAAAATATCTTAAATAAATTTATAATTAAATATTTTTTTACTAACATTTTCATTATTTATAATAAATTAACGTGGAAAAATTAACGTTTTCATTTAAAAAATTTGATTCCCTAACCTCGAACCATGGGGCTGCGTTCAATCAGAGCAACCCGTAGAGCGGTGCGATCAACATTCAACTCAACGCTAGTACTGTTAATTATTTGATAAAATCGAGTTTTAATTTACGATTTATTAACATTTTTTCAAAATATAATTGTTAATTTTATTTATTAAATTCCGTTAAGCAATGAAATCATTTAAATGGTTTAATTTTTAATTGTGGTTTGTAATGGGAATGTAGCCATTATGAACTTAACCATCTCCCAAACATGTACGGGTAAGTGCCTTGTTTTCGTTTTTTTTTTTTTTTTCCAATTTTTATAAAGCAAATTTTCAATAAAAACTCGTTAAACTATCAAATTTGATCGTTATTCGTTTATTTGGAACAATCAAATGTCCAAGTTGTTATAATCAGGTGCCGGGTCATCAACGGAGCCCCCACTGGTAGAACCATACATAACCTTACTCTTGGCTTTTTCATTGCAAATAACCAAGACATTTGATTATTGTTTTATTTTTTTGCAGGGAATGGTAATGAACTTTAGAGTATCGGAGCTGCAAACATTACTTGGATTCGCTGGCCGAAATCGGTCAGGACGTAAAACGGAACTGCAAGCGCGGGCTATTGATCTGATCGCAAGCAAATCGATTGCTGTGGAATTCAAAATTCGAGAACTGTTCAAATCGATACAGTATGTATTTTTTGTTTTATCTACTAGAATCAAATGACATCAAAATGGCGATTTGAAAAAAAAAAGCACATTAAAATTCTAATTTGGGGTCATCCATAAAACCACGTGACTCAATTTACAAGGGAAAATGATATGGTCTTATTACGGATATAAACCTAGGCAGTCTACATGTTATATAGTAGGAGAGGGGGGAAGCCCAAAAGTACGTAGTTCATGGATGGTCCCTTATCAAAAGAAAATTTTGGGATACCGCCATTTTACTTAATTCGTATGAATTTATCACAAGTTTTGGGAACTGATTAAAAATCCCATCTAATATAGATTGTTACTTATTGATAGTTTTTTTTTTTGTTTTTGTTTATTTAAAACATGGTCTTAAAGTTTATTCCTTTAATTATAACATACAAACAGAAATGAAGATTGTTTATGTTATTGATGTTTAACGTTGGTTATTACAGAGAGAAGGTTGTGAGATCACACGAATACACGTGCTGCCCCCTACGCCAAGTACCATATTTAGAACTATTCCTTAGTTACTTGTTGGTGCATTTCTCCACTGTTCTACACTCGTAATCCCTAAAGCCTTTGAGAAACGGGTCGAGACTTTAGTGTGAGGTGTTCCGAATATAGTTCAGTAGAGAAATGTGCAAACAAGTGACGAAAGAATAGTTCGAAATTTCGTACTCGGAGTAGGGGGCAGCACGTGTATTCGTGCGATCTCTCAACCTTTGCTGGGGTTATTATATACACATATGTATAACAGTCTTGAATATTTCGGTGAGATTACTATCGAAGATCGTCGAGAGGGTGGGGGAAGTGTGTTGCTATCGATAAACTAGATAACTTAAGGGTTACTTTAGAAAACCTATATGGTGGTGATTTAAAAAAAAACAACTCGGAAAATTATTTGGGGAGATAATACTGAAATACTATCTGAGGGGGGGGTACTTTGAAAAAATAATTCGACGATTAATTTCAAAACGACGTGAAAGTCACTGTTAAAAATTTAGGGGATGTTTACTGTCAGAAAAACAACGGCAGGTGTTCAAAAAACAAACATATGTGTGATTCTTTATGAAAGACCACAAAGGGGGGAGGGGGGTCTACCGAAAAGTTACATGTGTGGAAAAACTAAGAGATCAAAGAGGCGATGAATGAAAAACGAAGAGATTACTTTCATTATTAAAATACTATTAAGAAATTATGGGGAGGTCACTTTAAAACAAGGGAAAATATGAGAGATTTACTGTCGAAAAAATGCACCGGAGGTTGTAGGTTGCTTCCAAAAACTACGCAAAAGGTTGTAGGTTGCTACACATTAGCGGTTTTTACGAAAAAATGCGCAAGGATTGTAGGTTTCTATAGGCTTTGCTGAGTGTTGTCGGAACCTATAAAGGTTGTATATTCCTAAATATTAGGGGTAGTTTGAAAAACCTACCAGGGGGGTGTAGGTTCTTATTGGCTCTTTTAGAAATACTATAGTTATAGACCTTGCGACGTTTTTGAGAGAGAATTTTAGGTCGGCCAAATTTTATATATGTTATCTCTCGCACTGTCCCGGACATCATACAGGCTGTCTGGCTGTCGGGAGGGGTTGCGTTTATTAGTGCGCATCGCACCTATGACAGGTAAAATATTGAAATTTTCATAAAAAAAGAAAAGATTTCATTTGGAATTTGTAGAAAATAACGTTTTACATAAAAAAATGTCCAGTGACTAATTTTCGTAAAGTTGCTAGTTTGCCCGCTACAAGCTTGTAAATCTCATTGTATACATGTCGGCACAACGGCTGTAACTCTGAACGGTCGGCTACTCAAATGACGTCACAATGAGCCAGCCTTTCCAAGCTTGTAGCGGGCAAACTAGCCACTTTACGAAAATTAGTCACTGGACATTTTTGATGTAAAATGTTATTTTCTACAAATTTCATATAAAACTTTTTTTTTCTGAAAATTTCCATATTTTACCTGTCGTGCGCACTAATAAACGCAACCCCTCCCGACAGCCAGACAGCCCGTATGATGTCCGGGATAGTGCGAGAGATAACATATATAAAATTTGGCCGACCTAAAATTCTCTCTCAAAAACGTCGCTAGCTCTTAAGGGGGTATTCTAGTCCAGAGGCCCGAATTTCGAGCATTTTTTGGCAATTGATAAAAAATAAGCTTTTGATATTTTTAGTATCCATTTCTTTATCAATTGTTTATTTATATTTAGAGAAAACACTAAAATAATTTCAAAAAAAAATTTTTTTATAGTTTTTTTCATTGAGTTTATGCGTCTTTGAAGTAGAGGAAAAAAAAAAAGGTCGTGTCCTCGGCGCCATTATTTCTACCCTTGTGGTCATTTGAAAAATAAAACAATGATGGATTTTTGATAAGTACGAATGTCGCTATCGCATGAACCTCCAAAACTGAAAAAAAAAATTTTTTTTCATAAAATGGCGGCTACTCAAAAATAAAAGTCGATTTTTTCACTCATTTTTTAACTTTGTCGAATTTTTTTAAAATATAACAAATTTAAATTTTTTATTTTTTGTTGGTTCATGCGATAGAGAGATATTTAAAGAATATTTATGCCAAATTTCAAGTAAATCAGGTGAGTAGAACTTGAGATATTGGGGCTACCGCATCGAAAAAAGTCGTTTCGAGAAAAACGCGTTTAAAGTTTTACGTTAAGGCTCCACTGATCGAGTTGTCACGACACTAAAAGGGCTATAACTTCGGAAGTAATTTGAATTTTGAAAAATCCTTTTAGAAAGATATTTTTGAATATATAAACTATTAGATTATGACAAATTTTTTTTCAATTTTTTCAAGTTTCTTGACTAGAATACCCCCTTAAACTCTTAAACAGTGGAGAAAGGAACAAACTAAGGAATAGTTCCAAATTTCATAGTCCGAGTAGGGGGCAGCACTTTCAACTTTCTCTCTGGATGATAGTAATAGTCAAAACCGCAGACTGTTGAATGTATGTGTAACCAACCATCGCTAAACACTAACACTAAAATTACCAAAAAAAATATAAATGATTGATGTGAAGTTGGTGAGTGATATTCCCATTTTTAGATTGCATTAATTTGTCGTTGAACGACCCCATCCAATATGATGGAGTCAGACGATGATTTTGAGCATCTGAACGAATCACGACGTATTTTATACACCTACACGATACCGACAATTTCCTATTCGTCGTCCGATTGCGATTCGCACGATGCTGACCAAGTGGATTTTGACGATGCACCACTACCACCATCAACATCATCATCATCATCACAACAGCAACTGGCCTCGACCTCCAGCAGCTCGTCGCAAGAATGGACTCCAATCGTCACCGACTATTCGTGTTTCAAAGAGTACAAACAAGGCCACGAAATGCTAACCGAAATCGACTACGAAAACCCCTACTCGATGTACCAGCTGTTTTTAAGCGACGCAATCATTGATTTAATGGTCGCGGAAACGAACCGAACCTATGTCCGCAGTCAACTTGACGCACCGGAAGGCGGCCAGGTGAAACTATGGATTCCAATAAGTCGAAATGAAATGCGAATTTTTATCGGGATTTTTTTAATAATGGGCGTTGTTAAAGTGCCCAAAATGAGATTATACTGGTCAAAAGATCCAATGTATGCCAATGAAAAGATTAAAAGCGCCATGGAGCGGGATCGATTCTTTGAAATATTGCAATATTGGAATTTTGATAGTGACGACGACGAGAATCGTTTGAATAAAATTAGCGGGCTCGTTGAAATGATCAATTCTAATTTTCAAAAGGTTGTTAAACCGGGTAAAGAGTTGATCGTGAAAGAGACTAAAGTGGTATTGCGGGATCGTTTTAAGATTGCTGAAAGTCCTAGTAAACGACCCGAGGGGGGTATTAAAATTTATAAGTTGAATTTTATTGAAGGGTACACGTATAAGATGAAAGTTTTAATGGGTAAACCTCCTGGTGCAATTATGCAATCGCATTCGCATCAAGTTGTTATGGATTTGATGTCGGGACTGATGAATGAAGGCCGCGTGCTTTATGCTGATTGTTATTATATAAGCATTCCATTGGCTAAAGATTTATTGGCACGTCACACGTACTTATGCGGACCGATATCGATGACGCGATCTTTATTACCGACCCAAGCTAGAATACGACAAAAACCCGGTGAAATGATCAGTATACAACGGGACGGTGTTAAATTTATGAAATGGACTGATCAACGGTCCGTCTCAATGCTGACCACCTGTCCTTTTCATACGTGCACATTGATTGAGTTACCGTCGAGAGCGGCGAAAATGGTTAAAAAACCGGATATAGTTTTAAGTTATAATATGGCACGGAAAAGTTGCACCTTTACAGATCAGTTGGATACAAATTACGGTCCGTTACATCCGATTCAGTGGTATAAAAAGGTGGTTTTGGATTTGGTTTGTGGCACGATGCTGGGCAATGCTTGGTGCGTGTACACGCAGTTTGGAGCGCGTCGGAATTGTTGTTTGTTGAAATTTCGTGAGCGGATCATTGATGCGTTGCTGGAGACGGGATGTGAGGCGAATACGTCGACGAGCACGTTGCATGTGTTGACGAAATATGAGGGATGTTCCCGGTTGACACGGAAACGGTGCAAGCACTGTTACAAGATGATGTCGGTGACGGAGGGTCGCGAAATTGCGATTAGAAAGTCGAAACGAGTGAACACCTACTGTCCGGCGTGCACCGATAAACCGACTCTATGCTTCCAATGCTTTTCAATAGTTCATAAGTTAGTATAGGCTATAAATTTTTGTATTATGAAATAATTATATAAAATATTAACGAAAAATAAAAGTTTATGAAGATTTTATTTTTTTTTTTCAATTATGATTCTAAAAGGATAACCGTCTGTCTTTTAAAGGGGGTATTCTAGCATTTTAAATTTATTGAATATTTTAAAATCTAGTCATCTTTAAAATACGTGGTATCTAAGGATTGTTTATTTTGAAAATTATATTTTCTATATTACTTGAGTTCAAACTCGTTAGAATTTCATTAATTTGATGGTGTTTTCTGTGTTTTATTCCTGAACTTTGTTATTATTTATGATGTTTATAGAATATATGTCCTTTGAATTGCAAAATAAATGGAAATTATTATCACTCAATGGAAATTTAGTATTGAAAACGTGTTCGCAAATAAAAAAATATTGAGTGTTCAAATTGGACCATGTAAGTTCCCATAGTTACTCATACCTTGAATTTAGCGACTGGCTAGCTTAGCTTAAGCCTCATGCTGACGTCAAAATTTATCGATTTCTCTTGAAATTTTGATTTTGGGGTAATTGACCCGCTATTTAGCTTCTATTGGCCTTACTTTATGGTTACACAAAAGCATAAAGTTGGGCTATTTCAAATATTTAAAGCGCCTCGCTAATCTTACTCGTGCCAGGGACTTAATGAGCTTTAATCATTCACCAATAGGTATTACTAATCGCTAATCACTTGTACTTGCACTAATCAAAGTGTAAAAGGACTTTAATAGGAAGCGTTAGTTGGTCCATAGCCTACTCAGTTAATTATGTAATTAAAGGTACGAGATTCCAGTAAATCTGACAAAAATAACAAATCAAAAAAGTCGACCTTCAGATCAAATTTTCCCAATTAAAAAGATCAAATTTATATTTTCAATTAGTGTAAATGAGACAACTTATTAAGGGGGTATTTTAGTCTAGATGGGCCCGAATTTCGAGCGTTTTTTGGCAATTGATAAAAAAGGCGTTTGATATTTTTACCATCTATTTTTTTATCATTTGTTTATTTATACTCAGAGAGTACACAAAATTAATTTAAAAATTTTTTTTTTTTTATTTGGTTATACGTTCTTGAAGTAGAGGGGGAAAAAAAAGGCTGTGTCCTCGTCGCCATGATTTCTCTACCCTTGTGGTCATTTGAAAAATAAAACATTGATGGATTCTTGATTAATACGAATGTCGCTATTTCATGAACCTGCACAACTGAAAAAAAAATTTTCACAAAATGGCGGCTAATCATAAATAAAGGTCGATTTTTTCTCTAATTTTTTAACAATATTGCAAATTAAAAATTTGTATTTTTTGTTGGTTCATGCGATCGGGAGATATTTAAAGAATATTCATGCCAAATTTCAAGTAAATCGGCTGATTTAGAACTTGAGATATTGTGGCTATCGCATCGAAAAAAGTAGTTTCGAGAAAAAAGCGTTTAAAGTTTTACGTTAAGTCTCCACTGGTCGAGTTGCCACGACACTAAAAGGGCTATAACTTCGGAAATTATTTGAATTTTTAAAAATCCTTTTATTAAGGAGATATTTTTGAATATCGAAGCTATCGGATTATAAAAAAAAATTTTTTTTCGATTTTTTCAAATTCCTAGGCTAGAATACCCCAAGGGGTGCTCACTTTCAAGGTTATTACTTTGCTCTGACGTCATTGGTATACGGTTTCTGACAGAAGCCATTAGATATCTGCTATAATTGGTTCTTATCGCTACTATTGTTCTTATTGCGCATGGTTCTTATTACGCTCTATAATTTGAAATTTCATTTCGTTTTATTTTGCTCAGTTAAAGTTCAAAATAAATTTTTTTTTATATACTTTATTTTATTTTAGCAATATTGTTTATATTCCTTTTTATATTTGTAATCTTCCTAGGTTTATCTAGTTAAAGAAGGTGGGCTTCTTTTCACAAAAAAAAATAAGTTTCATTATGTTAAATGTTAATAGTTAATTTTTATGAACATAATAAATATCAATTTGATTTTTCTTTATTACTTTATTTGAATTGAATAATGATGATATATCGTATCAAAACACTGGTTTGTTGACTGACGCGGGAATTCAAAATTTATAGCTATGTAAAGTATAGATTCTAGAAGAAATATATCTTCATTATTCAATTAAAATAAAATATCAAAGAAAAATCAAATTAACATTTATTATGTTCTTATAATTAATTATTGACATATTGAAAATTTAAATTTGTTGTTAAAGGGATTTAATAACCTATATAAAAAGAATATTTTATTAAATATAGTAGTGCCAACCAAATGCACTCACCAAGTGGAATCCCCCACAAACTAACGATAGCTAATGGCCTTTAACGCCTCTACTGGCTTCTGCCAGAAACAAAATACCGGTGACGTCATTTTCAGAGATCAAAGAAACGCCGCCTAGTCAAGTGAGCATACCTTATGTATCTAATAATCTTGAGAATACCCCCTTAAACATTTTTCTTAGGAACGGTATCTTGACGAAGTAAAAATTATTTTTTCTTATCAAAAGATTACAACCATTTTGTTATATTTTGAGGCTTTTATAAATACTTCCCGTTGACTTGGAATGATAAAATTTGGTTAGTTCTTCCATAACGGCATATGCTACGCAAATATTCTATGGACTAATAGACCAGTGCCGATAATTTTTGAACCCGAAAAAAATTATAGTAGGATGAAACCCATTAGAAAAGGAAGAAAATATAACAAAAATGAAAGAAAAATAAATTACGGTCGATCTGACGTGGGGAAGTGGAAAAGGGGGGGTGTTTTTAAGGGTAGAAACTGTTAACCTCGATTTTCGACAAAACTACAAGTCCTACGAAAAAAAGTTAATTGGCAAAGTTGTAGGTAATAAGAAGATCTACAACTTTTGCGCTAAAACTTTTTTCACATAACCTTAAAATTTATGTGAAAAATTCCAATAAACAAATTTTTAGTTTCTATATTTTCATCTTTAAAAAAAATTGTCCTGAAATTTGGAGAAAATGTACCTTTTTATGTCCCAAACACAATATAATTTTTTTGATTTAAAATATTTATTTTTTCTCCCTATTTTTGACTTAATATTGAAAAAGCATCCTAATTTTCAATCGAAAATTTTCACGTCCAAATATCTACTTTTTTAAAGAAGTCGGTGGGCTTTTTGTTCGTTGAAATCTCTACTTTCTGATGGCGCAAAAAAAACATAACAATGTTAAATGTTCCCAGAAAATGCAATAATTAAAATGTAAATTTTAATAAATTGCTCAAAATTGTTCACAATACAATTGTACAAATACAAGTTTTTCTGGTAACATTTAACATTGCAATGTATATTTTTTGCACCATCAGAAAGTAGAGGTTTCCACGAACAACAAGCCTACCGACTTTGGACGTGAAAATTTTCGATTGAAAATTAGGGTGCTTTTTCAATATTAAGTCAAAATAAGGTGAAAAAATTAATATTTTAAATCAAAAAAATTATACTGTGTTTGGAACATAAAAAGGTACATTTTCTCCAAATTTCATGAGATTTTTTTCTTGTAAAAGATAAAAATAAAGAAACTAAAAACTTGGTTATTGGAATGTTTCACATAAATTTTGAGGTTATGTGAAAAAAGTGTTAGAACAAAAATTGTAGATCTTCTTATAACCTATAACTTTGCCATTTAACTCTTTTCCATAGGACTTGTAGTTTTGCCGGAAATTGAGATAAACCGTTTCTACTCTTAAAAACACCTCCCTTTTCCACTTCCTCACCTCAGATCGACCGTAATTTATTTTTCCTTTAACTTTTGGTATATTCTCTTACTTTTCTAATGGGCATTCATCCTACTATAATTTTTTTTCACTTTTTATTATTTTTAAAGGCTTTAGTTCTGGTCTGGTAAATAAAGCAAGGTTTCATATTATATCACCAAATATAGACTTATCCAGAAGGTTCATGGCAGCTTTGATCTCTAGTCTTTGAGAATTTAGCCCAACCATTATTATTAGCAAGCGGCAAACCAAATGTTGTCAAAAGTTGAATGATGGTGTAATACTTTTGCCGCTCCAATACAAAAATGAACCCTAGTACATTACTAATGTACCCGGGTGTTTCTCTGTAAAATGGACAACTTTTTGTAAGAAACTGTCTAGACAACTTTTTTGCTTAGATCTGTAATAAATCTTATTCAGGGAATAAATATCCACCTATTTATTAATACTCGGCAGGTGAACCAAAAATATTTCCATTACCTTAGAAAAAATTGTGCATTTTCTAAGAAAAAACCGATACAGGGGACTGTGAACTTCAATGAAAAATACAATTTCAATACCAAAATAATTTTTTTTAATTTCATCAAACTTTGAAGCTTAAGAGTTAAATAACTGAAAAAAAAAACTCCTAAAACGTTTTTAAAATATCTCACATAAATATACTAAAATTTCAACTTTGAACTTTTAATATTTTACTTATTTAAAAATGTCTTCCTTAGAGAGCTTTTTTTCTTCTTTGGTGCCCTATTCTAAGCAAGTGTGTAGCTAATACAATAACAAACATAGTATAAAGACAGTCTTTTGGAGGCGAAAACAGTCCCCTGTCCTGTTGAGAGACAGGGATATTAAAAGTGGCATTCTTAAACCTTTAGGGTACGTGGGGCGTAATTTAAAATATAGACAGGGGAATTGTTCACAAAATGCGGAGACTGACTTTAATTGACTTTTTTAGTATTAGAAAATAATACTTTTTTTTAAAAATAAACAGTTCTAATTAATAATTAAACAATATTGTTTTAATAATAGAAACAATTTGATTGTTTCAAATAGTAACGGTCTAATAAATTTAGTCTGAAGTAACTATACTGCTTTAGTGACACGCCAGGGGACTGTTTTTTAAGGATTATATCAATGATTTTGATTGAATAAAATGTATATTAATGAATATTAAATGTTGGGCAAAGGTCGATTAGTTAATTATCTTTTAAATTATCCACGAAACGTATATCATCTGGAATTTCTTTACACAATATTGGCCTGAGACAATGAGTTGCCCAGTTTACAGAGAAACGCCCACCCACATTATAGCTAAATTTATACGCATCACAGTTTAGATCAAAAACCATAAATGAGCCAAAATTTTTCTCCATTTTGAAAATGTTCGTTTGGTTCCTGTTTCCTTAACAATATAAATTTGTAATTTAAAAACATTCAATTGTTTTGATTGTTTAAAACGATGTATGTATTAAAAGATGTGCGTTTAAGTGGCTTAAACATTTTCTGTTATAGATTGGAATATCAAACGACCGGCGTTTTGTTAAATGGTGAACGGGTCGATTCGTCGTCGTCCAACTCGCAGTTGAATTACGAAAACGAGAATATGATTCCGTCAACTACCGGGGCCGGGCTTTGGCAGCTTGGTTACAATATGCGATCAAGGTATGTGTATTAAATTTCGGAAAAATATTTGTAATTATTGACTTTTGTGTTGGTAGAAATAATCCTGGCAATGGAACGCCCGGTGCTGTATCTGATATCCAAAATGCTGCGTTGTCTAATGTTAACGCACAGGGCGGACAAAATCTCCAGGTGGCACAGCAACAACGTACTGCTGTCTATCCCATTCCAAATTATGGTCAACAAGACATGCGAAATAATAGGCATCATTTGAATCAGGTAAAGGCGATAATAGTTTAAGACTAGGTAATAGGTAATGAAAAATTAGTTTTCTAGTTAAATATGACTTGGTTTATATATTTTTATTGGTTGAAATTTCATATGTACAAAGCTGACTTTGATTTATCTCAAGCAATTATCAGGTGAAAAGACCACTGTTTTTTATTTTAACATTTTATTTTCTTTTTACACAACATTAAATTGTTAAATTTATATTCAGCTTATATTTTATTTATAAAAAAGTTTAACTATAATTTAGACATATAAATTAGTGAATAATAAAAAACGGTTTAGTAATAAAATAGGGTATGATAATTTTAACAGACTTTTCAAGATGCCTGATGAAGTCGGAATAACACCGACAAAACGTGTAAAACGAAAATAAATTGATAAAATAAAAAACAGTGGTCTTTTTTCACCTGATAATTGCTTAAAATATTAAACTATTGCGACCTGAATATTAGTATTATTTATTTCTTACTAGCTGATACTCGCTCGCTTCGCTGAGTCTATATCTAAATTTAACTGATTGATTAAAAGATTCGCTACGGTCATAGCGAAATATAAAAATTAATCTATTTTGACAGAAAAAAAATTATAGATACTTTCAGATTTTAGATACAAAGAGAGTTCATCGAAATTCGTAAAACTAATTTTCAAGAAAGAGATGTTAGCGGTCTCACATCAGCTTCTATACGATTTTTAGTAAAAAATTATCTGTATTTCTTCCTTTAGAACTTGAAAACCGTTCATACCAAATGTCATTTAAAACCGTTCAGCTATTTTAGGGGGCATCCATTAATTGCGCGAGGCGTTATTTGCGTTTTTTGAAATCCCATCCCATCCCCTCTGGTAAGATGTCATAAGATTTGGCATATATCATTCCCCCAACCCGAAATCTAATGTGATATTTTTCAAAACAAAAAAATACGTGATAATTGCGAGACGTTCCCTTTCCCCAAAGTAAGATTAGATGAGATTCGGCTCGACCCCATCGGCCACTGAACGCCTCACGTCATTAATGCTCCCTTAAAAAAATAAATTAGTAGCTATCCTACAGGATCTTTAGCAACACTTCATTAATATTCGTTCCGTTAAGTAATTGTTGAGTTTTGAAATTTCTAGTTTATTATTTAAATACGTTTATTTCTAATTAATATATTCGACAATGAACAATGAAAAAATTCAAATATTTTAAACAATTTCATTATTAATTTTATCGGGTGTAAAATTGAAATTCGTATTTATTTTTTAGTAAAAATTGTCAATTTTTTTAATTTCAACATTGTAGAGATTTCTTCGTTATTGTGTAAAATTGGAGGAAAATGCGTTATTCGATTTCTTTCGTTATTTGAAAATGCGATTGCTATCCCATGGGAACCGTTTATTATTCGGGTGTGAGAAGTAATCTATATCATTTTCTGGCCCCTAAACTACTACATTAGAAAAAAGGAAGTTAACCTTTTGCTCTTTTAAAAAAACAAAAAAATATCTATCCCACGGGAACCGTACATTTTTTTTGGATATAAAATATACTATATGTTAAACCAGATTATAATCTATATCTATGCCAAATTTCATCCAGATCCATTCAGTACTTTTTGAGTGAAAGAGCAACAAACATTCATTCTTACAAACTTTCACGTTTATTATATAAGTAAGATTTTTCAAGCAATTATCAGGTGAAAAGACCACTGTTTCTTATTTTAACAATTTATTTTCTTTTGACACATTGGTAAATTGTTAAATTTATAATCAAATTACATTCTTATTATATTTATAAAAAAGTTTAACTATAATTTAAACATATAAAATTAGTGAATAATAAATGTTGAATGATAAAATAGGGTATAACAATTCCAACAGACTTTTCAAGATACCTGATGAAGTCGGAATAACACCGACGAAATGTAGTTTAAAAAGAAAATAAATTGTTAAAATAAAAAAAAAAACAGTGGTCTTTTCACCTGATAATTGCTTAAAATATTAAACTGTTAAGATCTGAAAATTAATATTATTTATTTCTTATGAGTTTTTAAAAGATTGTATATACAGTATAAATCGTTTATAACGACACTGGATATAATGAACAACCGGTTAAAACGTACAAAACGTTCGGATTCCATGATATGTTTTAGATAAAATACATAGGGTAATACATATCGGTTATAGTGAATATCGCTTATAACGAACGAAATTTGACGGTCCCTTGAAGTTCGTTTTAAACGATTTTTACTGTAGTTACCAACTTGCTAGTTTCAGTCTGGAGACTCTATAAAAATATTTTTGTTTCCGGATTCGAGTTTATGACTTGAACTTTGTGTAGAAGTTATTTAAAAGAAAGCTTTTATAAAGTCTTGAAAAAAACTTTTGTATAATTTATGGAAGATATTAGGTCGATTTTTTTTTAGTTTCAAAAGTAGTTGATGTTATTTTATTTTTTATTTTTAATTTTAGCAAGAGCAACGACAATTGTCGTATAATCCGATGTACTCACGATATCCTACATCAGTGGCAACTGCAACCAACCAAATATATCCCGTACATCCAGACGTGATTTTTAAGCGTCTTCCATTTTTCGAACATCACGCCGATTTAATCAAACCCTCGTCGTTGGTCCCGACCACATCACAACGTATTCAGGAGGCGATCTATGTCTTTCATTTAACACCGGGCCAAGCAACCAAAGTCGCCGAAAATCGGGATCTACGACCCGGTGCCAAAATCGACTACGTGTATCAAATCCAATTACGATTTTGCCTTTTGGAAACGTCCTGTGAACAAGAGGATTTTTTCCCACCGTCAATTGCCGTCAAAGTCAATGGAAAAGTGTGTCCATTACCGGTATTAAAATAAAAAAAAAATTGTTGAAATTTAACTCGATTGCTATAAGTATTTGTGTTTCAAATAGAATCCAATTCCAACGAATAAACAAGGAGTCGAACCAAAACGTCCACCAAAACCTGTAAATATCACGCATTTGTGTAAGTTGTCACCGACGGTATCGAATGCTGTTACGGTGACGTGGGCGGCTGACTACGGAAAAGCCTATACGATGCGAGTGGCTTTAGTACGTAAATTGACGGCCGCTCAGCTATTGCAAAGACTGAAAAATAAGGGGGTGAAACATGCAGATCATACAACAGGGTTGAGTGAGTCTTGAAATCTGATTCATTTAAGAGAAATATTTTTATAATTTTTTTTTTATAAAAAATTGTAGTTAAGGAAAAATTAAAGGCGGATGCCGATGATGAAATTGCCACGACTTCGTTGCGCGTCTCGCTCATTTGTCCGCTAGGTAAATTTCGAATGCGAGTTCCTTGCCGGGCGTCCACATGCAATCACTTGCAATGTTTCGATGCGTCCGTCTATTTGGAAATGAACGAGCGACGCGCCACCTGGACATGTCCCGTATGTGACAAGCCGGCACTCTTTGACAATCTGGTCATTGACGGGTAAGATCGCGACTCTGAACACGAAATTAATCGAACCTACATCGACCTTCACCGAGTTGATAATAGAATAAAACATATGTTATCATGAATTTAGTAGGGGAAAGGTGTACAAGATGATCCCTCTAAACAAGAATTGAAATAAAATAAAGATATTTCCCTGTGAAACAAACTTGATAGCATTTACTACTGCCATATTTGTTTATCTAACATTTATCATGCTCAAAATTTCTAATTAATTCAGTTTACATAATAATATATACATATTTTTAAAACTCGACAAAGTAATTATCTTATAAACCCGGGTGGCTAAGATGATCCCTATGGTTGTGGTAAGATGATTCCAATGATCATCTTACCCCAATGTCGAGCAACCTTTTTTCAAGAATAACGTAAATAAAAGCGAAAATCAAGACTGTAAAACGTCTTTATTTAAGATGATTGTTGTAATTCAACTTAACATATACTCAGGTTTATAACTCAACAAAATAAACTCTTAAAAAAACTAATCCAGTCTTTTGAGTGGTGGCTTCATTATGCAACTTTTCTTAAAAGTGTAATCGCTTTTTGGCTGGTTTTGTGCTACATATTTAACAAATAAATGGATTTGTATCATCCGGCACAAGCTTCATGCCGCCATTTTCCACAAGCACAACACTTGATCCATCCTCCACCTTTGATATCGCCGGAAAACTTTTCCGTGCAATAAAGGCATTTTGTGTCATCTTCCTCAGATGACTCAGACGAGAAATATAATGTTTTTTTTTTTAAACTTAATGTATGTAAGTACCAGTGGCGTGCGGTGCCTTTTGAAACAGGGCATGCGGTTAGAAGTGGGGGGGGGGGGGTGTTATAAGAACCACATTTTTAACATTTATTTTTTTATTTGATAAACGTGGTGTTATAAGTATTTTTTTAAATTAGCTTTATTCGACGCTCCTTACAAAAATCATCAACAACCGCATCATATAATGTATTTAAAAACCACGAAAATAGTTCTTATCCTAAAGAACAGAACATTTGTATGGCCTTTGGGTCAATAATTCAAAATAACTCACGAAAAGTATCAGCAACAATTAAATTCACTGTTTAAATTCAAAACGGCAAACGCATCTGCAGACCGTTAATCGGCTATGTTAAATGCCGAGAGAGATAGTATTCGGCTGTACTAGTGCGCATGCGCGACCAAGTCGAAGCAAACAATCGCATGCTACTGTCGCCTGCGCATTCATTCGGCTTTTGCCGTTTCATTTGATTTGGTAAACTATGCCAATTTTATGAGTGATACCTTTCATTATTACGTCAATGAAAAAATTTATAAATGAAAAAAATATATCATTTTTAGAATGATTTTACAAATGCAATTACGTAAATTAAAAATGAAATGAATAAATCATAAAAAATATTCAATTTTTTAAAACGTCTTACAATCCAAAGGCATGCGCCGCATCTACAGCATGTATAGACCGCACGCCTCTGGTAAGTACATAAAAATCCTGGGGATCATCTTGCCCCGAGTGCAACTTTTTTATTCAAAGTTAATTAAAATAACCCATAGTCACGCCGCTATTTCCAAGTAACCCAAAAATAAAAATTAGGCGTATTAGAATGTCACAAACACAAGCAACATTGCGCTTACTAGTTTTTAGTAGAAGTAATGTAAAATTGAATTCAATCTTTCTTTATATTAACTAAGCACAATTTATATTTTTTTCCTGTAAAATCCAACACCCTGGTTATGCTGTCTTTGAAAATGAACAGTGGTAGGGAGGTATTCAAGGCTATGTTTTGTCAAAAATTCAACTAGATAGCGTTAGCTGTTTGGGTGCAATCGAAAAGGATCATCTTACCCAATGGGATCATTTTGTACACCTTTCCCTTATATATTAAAAATGGGTTGGCTAAAAAAATCCGGGGCAGACTATTTTTAATTATTAAAAAAAAATATATTTGTAATAAAATATTGCAACATCGAGATAATAGAAAAAAAATTATATCATCATAAGCGAAATGTGTGACCGAGAGATCCGAGATAAGTACACTGTGAAATAATAAAGGACCCAACATCGCAGTCGCCTGTGATGTGTAAACATTTTTTCTGTTTGTTGCAATATTTTATTAATAATATTTTTTTTTTAAATAATTAAAAATATTCTGCCCTGGATTTTTTTAGCCAACCCATTTTTAATATATTTTCTGATATATTAAATTCATAATAAAATAGGTTTCATTCTATTATCAACTCGGTGAAGGTCGATGTAGGTTCGGATCTTCTATTATAATGGAAATTTATTATTATATATATATGGGTGATGTTTTTAAGGTATTTCCAAGATGTACTCGACTCGCCTCAGTTACCGCCGTCAAAAACGGACATTGAACTACACAAAGACGGCTCGTGGCAAATTTCGGCCAAAAAGGAAACCGAAGCGGCCGTCGTTAGTAAAGATGATTCCGTTGAGATTTTGTCCGATGAAATTGGTATGTGGTTATTTAAATGAGTCGAGTTATTGTTTCGAAAGTGGTTTAAGTCAATTTTTAACTAGTAACACGACAAATACAGTGGAACCTCCTCGCATAGCGAGTAATTCGTATAACGAGCAAAATAAATTTTTAAAAAATTGCTCGCTTAACGAACGAAGTTTTGAATGACGAGCGACGTGGATGAGAAAATCCCTGTATTTTGACCAAATTATGAAGCATCGTCATAAACAAATTACTCGTAGACAGTTTTCTAGTAAAAAAGACTTGGGTATGTTACTAATTATACCGATTCTGTTGTTTTCTTCAAATCTAATTCTCATTCTAGGTTGGTTCATTCCACGATAGAAAAGAAATGAAGTTGAATAACGGTCCTTAATAATTCATTTGTACTGTCCTGTAAATAAAAGTTACATATAATTTTTTTTTTTTAACATTTTTTTCGGCTTGGACGCTTTATATTTTTTTATGTTAATTAATATGGTTAAGATCGTTTCGTTTAACGAGTGTTTCGTATTACGAGTAAGATTCCGAAACGAATTATGCGAGGTTCGGCTGTATGTTTTTAAAGGTTTCAAATTTATAGATTCGTGCGTTCAGAGTAACAATCTTTTTTTTTTGTTTTTGTTTTTTGTTTTTTTTTTTTTTGGTGTTTTAAGTCGCTTTAACAGCTAAGGTCATATCACGACTGTCTAAACACAGAAAATTCCTGTTGGTCAATTTTAATCTTAGTTCTAGGATTCAACGGGGATCGAACCCGTACCACTTGACGCATGAAGTGGAGAGAACTACTGCTCTAGCCACTGCGCCACTAAGTGACCCTATTTAGTTTTTATGATAGTATATTTGTATGTGTTTGTTGTATGTAACGGTATCTGGAGCTGGGAAAGAAGGAAAGTTGTTTTCACTACCCCCCCCCCCCCTTTGCTGAGAAGAAAAAAATTTAAAATAAAATCTGACACGCGCCTGGAGTTTACTCCTTAAGAACTTTATGCTTATACAAAAGCATAAAGTAAGGAAATTTTAAATACTCAAACCGCCTAAATAACCATACTCGAGCCGTCTTTCTCGCATTTAAGTGACAGGGGGCTGCTCTCAGCCTCCTCTCTGTTAAGTGTATGAGAGAGAGAGAGAGAGAGAAAGAAATAACAATAGAAAATGTGCATTACAAATATTCTGTTCATTCAATACTTGCATTATCATATTTTTTATCTATGCATATACATGACTCTTTTATTCCAATTTCTTCTTCTCTTTCCTGTAACGAAATAAAGCGTCTTAAATAGTTCACTCTCAATTCTCATCCACTTATCGATTATCGAATCGTCGCCTAAGAAATTTCACTTCAAAAATGTCTTCTCCAACTTAGATATGAGATTGTTATAAGTTCCATTTAATTGTCTTATGTTAAAAGTTCTTTACCTTATTTAATAATCAGTCGCGCTTATTTTTAACTATTGAGCTTATAGACGGAGGAACATTTGCGTGTTATTAAGACTTCTTCTTCTTCTTCTTATCCAATGCCCACGCTTGACATTTCTGTCATTTGGTGCCGCGCCGTCCAATAGAGGTTGGAGATTAGTTGGTTTTGGTTGTAACTTAACCTAATTAAGACTAAAAGTGCATAGTCGCAATCTCGCAGTATATGCAGGTTTTATACGTACTGTCAAACGGTTAACAAAACAGCGACTTTGCTGCAAAGGTTTAGTCACTTTTTCCATTTTAAGAGGTTTTGATTCTTTTTTTTCCCATAAGAGATGTTTAGTTCTATCTACGGTTCATATTTTAAAATCAAGTATATTATAGGTTCGTTTCAAGCAACTCAAAACACGAACATTTACGTGCACGAACGCCTAAATTTCGTTCATGTTTTTTTGGCGGTGTTTTTTGTTTTTTTTGTTCTAGTTTGTCACTTGTTCAGCGAACCTCAAAAGTCGCTATTCATAGTGCTGATATGAGTGTTTAAGTATTAAAGTAACTAAAGGTTTAACATTGATCCTCGAGCATTGTATTGTTTAATTTTTTTTTTAAATAATTTCCTGAGGAAGTCTTCTCAGGGTTCTGCACTGACCCAAGTTTAGTTCGACGCCACTTGAGCAGAGGGAGATGTTCTCAAAGAATCTTTTAGCAAGACTTCTTGTGTGCTTTTTTATGCTTGTCATGCTTAATTCGTTATGGATTTGGGAGTTCCGCATGCACCGTGGTGCTTTTAAAATGATGCGCAGTGCCTTATTTTGAAATATTTGTAACTTCATAATAACTTCAAAAACTTCATTTCCCTCGGAAGTGTTGAACCAAACAGAACAACCATAAGTCAATGTCTGATAATAGCTTTAGATCATTAAAGATAATACACGTGCTGCCCCCTACTCCGACTACGAAATTTGGAACTATTTCTTAGCCACTAATTTGCACAATACTCCACTGTTCTACACTCGGAACGACTAAAGCCCTAAAGAAAGTGGAAAATTGTGCAAATTAGTGGCTAAGGAATAGTTCCAAATTTCGTAGTCGGAGTAGGGGGCAGCACGTGGATTCGTGCGATCTGGCTCTCTCAATCTTCTCTCGGCCTTATATAAAATTATGTCAGTAATGCTAAGTACTACTCAAATTATATTGCCGTAGTCAAAGCACATTTTGATCTAGAGGTCAATCTGAAAGGAAGTCTTTTCTGGTCCCGCGATAAGCATTACTCCAGAATAAAATCTACTTTCGTCCTATATTAGGAATCCTCACTTAACCCATTTTCACATAATATGCTCATTCTATTATCAAGAACATACAACAAACAACGCCAATTTAGATTTATTTTTTTAACCCAGAGATATTTCAGAAAGTGTCTTCCCATAACTTTTATGATATAGACCAGAGGTTCTCAAACTTATTAAAGAAGTCTAGCGCTCTCTTTCAGAAAGAAAATATAACTCAGAGCCCCTTAAAACAGTGATCAGCAACCTTCTAAATCTTATCATTTATCAAGTTTGAGTTTTATACACCACGGACCGAATGCACATGAGATTATTATCGTCGTAATTTGTTTTTAATCACCCTTTGTGAGAATCACTAAAATAGATATAATATAGTGCAACTTGAATACTATCTCAATTGATATAAATAATTCAGGATTCAGTAGACCAATTAATCAATTTTTTTTTGAAGTTATACTTCTTTAGGCGCGTTATGAAAAAATGATGAGAATGAAATTTTTAGATGGGCGGCCATCTTAAGACAAATTAACAGAATGAAGTTGGCCGCAACACCACTCGGTTTCTTTTAAGTAGCCGCGCGTAATTTGAATTTTTGTTTTATTTATTTACTTATTTATTTATTTTTATATTTAAATTAAAAATAGTTATATATACAAATGGCACGTATTGTTAATAAATAAGTTATTACTTTTCTCGAATTTTGCAGTAGCTCTTATACTATTTGGAGTTTAGTGATGAAAATGACGTCTGCATTCCATGCATATTCTTAGTTATCACGAAATTTGGGATTCTGAAATGAATCAACCATCTTAGAATAATAATTTAGTAACACAAGATATGAATAAGATTAAGACATTTTCTTTGAAAAGTAGCTACTTACTTTATTTCGCAATTTCTATGAAGCTTCGTTTTCATGACATGTATGAATTGTTAACCAGAAAAATGATCCTGACAAATTTTATAAACGTCTTGCAGCTTTCTTTAGATATTATTTATTGATACAAATTAAAATATTATTCTCTTAATTTTATTTTTAATAGTTATATCTTTAAATATATATATTATTATTATTATTAAATATTAAATTACAGTTTTTTTAAAATTGATTATTTGAATAAAATTAATAAAAACTAATTTTTAATGATACCAAAGAAGTATAACTTCTCACGCGCGTACATAAGTACACGCAACCACTTTTTTTTATTTATTTCAATTTGCGACGTTTCGTCGGTGTGATTCCGACTTCATCAGGCACCTTGAAATATTTAAAAAAAACATTGATTAATTTATTGGTCTACTGAATCCTGACTTATTTATATCATTCATTAATTTAGACCTGAAAAATACGGAGTATTATCTTCATTAGAAACCCTGTTTAATAGACTTGTACCACTTTTAAAACGCGATTCATACCCCCTCCCCCATTTGATTTGATTCGTTTTGACGATTTGTTTTCTTTGTAGAAGTGATACCAATTAGTTCGACGACCAACAATTCCAGTAGTGCAGCTGCTGCTGCGACAAATGGCACGAGCACCACTACAAGCGTAAATTCGAGTAAAACTGATTCGCGCGACGAGAGTTGTAACACAACGACGGCGCCGACAAAACCAATGGTCGTTGATTTAACTCTTTCCGATTCTGATGATGACGATTTACCTCTGAAGCGTAAGGCTTCGCCACTAAAACCTGATTCAACAAAACGTCGCATTGGTATGCTTGAAAGTTTCCTTTTATAATTTTTCTTTTTACGTTCTCTCTTAAGTTCGTGTATATATCAAAGAATTTTATATTTTTGTTTTTTTTTTAAAAAAAAAAAGAGAAAATATAGTTACATAATGTAATTATCTTTTTTTTTTTTGAACTGAAAAGAAAAATATTTATAGTTAATTTTTAAATGTAAGAACCAACACAATAGATAGTAAATGTATGTGATGTTCATTTACTAAGATTTGATTGAAAAAAAAAATTGAAGTATAGAGAATTCAGACAACTATGGTGGTTTCATTACCAATTTTTTATCGAGTTAAATGAAATACGAAATTTTAACGATTTTATTTAACTTCAATCGGTGATCAGTTTTGTGCTCTGTTTATTTTTTGTAATCTGTGATGAGAAGATAAGTATTGATATTATTTGAAATGCGAACGAAAACAATAGGCAATTTGTTTGACCGGTTGATTTCAAAAAATTGATTGAAATGATTTGTATGATAAGTGAAATGATTTTAGTGATTTAAACGATAAGTAAGTGAAAAAAATTGGTCGCTAAGTTAGATAAAATCGTTTTTATTTTCCGACTTGGAACAACTGCATGATTTTGCTACAATCACATATATTTGCTATTATAGTTGAATATTTATAAACTTTTTTTTTTATAATAATGTGAAATCTAGATATATAATACAACATTATTTGATGTCAATAAATTATCGTTTTGGATAAATCAAATTTTCAATTGCATTTATTTTCCTTGTACATATTAGAAAATATATGTGATATATAAATGTTAATAAAAATTGCTTGTTTAGTTTAGTTATGTTAAGCGTTTGTTTGTTTTTTTTTTTTTTTAATATTTATTTTCTTCGCATAAGATGAAATATTAGAACAAATGTATATTGTTTGCAGAAACCAATGAGGAGAATGAAACGAGTGAATTAAATAGCGGCATCCGTTTACGCAAAAGACCAAAAGTTTCGTACTGTGAATTATAAAAAAAAAAAATTTCTACCTTAATTCGCCGCATTGTAATTAAATTTAATCATCAATTATTATTATAATATGTGCTAAGATTTTACTTTATTTAAGTTCGTATTTCTAATTTTTATTGTAAATAATAAGAAGTTAATAAAACATTTAGAATAATTCTGGTGAAATGTTGTCCGTATTCTCTATCTCTTAATTTTTTTTTTTGATTTTTTCCTTTCCCTTGGAAGGATTGTTGGTAATTTATTTTTTTTCCCTTGTTGATTCATCAAATTTCCATCGTGTTCCTTGTTATATATATGTAATATGCGTTTACATTTTCCAGAAGTTGATGGTGTGACAAGCACCAGCGGTTGGTCGTCTAATAATGCGGCCGAAGGAAATAATTCTGTGTCGAGTTCGGGTTACCAAAGTCCTCCCATTATTAATCTGGATAGTCCTTCGCCACCTCATTAGTTGTTAAGAACGAAAAATATTATCTAAGTTTTTGGTTTCGCGTCCGTTTTATTTAATTTTTATCGGAAGAAGACATTCCTAAAGTGAGTAATTTTTTTTTTTTAATAATTTATATTTAAAAGCAACATTAAGACTCTTAATAAATAACCAAGTTTAATAAGGGATCAAATTTTTAAACTTGAATTTGTGTAGCGTTTTTTTTTTTTAAAAACTAATTTTAAAAATTCTATTTTCTGTAATTAATATGAAATAAATCGATTATCATGAAGAAAATGATTTAAATAAATCCAAGAATTTCCTTCCCATTTTCATTTAGTCAAGATCAGATCTTAATCGAGCTCGTATCGATCGACTATAGAGGGGGCTACTTGAAAAAAATGTTTGGGTCTGAGATAAGTTATTTAATGAAATTGATAGATCGAGCTACTGATGTTAGATTGATTTTTTAAAATTTCAATCATTTGATTTAATTTTTTTTAATTTAAATTGAACAGAGTCGTTTTTATTTAGTAAGAATGAGATATGTAGTGGAAACTATTAGAGAGGTCAAGGGTCATTCCTCTGATCGTTATAAAAACATTGTTAACTTATGCATGTGGTGTGTTGCAAATAGATGTGCGAGTGTGTGTGTGTGAGGTGTCATATCGAACGTCTCTACGTCATAATAAGACGTGATTATCCTTCATTATATGGGTGGCACGATGAGTGGGAGTGAGACGGCAACAATACGTTTCATGCCGAAATAAACGGACGCATGCCACGATCAGTGCATATGCGGCCGTTTTGAGTCCATGTCGAGCATTGCTCGTGCGGCATTCATACACACGGTTCATATTCTATCCTCATCTGTCGCAATCCGGCCGCGTCCCGCACCGCACACAGAAGCGATGGCGGCGGTTTGTAGTCACGCCCCGTTCATATCTCCACTGGTATGAACGGTATGGAGCGCGGTGCCGGCGGCAAAGCAAATAAAGCCTTTAATGTTAGCGACGTTTGGGTTTTGAATATAACAATGTCTCGTATACAAACGCTCTGTCTCACTCGCACCAATACCGAAAGCATATCACTTGTGCTCTTTTCATAACACAACATTGACTTGATCAATGTGTGCGTTGGAAGTACTATCGCAGTACTATGTAACTGTTTTGACATCATAAATACAGACTCATACAGTGTTCCACAGTGTTCCATGCTAAACAAGAATAGTAATATATCGATTAGATACATTTATAACCACCCCTCTCACTCTATTAGTTTAATTAGGGAATTGATATATTTTATTCTTCACATCATATATTGTAATATGCTTGACTGGTTTCAATGTATGCTCGATTGCGGTTATATCATATTATGATTTTACGTGCATACATACACACACACACACACATACACACCAATACACATTCGTACAGAGATATTCAAATCCCTCTCGCATTGCAATACATTTATAATGTTTTGTCATCTTTATCATGTTATTATAGTCGGTTAAATTGAACCTACATATTGCCGTTTAGGAATTTAGTTAAGTCCGTCTCTCTTAAACATATACCGACAAATATAAAGAGAATGCTCCATTAACATCATGCAACTGACGGTAACTATTAACGTCATAAAAACCACCCACCCCATTGTACTAAGTATCAAAATGTGTTGAGCTTTTATCAAGTTTTATATCGACAATAAAAGTTTGGAATTTTAAAATGACATGAAATGATTGATTTTTAAATTTAATTAAATATTTGTCCTGTTTATTTTAGTTATGAATTAGTAATGGTAATTAATAAACACGTATAGGCAATATATGTTACATGTATAATTTTTTCGTATTTAGGGATTTTTTTTCTAGTGTAATATCTAAAGGTGGCATAAATTAGTTTGAGAAAAAACAAAACAACAATTGAATCAAGTTACCCACGCCGTGTCAATTGAACTTTTTCATATAAAGTTTTTCGAGTTTTCTTAGGTTTTTCTTGACTTTTAAATAGATTTAACTCATTTGCAATTTATTTTAAATGTTGTGAAGTGATAATGCTCTAAAATTTTGCGTCAAATAACCGTTAAATGATTTCAGTGTATTTTAAAGTGGATGCAGTTGAGGAAAAAGCCGAGATGCTTAATTTTTAATGTAAGTTTTTGTATGTTTGTTTAATGAATTTAGTGCCGTATAACTCGCACTCTTATTATCGTTATTATTCCCATAAATAGACAAAAATCAAAAATTTTCCCTCTTACTCTAGTAAATATGTGGATAGGTCTCACTCACTCTTTCCTATTATGTTGTATGCATTTGTGAAAAAGTTTCAGATATGTTTAGATTACAAAGTTTCTATGTTTGTTTTACTTATTGAAGCTAAATAAATTCTCACTCTTGCTATCTCAGTAAATATTTTACGATAGTTACCAATAATCAAACGTTTTCCTTGTTACTCTGATAAAGTTAGAAATAAGTCTCACTCACTCTTTATCATTACGTTCTAAAAATTAAATATCTGTGCATTGTTACTTAAGTATAGGCTATTTGTATTTAGGGTTTTTTTTTTCTAGTGTAATATCTAAGGATGGCATAAATGATTTTAAAAAACAAAACAACAATCGAAGCGAGTTGCCCACGCCGCGTCATATTAAGAACTTTTCCGTGGTATTTTACGGGTTTTCTTTGCATTTTATCCATTTTTAAATAATTTTCATTCCTGTGGGATTGATTTTAAGTGTTTTGAAGCGATCATTTTCGTTCGTGTAATTAATTGAGTGTACAAAGTCGGGTGTTAAATTAAACTTTGGTGTTTAACGTTTTCGAAAGTTAAAAAACAGATTTTTGAGTGTTTTAAAAAGTTTTTTAAGTGGTTGCAGTTTGTTGAGGAAAACGGCGAAATGAAAATTTTTAATGTAAGTTTTTGCATGTTTGTTTAATTGAGTGTTGAGTATCATTTACACTCTTTCTATGTTATTATCTATTTAGTCACAATGATAAAACTTTTTCCTTGTTACTCTGAGCAAGTTGGGCATAAGACTCACTCACTCTTTCTCATTGTGTGGTATGCACTTTCGAAAAATATTACGATACTAGCTGATATTTAACTGATTGATTAAAAGATTTCCTAAGTTCATAGCAAAATATAAAAATTAATATATTTTGAAAAAAAAAAAAAATGATAGATAATTTTCAGATTTTAGATCCAAAGAAAGTTCATCAAAATTTCATAAAAATACTTTTCAAGAAAGAGATGTTAGCGGTCTCACATCAACATCTATACGATTTTTAGTAAACAATTACCTGCATTCCTTCCTTTAGGACTTGAAAATCTTTCATACCAAATGTCATTTAAAACCGTTCAGCTATTTGAGGGGGCATCCATTAATTACGCGAGGCGTTTTTTGCGATTTTTGAAACCCATCCCCTCCCCTCTGGTAAGATGTCATGAGATTTGGCATATATCATTCCTCCAACCCGCAATCTAATGTGATATTTTTCAAAACAAAAGAATACGTGATATTTGGGAGACTTTCTTTTTCCCCAAAGTAAGATTAGATGAGATTCGGCTTGACCCCATCGGCCCCTGAACGCCTCACGTCATTAATGGATGTTCCCTTTAAAGAATAGATTAGTAGCAATCCTACAGGATCTTTAACAAAACTTCATTAAAATTCGTTCCGTTAAGTAATTTTAAATGTTTTGAAATTTTTAGTTTACCTATTATTTTAATTGTATTTCACGAACTTTACCGAAACTTTTTAAATGTACGGTTCCTGTAGGATATATTTGTTTTGCCATTCCATGGGAACCATGCATTATTCTAGCCTTAAAAGTAAGCTATATCATTCTCCCCCAAACTACCACATTGCAAAAATCATATCAATCTTTAACTCTGTGATAAACAAAAAATATTATATCTATCCTGAGTAAAAATTAGATCAAACCTTCTTAAGGAAAATAAGGATTTTAATGAAACTGCTTTTAAATATACCGTTCTTATAGAATACATACTTGTTTTGCTATCCCATTGGAAGCGTTTATTATTCCGGTATGAGAAGTAATCTATATCATTTTCTGGCCCCTAAACTACCACATTACAAAAAAGGAAGTTAATATTTTGCTCTGTAAAAAACAAAAAAATATCTATCCCACGGGAACCGTACATTTTTTCTGGATAGAAAATATACTATATGTTACATTGGATTATAATCTATACCTATGCCAAATTTCATCCAGATCCATTCAATACATTTTGAGTGAAAGAGCAACAAACATCCATTCTTACAAACTTTCACGTTTATTATATTAGTAAGATGTTCCAATTGTAAAGTTTTTGTCTTTATTTAACTTATTGAATTATGAATATAAGTCGCACTGTTTGTATCTATATATATATATATATATATATTTTACTAATAACTATAACTATTAATTGGTAACAACTATATTTACTCTTATTAAGTTGGTAATAAGTCTCACTCTCTCTTTCTCATTATATTTTATACACCCGTGAAAAATTTCGATTGTTAATTAAAAAAATTACAGACAGATGTCTTTTGACCGCCAAATTTTGAACTTGACATGGAACAAAAATATATTTATTAGCTTTCGCTCGACTTATTTATATATATAAATATATACAAATGATACATTTGAATCATGTCGAAAAAATTTTAATAAACTCGTCAATGCAAATTAATTCGAAGGTCGCCAAATTCCTAATTTGTTGCTTTCAATGTAACAGCGAGTTTTTTTTTTTTTTAATGAGTGGAGTTGATAAGGAAGGATAGAAGTAATTAACGAAGGCTTTTTTTTTGTAAAAATAAACCAAATTACGACCAGAAAGATTAGATTTGGGTGTTTGGGGAAACGGATGTGTGTTTGAAATTTTATTTGTGTAAGTTTTTCTATGACAAAATTACGTTAGAGTTATAAAAAGTGATAAAACTGATACGGTAAGTATTTTGTAGTAAGGTGAAACATTTAATTAGGGTGTTGAAATTATGTGGTGTTAAATTCTAATCAGATGGAAGCTACGATTAAATTACCGCTCGAGTCTGAAATTTTGGATGAGTTGATCGAAAAAGTTAAGGACTGGGCACTGTTACATGGCTTTGGGATTCGTTCGAAGCGAAATTTCGATCGGGATTCGCTAACGTTTGCGCCGTTTATACTTACACCATCGCCGTTTCCACGCGTTGAGTTTGAAAAAGCCGTGAAATTGCAGCCGATTTTCAATGAGTTGATGCATCATGTCGCTAACGATGCGAAATTTTTACGTGAAACCCTTCAGGAGACGATCAAAGTGGACGACTTCACCAAGAAGTTGTATGAAATTTTTGAAACTGTCGAATTTGAAGGACGAATTCAGGTAAATTCATGTATAAAAAAAAATTATGAATTTAAATTTTTTGTTGGTCACCAGCCAATTTCTTTGGGTCTAATTCGATCCGATTTGATGCTCGAAAAGAAAGGATCAAAAAATTCGGAATCATACTGTAATTGGAAACAAGTGGAAATTAACACATTTTCAGCTGGATTTGGATGGTTGGGTCCTTTAACGACCAATCTTCATCGGTAAATTTAAAAAAAAAAATTTCAAAATTAAAATTAAAGTTTTTTTTAGATATGTCCTTGAAGAACTAAATGAATACGATAAACTATCGCATGTAAGAGATTTAAAAATCTAGGTTCTTAAGGATTACGATTTTGTCATTTTTAGTTACCGAAAAATAATGCCTTAGCCGGACTTTGCAACGGAATGATAACCGCTTGGGATCTGTATAATAAAAAGGAAGCCATAATCCTTTTTATCGTCGGAGACATTACGTATATAATCAGTGATCAACGTTTTCTTGAGTTTGAAGTTCGAAAATTGCGACCAAATATCAAAGTTTTGCGTAGAACATTGACTCAAATCGCAAGCCAAGCAAAGCTTGGCCCCAATCAGGAATTGCTGATGTAAGTTCAATCAAAATAATTTGACGATCATGTCGTTTGATGGCGCGATTTTGTCGGAACAAAATTAGCGCCATCTCCTAGTGACTTCCTTAAATTACGTACACAAAATTAAGTCTGATAATTGATTCATATATTATCATTAATGCAACCTCGATTAGATATCAATACCCGAAGCAGGACATTTTGGCGCCGCTGAACCACTAAAGTTTTTAAATGGGAAACCGGAAGTTGATACAAAAAATACCCCTGCAAAGTTTTAGAACTCCGGTACAATAGAGCGAAACCCCCCGCAAGGAAACGTCCTGCGCCAAAACGGCGGCGCCAAAATGTCACGTACCGTAATCTATATAAATAAAATGATAGCTATTTTCTAATGTTCGCTTTTAACTCAAAAACTACTGGATAGCTTCCGATCAATTTTTTTTTTGTTTTACCTCTTATATACTTGGTCTTTATCTAAAAAAAGAATTATCACGATATCTTAATTAAAAACCAAGTAATTAAAGTTTTAAAAAATGTGATTTTCACAAGCAAAACGCGTGAAGCGATGAATTTTTCGTTGCTTTGATAGAGTGGGGCAAACGGTTTAATGCGCAGGAGCTGGAGAGAGGATCTTTCTCCTTCCACTGCCTACTAATTATTTCATATTTTAGTGTAGATTTAATGCAGCTCAGCGAGATATTAGATTAACAAAGATTTTTTGAATTCTATTTTCTATTTGTTTAGTAGTTTTATAATATGTTTTGGTAGCTTTTTTAAAATTTTCTCTTTTAGCATTTTTTATATTTTACTCATTTTACTGTAAATGCAGATTCCAAAAAAAAAACATTTTTTAGTTACAACCGTTACAATAATCAAAATACATTTCAACACTCTCTTTCTTTTTTAAATGCTCTTTCCAGATCCGAAATTGCTGCAGGTATATAATTAATAGTCGATTAATAATTAAAAATATTTAAAATTTTCAAATTCAAGAATTAAATACGCTTTAAAACCCAAAATAATTTTTAATTGAAATTTTTGTTTTTGTTTTTTTTTTTTAAGTTCTCTATCTGCTCTTTTCATTACGCAAATAATTGATCAAATTTTTACAACATTTTTAATACTAACTATTTGTATTTTGTAACTATTTATACATGAATTGTTGTACTATGACGTCATCAACTGCCGTTGGATCTTATAAACATGAGTAGTTTAAAAATTGAATTAGTTATTAACTATACACCTGGAGCAATTGCGGATCCGGAATGAGCATTTAAGGAACAAATTTTGGAAAAAAAAATTAATAACAGTGATTATTTTGGATTATAGGATATAGAAATTTTTATTTTTGAATTTACAAATTTTTGGAAAATTAATTATTGATTAACTAATAACTATACACTTGGAGCAATTGCGGATTTTGAAGGAGCAATTTTTTGGCATATAGTTAAAAATGTTCTACGCTAAATTCTATCTGGTTATTTTTAATTTTTTTTTGCTTTCAATTTTTTAAATGTTTTTTCCCTGTATATGTTCTTAACATAATGCCCTACGCAGACAACGTCGCGGGTATCAGCTAGTATACAACACAATACAATACCTATATAAAATTTTTTTAGAAGGCTATGATAAAGTGTACGTTGATTGGTCGAAATAAAAATCTTGACGATTTCATTAGTTAAATCAAGACTTACTCTGATCATTAAATGAGGAAAACGTAGAAATTCAGAGGGACAATGAAAAGCTGATAATCTTGAAAACTATGAGTCAACAAAAATTTTCTGCCCATGAAAAATTAAAAGGATAAAAATTCTAATAAATTTGATCCTTTGTAATTTTTTCTTATAGTACGAGAGCTAGCGACGTCAAAAAAAAAAAAGAATTTTAGGTCGGCCAGTTTTTAAATAAATTATCTCTCGCACTATCCCGGACATCATACGGGCTGTCTGGCTGTCGGGAGGGGTTGCGTTTATTACCTATGACAGGTAAAATATTGAAATTTTCAGAAAAAAGAAAAAGTTTTAGTTGGAATTTGTAGAAAATAACATTTTACATAAAAAAATGTCCAGTGACTAATTTTTGTAAAGTTGCTAGTTTGCCCGCTACAAGCTTGTAAAGCTCATTGTTTCCATGTCGGCACAACGGCTGTATCTCTGAACGGTCGGCCACTCAAATGACGTCAGGTTGAGCCAGTCTTTCCAAGCTTGTAGCGGGCAAACTAGCCACTTTAACGAAAATTAGTCACTGGACATTTTTTATGCAAAATGTTATTTTCTACAAATTTCATCTGAGACTTTTTTCTGAAAATTTCAATTTTTTACCTGTCATAGGTGCAATGCGCACTAATAAACGCAACCCCTCCCGACAGCCAGACAGCCCGTATGATTTCCGGGATAGTGCCAGAGATAACATATATAAAAACTGGCCGATCTAAAATTCTCTCTCGAAAACGTTGCTAGCTCTTAGACTATTAGTTCTTATGGGGTTGAAGGTAGGATATTTTTAAGTTTTTTTTTTCTTTTAGTGAGGACAAAGATGAGGTGGCCTTAATATATTTTCGTGAAGGTTACGAACCGCAACACTATCCAACGCATCACGAGTGGAACGCTCGACTATTGATGGAACGTTCGCGAGCCATCAAATGTCCGTCGATCGGCTATCACTTGGCCGGCACGAAAAAAGTGCAAGAAGCCCTGGCCCGACCTCAAATCCTTGAAAAGTTCATTAAAAATAACAATTTGGTCGAAATGGTTCGTAGCTCATTCACGGGACTCTATAGTCTCGAGGGCAACGAACAAGTGATTGAAATGGCACTGGAAGCACCCGAAAAATTCGTACTAAAACCCCAACGAGAAGGTGGTGGCCATAATATATTTGGTCGCGACATTCATCAAGCCCTGATCGAAATGAAAGACAGCGACGAGCGTTCAGGATGGATTTTAATGGATCGAATATATCCACCCACTTTTTCTAATTATGTGATTCGTTCGGGAGATGACAAACCAGCTTTGGTTAATTTAGTGGCCGAATTGGGAATTTTTGGAATTATCATTGGGTTTGTCATTGGTTTTTATTGATGGAATGAAATGAGTCATTTTTATTTTTAGGGATAAGTCTAGGATTTATTATAATGAACAAGAGGGACATGTGTTAAGGACTAAATTGGACTCGGCCAACGAAACGGGAGTGGCAATGGGAGAGGGAGCTTTGGATAGTCCTTTTTTGATCGATTAGTTTTAAAAATATATTTTTATTAAATGTTCAAGAAGGCTATGATTAAGTTTATGTTTATTGGTTGTAAGGGAAATTAGGGCATTAAGGCATTAGTGAGACCAAGGCTTGCTCTGATCATAATACAGTGGTACCTCGATATACGAGTTTAATTACTCGTATCTCGAAGCAAATTTCCTCCATACAAAACAATTGCACTACCATTAATCCGTTCCAACCCCCAAAATGTCACCCCAGTTGTTTTTCTTACGTAATTTTGAATAATAAAAACGTATTTATAAATAACAAATATTTATTGTACAAAAACAAAAAAGATAATGTAAACAAAGAAATTCGATATCCTCACTGGTCGTTGTCTTTTTCGCTACATTTTTCTCGTTTTCACCTGTAGGTCGTTTAGAAAAAAAAATTATGTGGTTGTGTGGTTTTACGATGCAAGTGAAACTTTTTTTTGGATTTTAGGCACTTAAGTAACTAAAAATTTTCGGAAAATTATTCGAATTTACGAATTCACTGTCTGACGTGACGCGCACCATTGCAACTATTTTTGAATTTCCATAATTGATGTTAATACTCGACTGTTATTTTCATGATTGAATTTGTTGGTTATTGTTAAATTGATCATCTGCCTGTTGTTATCTATTGTAACATCACCGTCGGATATTTTTGCACTATTCTCACTAGCTGTATCTTTGCCTATCATGATCAAGTGAACAATAACATTTATATCAATACACTGATCAAAATTAATTATAATAATAAATAAAACGTTGTCATGGAGAGGAAAATAGCTCATTACATTCAGTAATAGGTCGCGCAACAGGCCGGGGAAAACGACATGGTATATAGCCAAACAATGTGTCGAACACTTGCCGATTCCCTGCCGAGAATGTGTTACATTTAGCGACATGCTAAGCTTCCTCCCTCCTCGGAATGTTTCCGGAAATGAGTTAGGCAAGTGTGATTAAAAAGATCAGATGTACGACCTGTTGCAACTTTTTTTGGGTGTTTCTTTTCCACGAACTGTGAAACTCTCTCCCACATTCCTAAAATCTCCTTTATCTCACTTGTAAAAATAACCTCCTCCTTCTCTGACTCGAAATCAATTTCTACCGGCCGACCTGCTAAACCGAACTCGTATCTCGAATTTCGCTCGTAACTCAAAGCAAAAATTACTGGCTCGTCGGCTCGTATCTCGAAAAACTTGTATGTTGGGGCACTCGTATGTCAAGGTACCACTGTACTAAATGAGATACAGTATAAATCGTTTATAACGACATCGGATATAATGAACAACCGGTTGTAACGTACAAAACCTTTGAGTCCCGTGATATGTCTTAGATAAGACGATACATTGCGATACATATCGGTTATAGTGAATATCGCTTATAACGAACGAAATTTGACGGTCCCCTGAAGTTCGTTATAAACGATTTCTACTGTATTTAGAAGATGCTTGAAAACTCGAAATAATTTTTTTTTAAATTTCTTATTTAATCTTGAAATTTTTTCAACTAAATATCTCGTGTTGAAGTTAATGCCATGATTTAAAAGGTGATATTTGAGAAAGAAAAAAAATGCTCAATTTTTCATGTCGACTATAAATCCCCTCAACAATTTCAATGTCACATTTAACCGATTGAGATGGAGGCAAACACCCGCATCATATATCAAAAGGCTTGAATCTTGTGGCTGCTTTATATATATATATATATACTTAAAGAGCACTATAGAGAGAAAGAGACTGCGAACACATTTCACCGATTTACAATTCCCTCGACTTGATCTCCACTATATATAATATATAACCACCAGTGGCGTGCGGTGACTTTTGAAACAGGGCATGCATGGGGGGGGGGGGGGGGTGTTATAAGAACCACATTTTTAAAAATTATTTTTTTATTTGATAAACGTGGTGTTATAAGTATTTTTTTTTTAAATTAGCCTTATTCGACGCTCCTTCTTACAAAAATCATCAACAACCGCATCATCTTATGTATTTAAAAACCACGAAAATAGTTCGTATCCTAAAGAACAGAACATTTGTATGGCCTTTGGGTCAATAATTCAAAATAACTCACGAAAAGTATCAGTAACAATTAAATTCACTTTCAAAACGGCAAACGCATCTGCAGACCGTTAATCGGCTATGTGAAGTGCCGAGAGAGATAGTATTCGACCGTACTAGTGCGCATGCGCGACCAATTCGAAGCAAACAATCGCATGGTACTGTCGCCAATGCATTTATTCGGCTTTTGCCGTTTTATTTGATTTGGTAAACTATGCCAATTTTATGAGTGATACCTTTCATTATTACGTAAATGAAAAAATTTATAAATGATAAAAATATATCATTTTTAGAATGATTTTAGAAATGCAATTACGTAAATTACAAATGAAATGAATAAATCATAAAATTTATTTAATTTTTAAAATCGTCTTACAATCCAAAGGCATGCGCCGCATCTATAGCATGTATGGACCGCACGCCTCTGATAATCACGTACCTAAAAACCTATACGTACTTCATCTATCCCTCATTCACGTTTATTATTCTTTAGTGGAGTTTTCCCGTTTTGTCCCGGATTCCCTTGTCAACACATCCGGTTGCGCTATGGATCTCTCGCTTCCTCTTTGCTTGTGAATGCAATACCATTCCCCACCCTCCCCAATACTTGTCATTGTGTTGTCAACTATAACAAAACGGCATGCAGTACATCAAACACCTTTTAGCTTTCATATTATTATCGTTTTTACAAATAATTTATCGGCTTTATCAATAAACATGGCATTTACTTCTTCTTTTATATGTATAATATATATAATATATTATATAAATGCATATAAGTTATCCAAGTGCATATTTTATGTATATGTCGCTGGAGTTTAGCTCGAAAACATGCGGATAAAAGGGGCTCTTAAACGATTAATCAGATTTATTTCTTCACCTTTACAAGATGGAGAACAACTTTTTTTAGTTGAACTTGAACAATTTTTTTTTAAAACCAATAAACGTAAACGAAATCAAAGCGTTATAAAAAAATTATAAAAATTTCTATTAAAAAAAAAATATGAAAGGTTTTTACTGGAAAACAAACTTTTCAGTTCCTACTGTGTAAAAATAATTTTAGTTATATTTAGTTGTTTTTGGTTATTTTTTAACTTACCTATATTAGACCTAATAAGCGCAAAACGTTCAACTATGACGTAACAGTTCTGTAACAGTTACGTAAGATTTTGTTGAATGTATATTTTTTTTTTGTTTTTGGAGGTGGCTACTTAAAAATCGATTTTCATAAATATATACAATAAAAAAGGATAGTAAATACGAGTGTTAACTTTATGAAACATTAAGGTTTTTCCTTATCTTTACATACACGGAAAAAAATAGTGGTGTAAAATTTACAACACTAAACTAGTAATATTTTAACTGCACTTTATCTTCACGATAACCACAAATGTAACATTAGACAATACACTGTGTTGTATTCAGCTCTTACGTATAGTATTTTTAACTACCATAGTGTCGTAAATATATGTAGCTGTTACAACTGCTGAGTGTTGTACAATTAACACATTTTGGCGGTTGCGCATGCGGCGCGTACAACATAACCAATAATTTTGACAAATAAATGCAAGTGTCAAAAATTCAACTACATTTTTACTAGTTCGTGTTGTAAATAATACTACAGTTTTTTAATGACCCTTGACTGGTAAACGTTAACACACGTGGTGTCATCCTATATAATACTAGTTAATGCAGTAAAATTACAACACATTTTTTCCGTGTAGTATAAATCAAAGTCGCTCCCGCTCTTTGTTCCCTTAGATCTTTTAAACTACAAAACGGATTTTAATGCAGTTTTCAGCAATTGATAGAGTGATTCAAGAGGCAGGTTTTCAGGTATAATACATGTATATTGTAGTAGAGAAAAGTTGGAAAAATCAAAGATTTACAATCTGAGGTCATAATCAACATATTTTTGTGCACTTAAATTGCAAACGCTGGCTAAACCTTACGAGATAGATCAAACTAATATTCACCGAAATTGTGCATCTTACAAAGATTGATAAAAAAGTCCTCGACGGTATTTGTCAATCTCCTAAGGATAACCCACAGGAACCATTTTATCTTTTACATATTACAAAAAAAATATTGGTTAATTACCAAGCTATTTTAAACAATACAGTATTATTCCTTGCCCAATTAAATTCATTAGATACGTTGTGTAGTTTATGTATATC
This sequence comes from Sisyra nigra, assembly GCA_958496155.1. Classification (NCBI taxonomy): domain Eukaryota; kingdom Metazoa; phylum Arthropoda; class Insecta; order Neuroptera; family Sisyridae; genus Sisyra; species Sisyra nigra. The sequence continues at coordinate 4,423,345 of OY292315.1, forward strand.
AAAATTGCTCTTTACAGCATATCATAAAAATGAATATCTTAGAAGATATCACAGATTTAAAAAGCGTTGGCAGAACGGCTGGCTATATTTTCTACGGCGTACATAGTGGCTGTTTTATTGATATCTTCTTATATATGTAGAAATATTATGTTGGTCCTTTTCTATAATAAAACTCGAAAAATTCTACGCCAATTAAGCTCAAATTTTGATCGATATCGGCTTCCATGTGGTAGTTAACGGGGCAGAGAATGATATAGATTGCTTCTTATGCCGAAATAATCCACGGTTCCCATAGGATAGCATAACAAGCGAATCCTACAGGAACCGTGTATTTAAAAGAAGTTTCGTTAAAGTTCGTGAAATAGCATTTTAACCCATTTTTCTCAAGAAGAAAATCTCTACAAAGTTTAAATTAAAAAATTGTCAGTTTTTACTGGAAAATAAATATGAATTTCAATTTAACACCCGATAAAATTAATTATGAAATTTTTTAAAAATATTTGAATATTTGTTCATTGTCGAAGATACTAATTAGAAATAAACGTATTAAAAGAATATAATAAATTTTTAAATAATTAACAATTACTTATCGGAACTAATTTTTATTGAAGTTTTGTTAAAGATACCTCAGATCTTAACATACTGAATACCATTTATACTAAAAAAGGAACGGTTCCTGTAGGATAGCTCCTAATATTTTCTATTAAAACAGCTGAACGGTTTTAAATGACATTTGGTATGAAAGATTTTCTGAAAGGAACTTTTTATACTTAAAATCGTAATGAACCTGTGAAATAGCTAATATTTCTTCCTAGAAAAGTAGTTTTAAGAATTTTGATGAACTTACTTTGAATCTAAAGTCTGGAAGTATCTATCATCTTTTTCTGTCAAAATAGATTAATTTTTAAATTTCGCTATGAACGTAGTGAATCTATCTATCAATCAATTAAATTTAAATACTCTCAGCAAAGCGAGCAGGTATCAGGTAGTCTTTCTTATATTATATATCTTATATACTCTGTTCATCTCTGTTTAACTCATTGAGTTTATTCTTACTATTAGTTCATATAATATAGTAGGGGAGCCCACGATGCTAAATCGGGATTTACGCGAGCGTTATCGAGACCTATTGGGTTGCGAAGCTTAGATAATAAAAAGAAAAAAATGTTATATAATATATACCTTTTCAGCGGTGGGGAGAGCGGCTATAGATTTTCAAAAATGTAAAAAAAACTTACATGGACATACTCGAGTGCGTCAGATATTGATAGCATCCATGTCCTACGTATTTTTAAAAATGTACATATGATAATCTGATTGTTTCCATGATGGGGGTGGTCGTACGTAAGGGTTGCAAAATGAGGAAAAAAAAAATTTAATCGAGCGCGTCAGATTTTCTAAGAGGATGTTAAGTGAACCTAAGACAAACCTCTGACGATTTGAATGTGACGCAAGCGCGCTGCTATTATTAGAATGTGAAAAAAAATTCGTCATTTTGTAATACTCAAGCGCGTCAGATTAAGATATATTTGGTTCATCTTTTTGCCTTAGACATGCTGTCTCATAATCTGTCGATTATCAGGAGGGATTCACCTAATCTGAAAATAATTCAAAAATTTTTTTTTGTATATATGCATACAGCCTATATTCAAATTTTTCCAGAAAAAAGTTTCAAATAAAAGTTGTGGCCATTAATGAGTCTAAGAACCATAGTAAGTTTAAAGAAAATTGTTGAAGCCGTTTTCGAAAAAAATTGAAAAAGCTCATTACCCCTAGAATAAAGTGGAGCTTTCGGTTCACCGATTTCAACCAACAGCTTCGCGGCACAACTAGTTATAATATGGAAGTCAAATTTCAAGTTTGATGAAATTTGGATAAAGCTTTCAATACGATATGACTGTCACACACAGACATGTGTGACAGCCATATCGTATCGAAAGCTTTATCCGAATTTCACCAAACTTGGCATTCAGCCTCCATATTATACCTAGATGTGCCGCGAAGCTTTTGGCCGAAATCGGTAAACCGAAAGCTCTTTTATATTCCAGGAGCTTTTGAGTTTTTTCAATTTTTTTCGAAAACGGCTCCAACGATTTTTTTAAAACTTTCTATGGTTCTTAGACTCATTAATGGCTACAACTTTTATTTGAAACTTTTTCCTGGGAAAATTCGAATATATGCATCACGCAGCTGCACACATTAAACTTTATCGATGATTTTTTGTTACTTCGACTTGTGGAAATCGTCAGATTATATATTTTTTGTAATTCTTGATTTATTCCATTCAAAATAAAAAAAAATTAGCCACGCTCGAGAATGTCGAGATGGCATTTTTTGTTACAACTTTGTACCCCTCCCCTTTTTTTCGTCACTTTCAAATTATCAGATTAGTGGAATATACACGTTTTAGCATGTAACTAACTCACCCTATATTAATCTGACGCGCTCGAGAAAATCAGATGATCAACTTTTTTTTACTAATCTGATCCTTTATCCTTGACGGGCGGCCATATTTATGGGGCTAATATTTGGTGGAAGTACTTAACTGGGTACAAGGTATCACCCTGTATATTAATCTGCCGCGCTTTAGTAATTCCCGAAATCCCCGCTTGGACTCCCCAGCTATAATAGCATTGAGATATTTTGAAAAAAATATAATCAAAGCTTGCTTTGTTTTGGGTGTTTTATCACTATGACGCCAGTTTTGATTCAAATGAGAAAGAGTGATATTTAAAGAAATACCAAAGAATTTTGTAACTAGGTATAGTAAAACCTCGATATAACGGACCTCTATTAAACAATTATTATTGATGGGAAATATTGAATAATCGTTAATGTAGGCAAACCTTATACCGAAGCTTTCATGACATTAATATTCAATGCACGTCCATTAAATCCTGTCAATGCATTAATTGAACGAGTTATAATGCAATCGATGTTTTTTTCCAGGGGAAAATTTTATTCATTTTTTTTCTGTTCTAAATCATTTATTTGTCATTTTGACAGTTTGTAAAAGTTGGTGATTTGCTTATATAGCTTGTTATTGAGGCAATATTCATAGCCCGGCTAGCTCAGTCGGTAGAGCATGAGACTCTTAATCTCAGGGTCGTGGGTTCGAGCCCCACGTTGGGCGCTTTTTTTTTTTTCTTTTTTTTTTTAATTTTAACTTTTTAAAACCACTTCTTAATATGTACAATTAAATATTTTTGATGAAATTATTTTTTTTAACAATTTTAAATAAAATAAATTTTTAAGTGACAAGATTTAAATAGCTATATAGAACTTGAATGGAATAGTCAATGTTTGCATTTAGATAAAGTGGCATTGCACTTCTCTCCACTTGGGTATTATATTGATTACAAACGATAAAATACCTTGTGGGTGTTTGTCGAAATTGACTAACTTGTACCATTGAGTAACCACTTAACGTAAATTAGACTATAGTCGATAGCAATTACAACTGTCTATGTTCCATTCATTAATTCCATTTATCGATTACATCAACATTTGAATACGTTGTTATCTCAGATGATTTTTTTTCGATTTGATGCATTAAATCTCTTGTATTCTGATTTTAATCTCTCTCATTCTCTCAATCTAAACACCACCCACATAAAACCATTCATCTCGACATTACGATCTCTCGAAGTTTAACGAAATGAGCAAATTTACGATAATTTTCATATCAATTTTCCATCGATGCATCGATTGCATATAGTTGTTGTGATGCATCAAATCAATTACCCGATGCTTTTCTTTTACTTTCTTTCTGTATGTATAATAATTTTCATGTGGCATAGATGGGGTGTAAAGTGGATAAAGCCGCCCCTGGGTATTATATGTCGTACTCATTACATTCGTAAACCCCAAGTGTTTGTACAAGCGGGTGTGGAATCGGGGGAGCTTTAAGCTGAAGGTGCTCTCCGAGCTTTTGATACGTGTATGTATATCTCGTACATCGAAAACGACATGAAGAACTCATCCACCCACCCCATCCCCTCGTTTGAGTTCGAGTCGCAAGCACTTGTTCTCGTATAGAGTGCGGGGGTGGGCGGCGGCATATGGTTGAAAGGTTGTTTGAGAACGCTGTTCACGCTTCGACAATAAATAACACTCGTATCCAATTCGGGAGTACATACATTCACTCTAGACGACTATGGTTCGTTGCGACGACGAGCGACGCCTGGCGTCGTTCTCCTCACACATAGATATTCGTGTATATATATATATATATAGAATACCAATACTTTGATTTTATCGAGAATCGCACGCTCAATTCTCTCATTAGTTTCGAGTTGTCCCCCCTCCTTTGGGTATCCCCCCTCCTTCAACACCACCCCACTGTCGATATTTTCAACTTCCCAATTTTCAATATGTATTTACAAAGTGATTATTGTTTTGTTTCAAAATGATCACAAAATGATTTAATCTGTTAGTAATTTCGTATATATACCTTTTGTAATTGGTATCCAAGCTTAAGGGTACATTTTAAATACTGTAACGAAATTTCTCAAATTAAGGGTTCCTTTATTCGATGGACATTTTACAAAACGTTTGGTAACTCAAATCACTTTATTTAATTATTTTAATTCGTTTAGATAAACAATTTATCAAAAAATCACTTTTCAAATCACTTTTATCACTAATTACATGAATCATTTGAATTTGTTAGGGGGCATCAATAAATTGCGCGAGAAAAAAATGGGCGGGGAGCGAGTAAAATCTCACTAAATCTTATCTTAGAGGGCTTTGTCATAAAAATACAAAAATATCTGCTGCGAAGCGTCACAGTACTTTCTTTTACTTTCATTTATGAAACTCGATGTGCAAATTTCACCCCATACAAAATAATTGAACTCGTTGAAGTTTCAAGTGAACTAGTTGAACTTGTATCTCGAATTTCGCTCGTAACTCAAAGCAAAAAATCACTCGCTCGCCGGCTCGTAGCTCGAAAAACTCGTATGTCGAGGTATCACTGTATATGCATACAGCCTTTATGTACCTATAGATACGAATTCGCACCGTTAACCCCAGTATTCTTCAAATTTGAATTTTCCGAGGAAAAAATTTCGAATAAAAGTTGTAGGCATTAATGCGTCTAAGAACTGTAGCTAGTTTAAAGGAAATCGTTGGAGTCGTTTTCGAAAAAAAATGAAAAAGCTAAAAATTCTTAGAATAAAGTGGAGCTTTCTGTTAACCGATTTTAACCAAAGGCTTCGTAGCACAAAAAGTTTATAAGATTTAAAAATTTATTGAGTAAAATTCATGTGAGAGATAGGAGAGAGGGTGCACAAGGGGGGGGGGGGGGGGGTAATAATAAAAAAAAATACCTTACGTAGTTAATGGATGGCTCCTTAGAATGAATGTGCGTCCTTATATAGGCAAATCATGTGTTCTAGAAACTTTAATTGTCGAGCCTTCTACAAACTTCTACGGAAATTTAATTGTCGATTCCCTTGTATACTGGCACTTTCTTGAAAGGCCCAGTCCTTTTCTTTGTTGTTATAATACTTTAAGTAAACTTTTAAAAGATAGTCTTAAGATTATGTTTTTAATTTTTCTTAAAGGTTCTATATGAAAATCGACTTATAGACCAGTCATTCTAGAGTTGGAACCTCTCAAAAAATTAGACGAATTACGTTTACGTAAAAGGACCGTAGGACGTAAAAAGATGGTGTCACATACCTCGACATACGAGTGTTTTGAGATACGAGCCGTCGAGCGAGTCATGTTTTGCTTTGAATTACAAACAAAATTTGAGATACGAGGAATCGGTTTAGCGGGTTGGCCGGCCGCACCAATTGTTCGCTTCCCTGTCAAAGCATCTTTGATAAGCGTTTTGTGCTTTTTTTATAAGGTCAGTGCTCAAAAAAAGATGATGTCTATTGAATTAAACCGTGAAATCATAGACATGGAGTAAGATGGAGCAATTTCAAATAGTATAACAGCTACTGCAAAATTCGAGAAAAGTAATAACTTATTTATTAATAATATGTGTCATTTGTATATATATAATTATTTTTAATTTAAATATAAAAATAAATAAATTAGAAAATAAATACAACAAAAGTTCAAATTACGCGCGTTTAGTTAAAAATACCGAGCCGTTTTGCGGGCAACTTCATCTTGATAATTTGTAATGATAAAATAGAACGCTACAAATGCTTCTGAAATTGCGCCGCGATGCAAACGTCATTTTCATCATTAAACTTCAAAAAGTACCTATAACAACTACTGCACAATTCGAGAAAAGTAATAACTATAATTTTTTAATAATATTTGTCATTTGTATATATAATTATTTTTATAACTTCAAAAGTTTGAACTGTACCCCGACAGGGTCAATTCAAGTCAAAGCAACCAATTTTAGTTTAATAGGTCGATGGACATGACGCCTGTTGAGATAACAATGGTAGCAGCCCCTACAAAGATGCTGGCTTTCTTTAAAATCCTGATGCTCCCCTAGTTAATATAGAGCATCACATCACAATAGATCTCATTGGTCGCGGTGAGAAAGGGAAGGACAATGTTTATTAATAATAAATGATGCTCAATTTTTTTGTGAGCGACCATTTTGCCAGCCAATATTCCATTAAACTCTGTAACTTTTTTGTTTCAAGATATTTAGTTAAAAAACCCAACACTTATTATTGTTAAGTTTTACATGAACAAAGTCACGGGTAGCCAGCAGCCTTTCTATATTTCACTTCTGCACCTGTTCCATCTTCGCAGTTTTTGTTTAATTTATAATCCACGGTAGTACCCTGTACGCTCCCTCTTTAAAGAACATTTTCCCTAATAATTACTCCCGACAAAATTGGAAATGTGAAAATCGCCTCCAGATGTCTTTCATCCCCCAATTTTCTTTTGTTTGAGCTTGAAAATGATTGATAGGAAAACGACTGGGGGGATTTCTATAGTTTTACATATTTTTTTTTCCCCTCGTTGAATATCTTTTAATATCTTATCAGAACGTGTGTTTGGTGTATAGGAGGTACGGAGGTGTATATGGAGGAGAGTCACTTAAGGGCTTGAATAGTTACCTCATTAACACGTAACAGTGAATAGATATTCTGGATAACTTAGAGATGGGAGAGAGAGAGAGAGAGAGAGAGATTGGGGGAGGAAAAGGGACGACATATGCCAACGATGAAATCTGACTAGTTGGGTTGGATTCCTGCAGGATTTAAGATAGAGACTGTAAAGAATAGGGTGCGATACATGATATTTGACAAGGGGTGGTGGAGGGGGTGGGGGGGAGACAGGGTTGGCTGCTGACGACGGTGAAAGACGTTGAAGAGATAAAACGTCGTTGTTGCGCTTCACGAAGCAGCCGCTCGTTTCCTGTTTGTTATAACGGACAGACAGACAGTCAGAAAGAAAGATGGAGAGAGAGAGAGAGAGAGTGAGAATCTGGGTGTAATCGGGAATGGGGAGACCCCGCGACATAGTCGTTTACAGGAACGACTCGAGAGTTTCTTGTGACGTTTACAACGAGTACTTAGGTATATTATAAGGTGATGTGTGTAAACCATACCGAGACTACATTTTATTGTATGCGACTTTGAATTACCCACACCCCCGCTCACTTTTATCTAACCGTTTCAAGACCCTATTATATAGGTATTTCTCTTATGGTCTCATTCTTGCATACTAACAAACGATCATCTGTTGACAATGCTTTTTTTATTACTACTTAGATAAATTCGAAACCAACCAAATCACAGAGAGCTAATCAATCCTTTTATACCCTACTATACCCTACTATCGAATATATCCAAGTAAAATAATAACAATGGCGTGATTCTTTTAATTAAATACTTTTTTTGTTACTAAATGATAATTTTTAAAAAAGTAAGATTAGATGAGATTCGGCTCGACCCTATCGACCTCTGAACGCCTCACGTAATAATTAATAGATGTTCCCTTAAAAGAATAGATTAGTAGCTATCCTACTAAGCCTTAGGTTGCAGTGCCCTAACCTGGTTTTCTGCTAAAATAAAAAAAAAAATTGGTTGTCTGTAAAGTCGGTTTAGGGACGATAGTTTTACGTGATAACGTCATAAAGAACACACCTAATTGATGAAAAATTAGGTACTTTTATGAATTGAATTATTGTCACTGAATTATCATTACTTTGTATAATACAAAGAAGTTAATTGAAAATTAACAATTTTTTCAAAATGAAATCAGACTGAAAATTATGACGGAAAAAATCAATTAAATCTTATTAAGTAAATTGTAAAAGAAAAACACAAAACACGTTGTCTTAGGTAAGGGCACCAACTATCGATATATCAAAATATCGATAGTTGATATTTATTTCCATATATCAAATTCGATATTTTTTTTAAGAGCCTTATTATATTTTATAATAATTATAATTTATTCCACTTATAGTTATTGACAATTTTTCAAGTAATCGCGTTTTGAGATAAAAATATCGATATATCGAAGTATTGATATTTTTTACTCTGCGTCTATCGATATTGGTTGTAAATATCGATATATTTTATACATTTGCCCATCCCTACGTTGCCTAGGATTCAACAATAATATCGTGCCTCTCTATTACTTGTATCGCGTTCTCGCTTGTACGCACAGGTTTAAATGTAGGTAACGTGACAAAATGGCCGAACTTTTTCAGACTTGTTGTCGTAGTTCATCAATTTATAAAACTTTATCACGTCAAAAAAGCAATTCTACAGGATCTTTAGCAAAACTTCATTAAAATTCGTTCCGTTAAGTAATTGTTAAATTTTTAATTTATTATATTAATACATTTATTTCTAATTAATATCTTCGACAATGAACAATAAAAAAATTTAAATATTTGTAAACAATTTCATTATTAATTTTATCGGGTGTTAAATTGAAATTCATATTTATTTTCTAGTAAAAATTTTCAACTTTGTAGAGATTTCTTTCGTTATTGTGTAAAATTAGAAGAAAATCGTTAAAATTCTCTTTCACGAACTTTACCAAAACTTTTTAAATGTACGGTTCCTGTAGGATATGTTTTGCCATCCCATGTGAACCAGGCATTATTCTAGCCTTAAAAGTAAGCTATATCATTATCCCTCAAACTACCACATTGCAAAAATCATATCAATTTATAGCTGTGTGATAAACAAAAAACATATCTATCGAACGGGAATAGTACATCTCTCTTGAGTAAAAAGTAGATCAAATCTTCTTCAGGAAAATGAGTTAAGACTCTATTTCGTGGATTTTAATGAAACTGCTTTTAAATACACGGTTCTTATAGAATACATACTTGTTTTGCTATCCTATGGGAACCGTTTATTATTCTGGTATGAGAAGTAATCTCTATCATTTTCTGACCTCTAAACTACCACATTACAAAAAAGTAAGTTAATCTTTTGCTCTGTAAAAAACAAAAAAATATCTATCCCACAGGAACCGTACATTTTTTCTGGATATAAAGTATACTATATATTAAACCAGATTACAATCTATATCTATGCCAAATTTCATCCAGATTCATTCAGTACTTTTTGAGTGAAAGAGCAACAAACATCCATACAAACTTCACGTTTATAATATAAGTTAGATAGCTAGTATGGACATTTAAATGGCCGTTCAATGATCCAAGTATATAACATTTGATTGGAAATTGTCATTTTGTTAATATTCAATTAATTTATGTTTCCAAAAAAATTTCAGCCTTGAGGGGAAGAGTGACAAAGAACGACACTTGTAAAGAATTACTTGGGGAATTGAAACAAAGATAAATTCCGTTTTTGTCATCACATTGAAGTGACGATAAATTTAAATCACCTCATTAAAAGAAAAAAGAGAAAAAAAAAACAATTGAAATATTTTAACGCGACAAAAAGCTCATTAAAAAGCCAAAGCCTTTGAAAATCTATATAATGAGAGTACCATACTTAAAAATGTTGGTAGTCTTCTATATGTATATACAAATATTTCATAAATGTAATTAAACAACATGAAATAGTAATAGGGCTTAATTAATGTTATTAATACACAAAACGTTTATTATTCATTTTATACAAACACCCAATAAATATTTATGGAAATGTACCACCGCCGCTATTCACCGCCTACGTGAATATCTCTCTGATATATAGTTTTACGTTAATTATAATTGAAATGAATTTAATCGAAACGAATTATTTTCAGGTGGGTATTTTTTCAATTAAACAAATAGAGAATAAATGGTAGAGGAAAGAGGGTTACCGATTTTTTAAATAAGTATTTTTTTTTAGATAAGTTTTAACGCCCGAAAATTACATTTTGTCATTAGTATTTATCTAGTTTTGACATAGTTAACAGTCCAAGATATCAGGGTATTCTTCAAAAATCTATCTTGTTCTTGGTTATGTTATTTTTTGGTCCTTCGAACCGGATTTTTGCATTTTAAGTTTTTACACCCCCAAAATTACACTTTTTCATTAATATTTATCTAGTTTTGGCATAGTTAACAGTTCAGTTTAACAGTTCAAGATTTCAGGGAAATCTTCAAAAATCTATCTTGTTCTTGATTATGTTATTTTTTTGGTCCTTCGAACCGGATTTTTGCATTTTAAGTTTTTACACCCCCAAAATTACATTTTTTCATTAATATTTATCTAGTTTTGGCATAGTTAACAGTTCAAGATATCAGGGAATTATTCAAAAATCTATCTTGTTCTTGATTATGTTATTTTTTTGGTCCTTCGAGCCGGATTTTTACATTTTAAGTTTTTACACCCCCAAAATTACACTTTTTCATTAATATTTATCTAGTTTTGGCATAGTTAACAGTTCAGGATATCCGAGAATCTTTCAAAAATGTATCTTGTTCTTGATTATGTAATTTTTTGGTCCTTCGAACCGGATTTTTGCATTTTTAAGTTTTCACACCTCCATATTACAATTTTTCATTAATATTTATCTAGTTTTGGCATAGTTAACAGTTCAGGATATCCGAGAATCTTTCAAAAATTTATCTTGTTCTTGATTATGTAATTTTTTTGGTCCTTCGAACCGGATTTTTGCATTTTTAAGTTTTCACACCTCCATATTACAATTTTTCATTAATATTTATCTAGTTTTGACATAGTTAACAGTTCAGGATATCCGAGAATCCTTCAAAAATCTATCTTGTTCTTCATTATGTTATTTTTTGGTCCTTCAAACCAGATTTTTGCATTTTAAGTTTTTACACCCCCAAAATTACATTTTTTCATTAATATTTATCTAGTTTTGGCATAGTTAACAGTTCAGGATATCCGAGAATCCTTCAAAAATCTATCTTGTTCTTCATTATGTTATTTTTTTGGTTCTTCGAACCGGATTTTTGCATTTTTCTAGGTGATGAGTCTTATAAGGGGATTCTGGTTTAGTTTAAGCTAACATTTCGTTTTTTAAACATAGTCTTACTACACTAAAGGACTCGATTCTTTCATTTTCAGTGTTAGTTCCTATTTTTTAATCCTATTGTTTTTTTCTTGATTTATTAAATGATCAAAACAAGAGTCAGAAAAAATTACCATGTATTACCAAAACCAAAATTTTAACCTTCTTCAAGGGAAGCAAAGAAAAGTTTTTTTTAAAATAAGGAATTTGAACTTAAATTCTGAAGGGTGACGGTTTTACACCTAGATTCTGATTAAGTTCAAGTCTAAATCTGCTCTTAAAAATAGTTTTACGGCTGTCAACGACTCTTTTACAACAATATAAGTCTTCTTAATAAGGGAGCAAAGTAAAATAATAAATATTCTAAAATCCATCAAACTTAATTTTAACGTAAATTCCGGAATTACTCGAGCTTTTGTTTTAAGTAGTTTTTGGTCCATCGAACGCCTTGGTCCTTTAAGTGAAAATATAGTCTTATTAGAGGCTTTGATTTTTTTTCCTCTTATACTCTTAAAGATACAGTCTTATTAGATGTAGGTTACCCTTCTAAAATACTGCGTTATGATTGGTTGTTTGATAAAAGAGCTTTCCAATAAGTTAGTACGATCAAGGTATATGAACAAAAACGTTCCCTGTTTTATATTATCTCTAAGAGGATACCAAAAAAGTTTATTTTCAATCATCTGTAAGCAGTTAATGAACCGCGAAATGCGTCAGGTGATTGAATTTGAAATGATTCGATCGTTATCTGATTGATTGTTTCAAGTCGTTTGCGCAAAAATATATTAAAAACAGATTTTATTGACTTTTTGTTTTTGTTTAATAGGGGAGGTTTTTTTTTTTTTAATGTATTGAGTATAACGTCTTTCTTTTATTTACAGTCATATTCGCGAGATGGGAAGACTCTCAACGTTCTGGAAGATGACGCACCCTATAAGTCGTAGTTTGCATCTCTCCGCACTCAAACCGGCCTTTCGCTCTGTTCCTCTCGGTGAGTTGTAAACGAATTTTTTTCCTTCATTCTGTGATAATTCAAACAAACGATTTCCCGCCTTGTACACGAGGGAGGGGTGGGGGTGGAAAGATGCGAATTCGGAATGAAACGTTGTGAATTATTTATTGTCTATAATTCTTAATTCACGAGTGATGTGTCCCCTGAAAAGTTTTCTACGATCATAACTTAAGTTCCTATATACTTAGATAGTATGGTATATAGGTAGGTGGTAGTATAGGGTTCCTTTCATGTTATAGTTGACGATCTGTTTTTCCGCGGTATTATATAATGTCGAGGGTAGAGCATACAAGCGCGTTCCTTTGTTTCACACGCGGGAATCCGCCATGCCGGAAGTGACGTCAGGGGAGTTGAGATATCGATCCGGGAATGTGACTATGTGTGTGTATAGCGGGAGATAGAGATAGAGGGAGAGGCACGAACCACACCCAGACAGAGACGGCTTCTCAACACAGACAAGTGCAAAAGTTCTGGTACCAAGTAAATAGCGTTGCTCGCTCCCTGTTTATTATGGCGTTGCTCGATACTGTCGTCACAAACCTGGGTCACCGACAAGGACACCTACACACACCCAAACAGCGACATTACCGCCATTTCCGTCTTACATTTGGAAAATTTAATATCACGTTCACTTATCTCTGGAATGCCGTCTTCTATATACGTTTCTTTCAACATCTATACTGGTAGATAGTCTTACGAGTTCACTCATAAAGACGAAGAAAACTAACCCCTTATCCCATCCTACCCTTAGGTATACACGAGATAAAAGCGACATTGTGACGTCAAATCTTACGTGTGACAAAGACAAGAGCATCTTCTGAACGATTATCTTTCAACTTTTACACTCTAATAGCGTTTTCGTTAAGAGATTATTTGCCTCCTCCGTACTGAATTACAACTAATCAACTTAGCTCGTCATAACTTTTTTTCTGTTCTTCCAAGGGGTATCTAAAGACTTACTGTAAATTCCCATTTGAATCACCTGCGTTTGTTTTACTTACTAATTTCCGGTTTTCGCTATATATGTGTATGTGTGCGGTATAATTTAAATAATCCAATGGGAATTTGTTCCGGAGTTTTAAAACCAGTTTTGTTTGTCTCGGTCTGATTGGTTCTTACGACCAGTTTCACTCGGAAGTAAATTCGTTACTCAGTATTTCGCCTTTCAAAAGATTCCTCTGGGCGTCTTTTCTATCATATTAGTAAGCTTCAAAAAATGAAATGGTACAAGAAAGAGATTCTATAAATATGTTCAAGTTAAATAACATTTTTGGTCCTTCGAGCCGGATTTTTCCTTAGAGACATTGGAGATATAGTAATTTATTTTAGAATAACTTGTTATTTCATTAAACATTAGGGTACAAAAGAGCTACATTCTGAAATCAAAATAGACTCTTCTATAAACGTGAGACTATCTTTAATTAAGACTTAATCAGAATCTTGTTCTGAAACATCTATAAACCCCCTATTAAACCCCCGATTTTTTTTAGAAGAAATTTGGTTCAAAGGACCAAATTTGGTTTTCTGGAACTCTGATTAAGGTTTAGTTTAAATTTGCTCTTTAAGTTTAATAGAGGACTCTGGGTTTTTTCAATTTTAGTATGTAACCCTTTTATACCCTTTTTTTACTAAAATAGCTAAATAGGAGGTTTATCATAATTTTTCAAGTAACTGATTACATAGTTTCTTAAAACTGGTAATGGGTAAGGTTTCGAAAATTGCATTAGGTCCTTCAAGTCGAATCATTTCTTAGTGATTAAAGGGGTCTAATCTTAGGTCTAATGAGACTTTTTCCTTGTATTAAGATTGGTTGTTTTACCAAAGGTCAGTTAGTTCTTATTAAACTGAGACTTTAACCTTTTACCGTTTGAGGTTATGATTTTCTAAAAGGAAACTCTTTGAAGATAAAACGGTGCAACAAAGACATTCTTATAAACTTTACTTAAGTATTGTAACGTTTTTACGGGTTCGATGGTTTAATAACTACGAAATTATTTTTAACAATTGTCTATTTATTTATCTTACGCTTAATAATTAGTTAGTTTTCACAGTCACTTAATCAATATTACACTGTTCACTTTATTTAACAATGCACTGATCACTTTTCACAATGTTCACTGTCACAATTTATTTACACCCGCGATTCACTGTTCACACTTTAACACTGGTCGAAGATTTATATCACAATGTTGAAGATTACTCTCGAAGATTTATCTGCACACTGTCGAAGATTTATTTGAGTACTGTCGCGCCTTATGCTTGTCCCGGCTTATATAGGGTTTCGGAATATTTCTCGAATTTTCGGCTCATTGTTCCTGGACTTTCTATTTTTCTCGGAATCTATTTTGTCGACACCACTTTCTAGAATTCCTGGAACTATCGATCATTCGAGATTCTTTAGCCCTGCTTAATTCACCCAGTAATCCTTTTCGGTACGCCCTCTCGGTAGGGGTCCCTTGCCACCCCTAATCTGATAACAAGACCACCTTCTCATTGGTCGGCTGATGGTTACGCCCACTTACGCTGAACCGGGTGAGAGTAGGCGTTAAAAATGGCAAAGTCTCTCCATCTTGGGATTGGGACAGTATAAACAAGTTAAGCTTTCGAAAATTACATTCGAGATAAAGGGGTTCTAACCTTAGGTCTATTGGGGATTCTTTTCTTTCGATATTGGTAGGTGATCTTTTTGTGATATTGCCTTAAGATTGGTTATTTAACATAAGAGCTTTCAGTTACATGTTCTAGGATAGGGTATCTAAGTATCTAAGTAAACAGGAGTCCATAGACCTTATGATTTTTTAAAAAACCTCAATAGTTTTGATGTGCTTAAAAGATCCTAAAAATCTTGTCAGAAACCATATTCAGGGCAAGCCTTGAAAATGCAGCTCTCAGTGCTTTGATGCGACAGGAAACCTTTTCTTAGAGGGGATCAAGTTCCTGGTATATTCTTTAAAGTGGATACAAAATGATGATTAGATTAGGTAAACTAGGATCACTCATCAACGACAAAAAAGAGAATATTTAAGGGGTTGAAAAAGGACACTTGTTGTACTGGGGCTCCATAAATAACTAGACAAACTTCCATAGGCTCCTTACATTAGGAATTTTCATTTTTATTATATTAAAAGGGTATCCAATTTGTTAGGTTCTGAAGGATCTACGATTATCAACAATTTTTTTTTATAGAATAACCGTTAGGAAAATCGTTAACTCTAATTAAATGGTGTTCTTTACTGATCTTTTTAAGTGTTTAGGAGTTATTCGACTTTTTTTTAAAGAGACCTTAAATAACTAACTAAATAATGATCACTTTTGGAAACTCTGTCAATATGGCAATCTTAAGGTTCTCGGAAAGATTCCTGCTTTAAGTATTCACCTAGAACTTTACAATGTGAAGATTCTAGTTTAGCAGACCGGATATTCTGGATAAGTCTGGATACATTTATGGATTCCAAGAGGATTCTTTTCAAATTTTGACTTCTGTTTAATTTTTAATAGACAGGGTGCGCCATCTAGATAGGACTTATTGAAATGTTGAATAACTCCGCCATTTTTCAGCCGATTTTGGAAAATGAACAAGATTCATTTAGGGTATACAATGCCATTTATTGACAATTCACTCAGAATACAATATCGATCAAATGACCGCCTCCATTAGACACACAAAAAGCGGCTCTTTTTTGGGCATTTTTCATTGTATTTGACAACATTTCGGGCGTAATAGCAGCAATTTCCGCTTTAATATTAGCTTTTAGTTCTTCAATAGTCTTTGGTTTGCTGGCATACACCTTACTCTTCAAATAGCCCCACAGGAAAAAGTCTGGCGCCGTCAAATCCGGCGAACGAGGAGGCCACTCCAAATCACCCTTTTTTGACACAACGCGTCCCGGGAACTTGCTCTGCAAAAACTTCATAGTAGCAACTGCGGTGTGACAAGGTGCGCCGTCTTGTTGAAAATAGAAGTTTGTTAGACGGTGTTTCCGCATTTCCGGACAAACAAAGTGCGCCAACATCCAACGATAGCGTGCACCGTCGACGGTTTCTCCAACTTTGAAAAAAAATGGTCCAATAATCGTTTTCGAGCACACTCCGGCCCAAACAGTAACTCTTTGGTCGTGCAATGGTGTTTCGTGAATGATGTGTGGGTTTTCTGTTCCCCAAATTCGACAGTTTTGTTTATTGACCCCGCCAGAGAGCGTAAAATGAGCTTCGTCCGTCATCAAAATTCGGTCCCAAAAATCAGGCTCGGCATCGATCTTTCTTGCGATCGTATTCCCATATTCGAGGCGACGCGGCTTGTCCGTTTCCAACAATCTTTGGGTTAGTTGCACTTTGTATGGAAAAAGATGGAGATCATCCTTCAAAATTCTTCTTAAAGTGGTTCCACTCACATTCAGCGCCTGAGAACGACGCCGATACGACACACTTGGATTTTCGGCAACACTCTCTCTCACCGCTTCAACAACTTCATTGGAGCGTCGCGGACGCGGTCGAATGGGTCGCGGGCGAGTAGCTACAGACCCGTGTTCAAAGAAATTTTTCGCCAAAGTACGAATTGTCTTGGCGGAAGGCGCCGAATGTCTCCCATATTTCTTACGATACGCACGCACAGTTTTCACAGTTGAACGATTGTTTTCAATGTACAGCGCTACAATTTCAGCCCGTTTTTTTGGCGTAAACCGATCCATGGCTATAATGGCATAGACTGACGTTTCAGAATCTGGCTGATTTGTCAAAATCGGCTGAAAAATGGCGGAGTTATTCAACATTTCAATAGGCCCTGTCTAGATGGCGCACCCTGGATATGGGTTAGTGATAGAATCTAAAAATGTTAATGATTAAATTAATATTGGTATATGGTGGTTAACCAATTAAACATATTATAAGCCGCATAATTCCAATTAAAACATGTCAAATTGTTATCTATGTATAATATAGGCATATGCAGTGCAAATTCAATACGTTAATTAACGTTCTTGTCGAGTCCATACATAAACTGTCAATGGAACTGCATTTGAATGTATAATCATAATTTCACTGACAGCTTAATAGGGTATCCATTTTTTTCCCCATTCTATTATTTGGCCTCGTTCAATGATACATTTACATAATAATAATAATAATAATGTTGATAATAGAAAAAAATAATAAAATAGAATGTTGAGTGCCACTGCCAACTAACAATATACATGCATCTAGGTTTATCGTGTCATAATAAATGGAGTTAATGTATTCGACTAATAGAAATGTTTTTTAATGCACTAAATTAACGGTGGGTGGGAGATACCATGGAACAACAAGTATATTGGATACACAATTGGTTTAAAGCTTAGACAATGTGTGTGTGTGTGAGTGTGTCGGTGTGTAATGCACCCCAATGAAAAGCCCACCTCGTAGCTTCAACATCTGTCCACGTGTCATTAGTCAAATAGACGTTGGGTCTATGGTATACTCGTTCTATATGGCATGGTAATTTAATGGCTGGATACATTTCAATGAACGTTCCATTGCCACTAATGGGTTTGAAACATTGTTCATGCCATGGTACGACGTGTAATAAACTCGGTCTCGACCATATACAACCACTATTTATTTATATCTCGATCATGGGTCGTTCTTTTACAAACCGTACAAAATCTGAGCAAATTTGAACTTGACATTTTAGAATCGCCTGAAATTTTTTTTACAGCTTCTATACGTAAATATAACAACCCGTATTTTTGGATTTTGCTCAAAAAAATTTTCTTTTGAAACTATGCCCATTTAAATTTTCAACAATTTAATTGTTTATAAGCTTATATCACCCCCTTACCCCAACATGAATCAAATTAAAAAAATATCATTGTATTCCTTATTTTATCATCTACAAAACCCAGTTTACAAAAAGTTGGGATCTCTTATATTTTGGAAGATATTAAATATTTTCGAGCGCAAGGTACCGAAACGCGCTCCGCGTGCGTCCAATTCCTAAGATCTCCAACGCTCTAGCATCTACACTGCCGGCCAAAAGTTTGAGACCATATAGATTTAAGCCAAAAAAAGGAAATATTTTTAAAAATTCAAAGACAAATACAGTAAAAATGTTTATTAATATTATAGTTATAACCTTTAAACATACTTAGTATAGAAAATAAACATAAAACATTATTCTATAAAAAAAAATGAACTAATTACTCAAATTTTTTTTATCATCAAAAAATCCTCCCTTGCATTTTTTTACTTTTTCTACTAGCCTCGGCATTCTACTTATTAATTTATTTATGGTTTCTTGAGAAATTTTGTTCCAGCTTTCTTGTAGTAGTCTCCACAAGTCTGCAAGTGAAGAGGGACACTCCTCTCGGACATTCCTATCAAGCTCGTCCCACAAAAGCTCGATTGGATTGAGATCCGGACTTTGCGGTGGCCATTTCATGATTTTTAAAACTCCTTCTGCTTCTTTTTGTAATAAATAATTTTTACATAGCTTGGAAGTATGCTTTGGATCGTTATCTTGCTGGACAATGAACCCATTGCCAATTAAACTTAAGCCTGATGGTACAGCATTTTTTTTTGAGAATTGTTTTATATTCCTCTTTCTTCAAAATTCCATCAATTTTAACCAAATTTCCAATTCCATGGCCTGAGAAACAACCCCAGACCATTATTGAACCACCACCGTGCTTAACAGTTGGCACTACACAATCTGGTAACATCTTTTCTTCGGTGCTACGCCGAACGTAAATTCGTCGATTTGAGCCAAATACTTGGAATTTTGACTCATCAGTCCAAAGAACTTTTTTAAAATCATCTTCTGTCCAATCTCGATGGAATAGGGCCCACTGCATCCTTTTTTTCTTATTTTGCGGCCTTAGTAAAGGTTTCCGAACGGCAACACGACCAAACAGTTTAGCGTTCCTCAACCGTCTTTTCACTGTGGTAAGCGAAACTGGTTTATTTAAAGATTTGTTCACTTCAGCACGAATTTTTGGTGCTGTTAAGCGTCTATTCCTTTTGCTGGTAATAACGATAAACTGATCCTCACTAGAAGTAGTAGCTCTCGGTCTTCCTGAACGTGGAAAATCTTGAAAACTACCCGTTTCCTTAAACCGAATAATTGTGCGATGAATACAAGTCTTCGAAAGTTTAAGTTGAGACGCAATTTCACGTTCGGATTTGCCTTCATTATGTAAAGTAACAATGGCAGATCGAGTTTCGATATTTATTTCTCGTACTTTTCCCATTTTTAAAACGTTTTAACTATAGAAACCCCAAGTTAAGACTAAATTAAATTATTCGTACAAAATGGTACATAACTTAAAAAAAAATTAAAATAACCTGTTTTAGAAAGTCTAAATAATAACAAAGAATAGCCAGTGCAAAATTAAAGAAGAATAGAATTAAAGAACAATTAATACGGAGCTACTTTAAATATAATGATGACCCTTCCACTGGCCAGACACCCTGCGGTCTTGGATGTTTTTAAACAGAACCCATTAATTCTATTTGTACCTGAGAAACATACCTACAAAAGTCTCTTTAGATGTTCATCAGTAATTTAAAAATATGTATGGACAACAATTTTTATTTTATTACCGAAACTTTGAATACAATAAGTGATAGCATAAATATATTACAACTGGTCTCAAACTTTTGGCCGGCAGTGTACTTTACATTTCTGAATGTTAACCATTTTGCGTTTGAGTATAAAAATGTTTGTTAGAAGAACCTCAAAATAGTTTCCCCATTACAAAACTAAACGTTAAAAAGCACACTTTAATAGATATACTTACTTCAAAAATGAATCATAATATTTTGGAACGCAAGGAAATGTAATGAATGCAGTTGCGATGTAGGAAAAGGACGTATTTCTTTTAAACTTAAAAGTATTCAAAATATTAATTTTCATTTTATTATAATTGTTGTACATGTTGAAATATTTATATAACTTTTTAAAAGTAGGTACTTAAATGTATCATTTTCGTCTTGCAAAGAAAATATTTCTTAATCGGTATTATAGCATGAAATTTTAATGTCCCTTTGGCGGTTGTAGCTTTTCTAAATCGAACCTTTAATTTTCGTTTTCCTTCAAAATATTTAATACTGATTTTCATGTCTTACTAGTTTAATATTTTGAGTAATTATCAGATGAAAAGACCAGTTTTTTATTTTAGCAATTTATTTTCTTTTTACGCTACGTTTCGTCAGTGTAATTCCGACTTCATCAGGTATCTTGAAAATTGTTATATCAAATATAATAAAAATATATAATTTGAATATAAATTTAACAATACAAAATTTCAGATGTAAAATTTAATAATAAGAATAAGAATAAGAATAATACCGACGAAACATAGTGTAAATAAATTGTTAAAATAAAAAACTGGTCTTTTCATCTGATAATTACTTACTTAAAAAATAAACTTCAAAATATTCTCCTTTAGTGACATATTTTGAAGCAATATTAGGAAATGCTCATTTGCCCAGTCAAATAATTGTTTTGGTGTTAGGATGGGATTGGAAGTTCTTTGAAGACTAGCTCTTGCTGTTAACCTTTTTAAAGTTCCTCCTAATCCATCATTTGAAAAGTTGGGAAAAAGTGTCACTCTGCAATAAGACCAAAATCTTCTTCATGGTAAGTAAGGTTTACAATTTTTTTTTATATTGAGCACTAGACCCAGAAAAATATACGATCTTAGAAATCATTTTGAGTTCATTTTTTATAAAATCTAAATTCTTGTAAATTATTTTCATCATTTTCCTCAATGGTATCATCATTTTCGTCAATATTTGGATGAAACATTTTTTTCAATAATGTTTAAGATACTCTTTTTATTTTTTTATCGGAATAACGCCTTTGGGAAATTTTCTTCTGTGAATGGCAGAAGATCCAATAAAATTCAAATCCTGATTGAACGAATCAATTGCTGCAGGTACTAATACTTCTTTTTCCTCATAAGGTATATCGGAATTTGCTGGAAAACGTTCCATATCAACGTCATAACTTTCCAACGACCCAATATCAATATTGTTCTTCTTAAAAAGATTTATAAATATTTAGGGACATAGATAATTCTGGTGAATATTTTATAATTTTGTAAATTAAGTAAGTAAAAAAATTATTGTAAAAATTTTAACAGTAAAAATTTACCTCATTTTTACGTTTCAATGCATTATTGCCTTTTAACGTTTAGTTTTTTAATGGGGAAACTATTTTGAGGTTCTTCTAACAAACATTTTTATACTCAAACGCAAAATGGTTAACATTCAGAAATGTAAAGTAGATGCTAGAGCGTTGGAGATCTTAGGAATTGGACGCAGGCGGAGCGCGTTTCGGTACCTTGCGCTCGAAAATATTTAATATCTTCCAAAATAAGAGAGATCCCAACTTTTTGTAAACTGGGTTTTGTAGATGATAAAATAAGGAATACAATGATATTTTTTTAATTTGATTCAAGTTGGGGTAAGGGGGTGATATAAGCTTATAAACAATTAAATTGTAATTGTTTATAAAATTTATGCAAAAATTTTTTTTAAACAATATATTTTCAAACCTTAAGTAACAAAGTACAGAATAAAAAAAATCCGACATAAATCCGAATAGTAGAACTGGAGATATAAAATTTCAAATAGGCAAAGGTTGGAGAAAATTCAAATATCATTGAAAGTTTAAATGGGCATAGTTTCAAAAGAAAATTTTTTTGAGCAAAATCCAAAAATACGGGTTGTTATATTTACGTATAGAAGCTGTAAAAAAAATTTCAGGCGATTCTAAAATGTCAAGTGTCGAATGGTGTACGATTTGTAAAAGAATGACCCTCATACATATTATAGGAAGGTACACCTCGGTAGTAAATTTAAGCACAGGCAACATTACATCAGTATGACAGTTTACAGTTCTTAATAAGATTAAAATTTTATTAGCTTTTTGATGGGAAGCCCAACTTTTTGACTACCTCTGGTATACTACGAAGGCTACCAAATGACTTATTTGAGTTTTAAAAATAACACTGTTGCAACTTTTTCGTCAAGAAATTGATCGAAGAACTTTTACTTCTACTGGTCTATATACCAATAATAAGATTGAAAATTGTTTCTACTTGAATACCTATATAATAAAAGTGCTCCATCTCAACTGCGCGAGCGAACGAAAAACGGAATCATTTTTCCCAGCTGAGATTTTTATCTAATCTAAAAAATTAAGGTGTTTTGTTGAATACTCTTTATTGCCTACATTTTCATATAAAATACAAAAAAAAAATGACATTTACATTGTAATTTTCCCCAAAAAAACAAGGTTATAACATGGATTGTCCCAAGGTTATTAGATACATAAGGTATGGTCACTTGACTAGGCGGCGTTTCTTTGATCTCTGAAAATGACGTCACCGGTATTTTGTTTCTGACAGAAGCCAGTAGAGGCGTTAAAGGCCATTAGCTATCGTTAGTTTGTGGGGGATTCCACTTGGTGACTGCATTTGGTTGGCACTACTATATTTAATAAAATATTCTTTTTATATAGGTTATTAAATTCCTTTAACAACAAATTTAAATTTTCAATATGTCAATAATTAATTTTTATGAACATAATAAATGTTAATTTGATTTTTCTTTGTTATTTTATTTTAATTGAATAATGAAGATATATTTCTTCTAGAATCTATACTTTACATAGCTATAAATTTTGAATTCCC
This sequence comes from Sisyra nigra, assembly GCA_958496155.1. Lineage (NCBI taxonomy): Eukaryota > Metazoa > Arthropoda > Insecta > Neuroptera > Sisyridae > Sisyra > Sisyra nigra. The sequence continues at coordinate 4,446,412 of OY292315.1, forward strand.
GCGTCAGTCAACAAACCAGTGTTTTGATACGATATATCATTATCCAATTCAAATAAAGTAATAAAGAAAAATCAAATTAATATTTATTATGTTCATAAAAATTAACTATTAACATAATGAAACTTAATTTTTTTTATGAAAAGAAGCCTACCATCTTTAACTAGATAAACCTAGGAAGATTACAAATAAAAAGGAATATAAACAATATTGCTAAAATAAAATAAAGTATATAAAAAAAAATGTTATTTTGAACTTTAACTGAGCAAAATGAAACGAAATGAAATTTCAAACTATAGAGCGTAATAAGAACCATGCGCAATAAGAAGTTAAGAACAATAGTAGCGATAAGAACCAATTATAGCAGATATCTAATGGCTTCTGTCAGAAACCGTATACAAATGACGTCAGAGCAAAGTAATAACCTTAAAAGTGAGCACCCCTTGGGTTTGTCCAGGGTAAACTTGAAAACAGCTGAGCCGATTTCAATGGAATTTTCACAAAAAATTATTAAATATTGTAACTTAGATTATAGGCTACTTTTTATTTCGAATAGTTTTCTCTGTCTGTTTGTTTGTTCTTGGCAAACTTAAAAACGGCTGGTCCGATTTGGACGAGATTTTCACTACAAGTAGTAAATATTACAAAAAGTGCTTTAAAATACTTTTTATTCCGGAAAAAATTCTGATTTTATGAGCAAAAAAAAAACTATAAAAACTGCGGAACGAAAAACATACATCGGCAGGCAGTTGTGATACAATGTACATATACTAACATATCGTAGAGACGACATAATTTTAAACTATGTAATTTTTTATTCTTATAAATTAATGTTTGCAAATTTGAAAATTATAACCACGATAGAAGTATAAAGATAGGTTAAATTCCTAGAAACCATAACTCCATTGTGAATTTACGGGTAGTTAATATATTATTAATAGTTCGGCTGAGTAAACGTTCAAATTGTCGAGGGAGGAGAAGGAAATTCTCTGCAGTAAATACGATTTCATTCATAAAAATAAATATCTTAGTTCAAAAATGAGACCTGTAAGAATAAATAACAAAAACAGACAGTTCGACTTAAGTGATCCCGATTAGAAGTTTGATTAAGAGAGGCGAGGCCGTTAGGCAGAGCCCCCAGAACAAAAAGAAATCCAGCCCAATTTATTTTTCACAAGAAAATAGCAACTTAGATGTGACCATCGCGTTGTTTTTTTACCAAAAAACTATATTCTTAATTTTCAATTTATTTTAGCAAGGTCTATAAGAATTCGTTGTCTAATCTTGGGCCTCGGGAAATAGCAGACTTGCCGATAAGACATAATGGCCTTAATACTATATCCTAGAATTATGAATCTAAGGCAACCAAACCTAATATCTCAGATCTTAAGATAACACATTAAATATTATTTATCCTTAAAAAAGGTACACTTCCTTAAGGATAGCTACTAATCCATTCTACTAAAATTAATAAATGATTTCATATGACATTTGGTGTGAAAGTTTCTCAAGGCTTAAAATGTTCTTAATATTTTACAATATTCAAAAAAACGTAAAGATCCTACCTATAAAATAGCTTATATCTGTTCCTGGAAAAGTAGTTTAACGGATTTTCATGAGCTTTCTATAAAATAAAAGTCTAGAAATACCTAATTATCTTTTTTCGTTAAAATAGCTGAATTTCTTATTTTGGGTAAAGTTTTCTATTATTCAATCAGATTAATTTAGATACGCTCAGCGAAGCGGGCGGGTATCAGCTAGTCTTTTATAGGATTAGAAGAAATACTAGACGTCTACAAATCTTCTATAAGACCTCTATAAAACTATTCCTTTTCGGGATCAGTCTTGAGTAAAAGTAAAATGATAAAAAAACTTTTTTTTTTGGGGGTGTTTATAGTCGCTTTAACATCTATGGTCATATCACGACTGTCTTACGCACAGAAATATTTTGTAGGTCTTGAATCTTAATTTTTAATCTTATATCTAGGGATTCGATGGGGATCGAACCCAGAACCACTGGCGCATGTAGCAGAGAGAGAGCAGTTGCTCTAACCACTGCGCCATCAAGTGGGTAAAAACAAACTTTTATTTGAAGAGTTTTTCACATATCTTAAATTGCTTGGTTTTTGCTTAGATTTGGTAGTACTAAGAAATTTATTCGGGTCGTTAAGGGACTTTTGAATCATGCAATTTTTAGTACTTTTTAGAGATTTTTTTAAAAGAACATTCCGTTTTTATATAGGAAAACGCATTAAAACGCATGTTTTATAGTTCTCAACTGAATTTTTTCCTCTAACCGTTAAGGGACTTTTGAATCAGACAGTTGTAAGATAATGACTTGAGACAAAATATAAAGGAATACTTAGTTTATTGCAACCGAAAATGACGTTACAGATAAACTTTTCAAGTTTAAAAGACCGCAGCGGCTGCCTTTTTCGCAGCTTGCCTGATCCAGGAGTTGAACAAAATGAGATTGACGTAAACGGCGACCGTACTGTTGCTGGAGCATTCGCTATTTGATCCGGCGAGACCAAATTGCTTGTTGAGATGCACCAGAGGACTGCCCGCGTCCGCTTCACAAATGGTGTTCGGTTTGTCGGCCGTCATGTTACCGACACAGAACTGAGTCTTCTTTCCACACGCACCAATCACTTTGTGACAGTCCTTGTCGCTAAGTATCGGTAGATGATTGGCTTGTACGTGAGCCGGTTGCGAAGAATTGGAAGAGTTAGTCTAGGAGAAATTTCATGTAGTCTACGAGTCAGGCACAAATTGTGTCAGTCATTTCCTCTCGGGTGGTAACTCATAAAATGCTTCAGGGAGTTATACCATGAAGCTTCGGGATCGTCCGCTGCAATTCGGCGGGAGAGGCGACCGCTGCTTAACCTACCCGAGGAATTGCAGCTGATGATAAATTTCGTTGCCCAAACTCCTCCCAGACAAAAATTCGTAAAATACTTCAGAGAGTCATAACACGAAACCCCGTTATCGTCAGCTGCAATTCCGCGGGTAGGTTAAGCAGTGGTCGCCTTCCCTGCGGAATTGATCACGGGGTTTCCTGTTATGAGTCTCTGAAGTAATTTACGAATTTCTGTCTGGGAGGAGTTTGGGCAAAGAAATTTATTGCTAGTTCGAGGACTGATGGTTAGGGTACTGATTTATGGACCTACAAAACTTACTTCAACACCATATCCAAGGAGGAACGGAACAGTTCCGGTTGGAATTGGTTTTGTTGCATTATAGGGTAACTTAACCGGTTGGACTTTAAGTGAAAAACATTTAAGATCAGACCTACACAGAGATCATAGGCTTACAATCAGTATAGCGACATTATTTTGGATACAATCAGATTTTTTGGCGTATTGCGGATGAACGATGACTTTTTCCACTTGAATCTGGTCGCCTTTGCCGCGTATCTCAGACCCAGCGATAATCGCAAACGTCTCATTCTTACCTCCGTCCTTTTCTGCACTTCTTTTGTTAGTTTCAGCACTTTTTACTTCTTCCTCTTTTTGTACACAGTGTCCAGCTGTTAAAACCACCTTGGCACTCAAAATACTGCCCCCACAAACGACGTCTCCGCCCTTCAGAACTTGTACAAAATAGGATACTTGTTGCATGGGGATATCCAACCCTCCAAGCATACCTTGACATCCTGGAAAGATGATCAAAAATAACTTACAAATTAGGTTCCTTTGGTTATCAGTTTAGGTACCCTCAAACCTTGATATAGGACCCCCAAAAAAATTATTTGAATCACTTGCATCGTTTACTGGAAAGTTTAAAATGTAATAAAATTTTCTTTTTATATGTTTCAAGCAAATCGATTTTTTCCTGATTAAACTAAAGCGTTAGCAATTTTTTTTATTTGACTCAAATCGATATAACAAATCTTGGAATTTTGAATAATCGAATTTTTCTGGTCTAATTTCACTTAGAATCACTTCATATCAGTTCCGATTATGACATATTTACATCAATCAAAAATATTTTTAAGTTTCCTTATCTTTCTTCTATATTCAATTAGGGATGCACCAGCTGCAATAGGAAATTTCTTAATACCTTAGATAAAAGGTTAATGTAACAAATTATGTGATTTGTTCAATAATCTGTGACACAACGTGCGGTCACGCCTTTTGATATTCAAAAATTTTAGCAAATTTTAAATTTTATACCCTAGGAAAACAGAGAAAAAGTTTAAATTAAAATTTTTATTTTGATTTTGACATGGCAATGGATGTGACCACACGGTGTGTCACAGTTTTTTTTTTTTTTTTTGACAATTGGTATTCAAAATGTACATTCCTAATTAAATATAGAAGAAATGTAAGAAAATATTTTTAATTGATTTAAATATTTCATAATGAATTATTTAAGGCATGTTAAATTCAAATTGGAACTGATATGAAGTGATTCTAAGTGAAATTAGACCAGCAAAAGTCGATTACTTAAAATTTTTCAAGATATTTAATATCGATTTCAGTTAAATAAAAAAATTTCTTCCGCTTTAATTTAATCAAAAAAAATCGATTTGCTTCAAGCATATAAAAAGAAAATTTCCATATCAATTCAGATTATTCTTTCCAGTAAACGATGCAAGTGATTCAAATAATTTTTTTGGGGGTCCTATACCAAGGTTTGGTGCACCTAAACTGATTACCAAAGGAACCTTATTTTTAAGGTATTTTTGATCATATTTCCAGGATGCCAAGGTATGCTTGGAGGGTTCGACATTCCCATGAAACGAGTTGCATTTTTCGTACAAGTTCTGAAGGACGGCGAAGTCGTTTGTGGGGGCAGTATTTTGAGTGCCCGGGTGGTTTTAACAGCTGGAACCTGTGTCAAAAAAGAGGAAGAGGTAAAAACTGAAGAGGACAAAAAAATAACTAATGGAACCAGTGAAGAAGGACAAAAAACAAATAATGAAACCAATGAAGAAGAACAAAATGAAAATAATGAAACCAGAAGACAAGGACAAAAAACAAATAACGGAACCATTGGTGCCAGTGAAGGAGGCAAGAATGGAACGTTTGCGGTTATCGCTGGGTCTGAGAAACGTGGCAAAGGTGACCAGACTCAAGTGGAAATAGTCATCGTTCATCCGCAATACGCCAAAAAATCTGATTGTATCCAAAATAATCTCGCCATACTGATTGTAAGTCTATGGACTCTCTGTAGGTCTGAGTCTAAAAGAAACGTTTCTCCGTTGGTTCTAGTTGGCGAAAAGATTGAGATTTTCACTTAAAGTCCAACCGGTCAAGTTACCCTATAATGCATCGGTGGCCCTTAAAGCAGGAACTAAAACGTTACTCTTAGGATATGGTGTTAATGTAAGTTTCGTAGGTCCAAAAATCAGTAACCCTAACCATTAATCCGCGAATCAGACACAATTTTGACCAAACTCCTCTCACAAGGGGACCTTAGAACGTGCGGGTCTCCGATTTTGACCAAATTTAGATCACATTTAGGGTACACCTAGGGGTGCAACAGGTGCAAGTAATGGGACTAAGCGTTGGGACACCTTACTAACTGCGCTACGCGCTCCTTGTTCATGGGTTCCACACAGACTCTATATCAGAGGTTCCTAACCTTTTCTAAGGTACGGAACCCATTTGCAAGTTTTTTTTGGCAGAGCACCTTAGTTATAGTCCTCTAAATTTGTTAATCTTTCCCCTATTTTTTATGTTGGTTAAGGTGGAAAACCCCTACTTCACATAAATAAGAAGTAGAAAAGCACAGTAAAATTATTATGCCCTTTTTTGATATTTGTGGGTATCCTTGTTGGACAGATCCCAGAATTCATCAAGCCTCGTTTCAGCGTGTTTAATTTTCAAAGTGCGATCAGATGACAAGGATTTAATCTCCTCTTCTTCTGACACTTTAAATTCAAGATTATTAGGTAATTCTCGGTGTCCAGAGAAGGAAAAAAATGTTTGTATGTCGCTGTCCAGTATTGACAAATGTTATGGTACCAAGGTACAATTAAATTGTACTCCTATCTGCAAGCAATTTCGGGAAACATTTTCCAGGCAAAGCCAACTTTAGCAGTAGATAAATCCTATCGCGGAGTACTTTTGAAATGCTGGCGAAACACCGGTTGGGAACCACTGCTTTATATGAACGCTTGATGATTATCGAAAATTTTCTGATTGAATTGTCTCGAAAACGGCTGAATAGTGGGTCCTATTACGTGAACCTGTTACACCCCTAGGTGTACCCTATATGTGGTATAAATTTGGTCGAAATCGGGGATCCGCACGTTCTAAGGTCTTCTTGTCAGACAATAATTCGTGAAATACGTCAAAGAGTTGTAAATTGAAACATTGTGATGGTCAGCTGAAAATCCTCAGGTAGGGTAAGCAGCAGTCGCGGTCGACTTTATCCTTCCTGCAAGATATTGGGTTAGTTCTAATTTGACAAATTTTCAACCGGGAGGATATCATTAAAAGTCCTTTTTACATGCATGGAAGGCAATCGCTGCTTAATCCACTCGAAGAATCGCAGCTCCTGAGCATTTTCTGAAATATCAGCCGAAAGGAAATTACTGACCTTATTTGTTCCTGACTCGTAGACTACATGTAATTTCTCTCTTAGACTAACTCTTCTAATTCTTCGCAATCGGCTCACGTACAAGCCAATTATCTAACGATACTTAGCGACATGGACTGTTACAATGTGGTTGGTGAGTGTGAAAAGAAAAATGCACCGACTCAGTTTTGTGTCGGTAATATGACGACCGACAAACCGAATACCGTTTGTGATGCCGATGCCGGTAGTCCTCTGGTGCATTTCGACCGGCTCTATGGCCTTGCCGGATCAAATGACGATTGCTCCAGGAACGGTAGTGTCGCCGTCTACGTCAATCTCATGTGGTTCAATTCGTGGATCAGGAAAACAGCCAAAAAGGCAGTCGGTGCGATCTTTTGAACTTGGACAATTTAACCGGAACAACGTTAAATCCTACGTTGTAATAAATAAAGTTTCCCTTATATAATATTTTATAAAAATTTTTATTGGAAACCTAACCTTAATTTTACCAGGGTATAGAAAAGTTAAAGTATGCTAAGATTTTTAAATATAAAAAGGCGTGACCACACGGTGTGTCACACTTCGATTTTCATGTTTTTTACACCTTAAGTAAAGATTTTCCCAACTTAAAGAAAAATTGAGGTAAAAAAAATGTGTGACACACCGTGTGGTCACGGTGTCCCTCTGTCAAAATTGAAGTTAAAATCTTTTATGACTGTCTATATTTATAAACCAGTTAGCCTTTGAAAATGATAAAAAGTGAAAAAAATTATAGTAGGACGAAACCCATTGGAAAAGAAAGAGAATATAACACAAATGAGAGGAAAAAAAATTACGGTTGATCTGAGGTGGGGAAGTGGAAAAGGGGGAGGGGTTTAAGAGTAGAAACGGTTTATCTCGATTTCCGACAAAACTACAAGTCCCATGGGAAAAAGTTAAACGGCAAAGTTGTAGATAGTAACTAGATCTACAACTTTTGTACTAACACTTTTTTCACATAACCTCAAAATTTATATGAAAAATTCGAATTATCAAGTTTTTGGTTTTTAATTTTTATCTTTCAAAAAAAAATTTTTTATACGAAATTTGGTGGAAACTTACCTTTTAATGTCTCAAATACACTGTATTTTGCAAAATACAATAATTAAAGTGTAAATTTTAATTATTGCATTTTCTGAGAACATTTAACATTGTCATATGTATATTTTTTGCACCATCAGAAAGTAGAGGTTTCAACGAACAAAAAGCTCACCGACTTTTTAAAAAAAGTCATATGTTTTGACGTGAGCATTTTCGATTGAAAGTTAGGGTGCTTTTTCGATATTATAGGGTCATTATAAGGTAAAAAAATTAATATTTTAAATATTAAAAAAAAAAATACAGTGTGTTTTGGACATTAAAAGGTAAGTTGTCACCAAATTTCGTTCAGTTACAAATTTTGAAAAAAATAAAAATTAAAAATCTAAAACTTGGTAATTTGAAGTTTTCACATAAATTTTTAGGTTATGTAAAAAAATTGATAGCACAAAAGTTGTAGATCTACTTACGATCTACAACTTTGCTATTTAATTTTTTCCCATAGGACTTATAGTTTTGTCGGAAATCAAGATAATCCGTTTCTACCCTCAAAAACATCTCCATTTAAAAATAAGGGTGCTTTTTCAATATTAACTCAAAATAAGGTGAAAAAATTAATATTTTAATTAAAAAAAATAATCAGTGTCTGGGGGGGCATCAAGAGGTAAGTTTTTACCAAATTTTATGAAAACATTTTTTTTGTAGAAGATAAAAATTAAAATCCAAACACTTGGTAATTTGAAGTTTTCACATAAATTTTGAGGTTATGTTAAAAAAGTGTTAGCAAAAAAGTTGTAGATCTACTTTAAACTACAACTTTGGCGCTTAACTTTTTCCCATGGGTCTTGTAGTTTTGTCGGAAATCGAGATAAACCGTTTCTACCCTTAAAAAAACCCCCTTTTCCACTTCCCCACTTCAGATCGACCGTAATTTATTTTTCCTTTCATTTTTATTATATTCTCTTCCTTTTCTAATGGGTTTCATCCAACTATAACTTTTTTTCTGTTTAAAAATTATTTACCTTGGTCTATTAGTTAAAAAACTTTAAAATTGTTCATTTTTTTTAACATAGAAAAGCGTGACCACATGGTGTGTCACACTTTTTATAACTTTTGACTTCACTTTTTAAACATCTAAGGTATTGATTTTTAAGAGTTTAATTAGTTAAAATTAGACAATAATTGTTAAAAAGTGTGTGACACACCGTGTGGTCACGCCTTGCGATGTTGTCAATTGTTAGGAAATCTTAATGTTTACATCCGAACAAAACATAGTTAACACAAGAAAACACATGAAACACATTTTTTTCACTTGAGTGTCGCCGAAGCAAAAACGTGACCACATGGTGTGTCACACATTTGATTTCAATTTAAAGCAAATAAATATCTATCTTAAAAAATGAATACCTTTTGTGTTAAAAAAAAATTTAAAGACCCATTAAAGTGTGACACACCGTGTGGTCACGGTGTCCCTCTGTCCATATTGAAGTTAAAATCTTTAATTATACTGCCTGCATTTAGTTTATAAACTAACAGACAGGACGTGGCCACACGGTGTGTCACACTTTTTATGACTTTTAACTTGACTTTTTAAATTTCTAAGGTGTTGACTTTTAACTCAAAGGAAAATTGTAAAAAGTGTGTGACACACCGTGTGGTCACACCTTTCAATGTTAAGAAGTTCATTTCATTTAGTTTACAACGAGAAAACTAAATAAGGGTTTAACATTTTTCACTTCAATTATAATAAGTAATCATGTGACCATACGGTGTGTCACACACTTTCTTCCAATTTTTGTCTAGTTTTAACTCTTTGAACTTTTTTAAAAATCAATACCTTAGATTGAAGTCAAGTTAAAGTAAAGTCTTGGTATTGTATCTATGGTATTTTTTACTACCATAGTGTAGAAAATATATGTAGCTGTTACAACTGCTGAGTGTTGTATAATTAACAAATTTTGGCGTACAACATAACCAATAATTTTGACAAATAAATGCAAGTGTCAAAAATTCAACTACATTTTTACTAGTTCGTGTTGTAAATAATACTACAGTTTTTTAATTACACTTGACGTGGTGTCATCCTATATAATACTAGTTAATGTTGTAAAATTAACAAGGAATGTTGTTAAAACTACAACACATTTTTTTCCGTTTAAGTAACTATGTGACCATACGGTTGGTCAAAAAATTAATACCTTATATTGAAGTCAAGTCAAAGTGAAGTGAAAAATCATAAAATTGTGACACACCGTGTGGTCACGCTTTCTTAAGTTGAAAAAAAATTTAAGCAAATTATCACGCCGATTAGTTTTTAAACTAAATGAAGGTAGTAATAAAAGATTTTAACTTGAATTTCGACAGAGGAACACCGTGACCACACGGTGTGTCACACATGTTTTTCTTCAATTTTTTCACAATTTTGGAAAATTCTTTTAAAAAATCATTACTTAAATTAGTTATAATTCGAAAATAAAAATGTGACACACCGTGTGGTCACGCCTTTTGATATTCAAAATTTTAGCAAGTTTTTTTTACTTTTATATCCTCGTATAACTAAACTTAAATTAACTTTTACATTTAAATTTTGAGATTGAAATTATGTGACCATACGGTGTGTCACGGTTTTTTTTTCCAATTTTTCAGAGAATCGAAAAATTTCTTGCCTTATATCTAAAGTATTGAAACATAACTAATTTAAGTCGTGCATCCCTAATAAAATATTGCTGTAAGCAACACTAAACGGTTTGCGTAATTTGTCGAACTCCCACGGAAAAAAATAGTGGTGGAAAATGTACAACATTAAACTAGTAATATTTTTACTGCACTTTGTGTTCACTATAACCACAAATTGTATTCAGCTCTAACGTATAGTATTTTTTACTACCATAGTGTAGTAAATATATGTAGCTGTTACAACTGCTGAGTGTTGTACAATTTACAAATTTTGGCGTTTGCGCATGCGGCGCGTACAACATAACCAATAATTTTGACAAATAAATGCAAGTGTCAAAAATTAAAATACATTTTTACTAGTTCGTGTTGTTAATAATACTACAGTTTTTTAATTACCCTTGCTTGGTAAACGTTACCACACGTGGTGTCATCCTATATAATACTAGTTAATGTTGTAAAATTAACAAGGAATGTTGTTAAAACTACAACACATTTTTTTCCCGTTTAAGTAAGTATGTGACCATACGGTGTGTCACACACTTTCTTCCAATTTTTGTCTAGTTTTAACTCTTGAAACTTTTTTAAAATTTAATACCTTATATTGAAGTCAAGTCAAAGTGAAGTGAAAAATCATAAAACTGTGACACACCGTGTGGTCACGCTTTCTTAAGTTGAAAAAAAAATTAAGCAAATTATCACGCCGATTAGTTTTTAAACTAAATGAAGGTAGTAATAAAAGATTTTAACTTGAATTTTGACAGAGGAACACCGTGACCACACGGTGTGTCACACATTTTTTTCATCAAATTTTTTTCTATGTTGGAATATTCTTTTAAAAAATCATTACTTAAATTAGTTATAATTCGAAAATAAAAATGTGACACACCGTGTGGTCACGCCTTTTGATATTCAAAATTTTAGCAAGTTTTTTTTTTTTATATCCTCGTATAACTAAACTTAAATTAACTTTTACATTTAAATTTTGAGATTGAAATTATGTGACCATACGGTGTGTCACGGTTTTTTTTTCCAATTTTTCAGAGAATTGAAAAATTTCTTGCCTTATATCTAAAGTATTGAAACATAACTAATTTAAGTCGTGCATCCCTAATAAAATATCGCTGTAAGCAACACTAAACGGTTTGCATAATTTGTCTAAACCCCCACGGAAAATAATAGTGGTGGAAAATGTACAACATTAAACTAGTAATATTTTTACTGCACTTTGTGTTCACTATAACCACAAATTGTATTCAGCTCTAACGTATAGTATTTTTTACTACCATAGTGTAGTAAATATATGTAGCTGTTACAACTGCTGAGTGTAGTACAATTAACAAATGTTGGCGTTTGCGCATGCGGCGCGTACAACATAACCAATAATTTTGACAAATAAATGCAAGTGTCAAAAATTTCAATTATTTTTACTAGTTCGTGTTGTGAATAATACTACAGTTTTTTAATTACCCTTGACTGGTAAACGTTAACACACGTGGTGTCATCCTATATAATACTAGTTAATGTTGTAAAATTAACAAGGAATGTTGTTAAAACTACAACACATTTTTTTACGTGTAAGTAAACATGTGACCATACGGTGTGTCACACACTTTCATCCAATTGTTGTCTAGTTTTACCTTTTTAAACTTTAAAAATCAATACCTTATATTGAAGTCAAGTCAAAGTGAAGTCTTAAAAGTCTTAAAGTGAAGTGAAAAATCATAAAACTGTGACACACCGTGTGGTCACGCTTTCTTAAGTTGAAAAAAAATTTAAGCAAATTATCACGCCGATTAGTTTTTAAACTAAATAAAGGTAGTAATAAAAGATTTTAACTTGAATTTCGACAGAGGAACACCGTGACCACACGGTGTGTCACACATTTTTTTCTTCAATTTTTTTACAATTTTGGAAAATTCTTTTAAAAAATCATTACTTAAATTAGTTATAATTCGAAAATAAAAATGTGACACACCGTGTGGTCACGCCTTTTGATATTCAAAATTTTAGCAAGTTTTTTTTATTTTTATACCCTCGTAAAACTAAGTATATGTTTAAATTAACTTGTACATTTAAATTTTGAGATTGAAATTATGTGACCATACGGTGTGTCACGGTTTTTTTTTCCAATTTTTCAGAGAATCGAAAAATTTCTTGCCTTATATCTAAAGTATTGAAACATAACTAATTTAAGTCGTGCATCCCTAATAAAATATTGCTGTAAGCAACACTAAACGGTTTGCGTAATTTGTCAAACCCCCACGGAAAAAAATAGTGGTGGAAAATTCACAACATTAAACTAGTAATATTTTTACTGCACTTTGTGTTCACTATAACCACAAATTGTATTCAGCTCTAACGTATAGTATTTTTTACTACCATAGTGTAGTAAATATATGTAGCTGTTACAACTGCTGAGTGTTGTACAATTTACAAATTTTGGCGTTTGCGCATGCGGCGCGTACAACATAACCAATAATTTTGACAAATAAATGCAAGTGTCAAAAATTCAATTACATTTTTACTAGTTCGTGTTGTTAATAATACTACAGTTTTTTATTACACGTGGTGTCATCCTATATAATACTAGTTAATGTTGTAAAATTAACAAGGAATGTTGTTAAAACTACAACACATTTTTTTCCGTGCCCCATTGAATCGACAGTAAACAAGTATTCGAGAATTTTAGATAATTGATATTTTATGATTTAATTTCGCATGGATATATTTCAATTTCGATTTGTAATGAACTCGTTTTAATACAATTGAGATTTATATTAGGTTTCCGATTTAATGAATGTTTGAGGTTTTCACCCGTTTTTGGTAGGTACATAGGTAAATCGGTAGACCAATTTCTCTTTTGTCTATTTGAGCGATTGCATTGCATTGCATTGCATAGCTTCATTGCATTGTTCTCATGAGCTAGAGAGAATTCCGGTAGCCACTTGAGAGTCTCGTGTCTGGCAACGGGATGAAAACATCTACCTCTGAGGACGAGACACCTTCATTACACGGGATAATAATATGAACGTTAACTCTCACAATCACTTATTGGTCTATTATAGACATAACAGGGTGTAAGACAGAGTAAGTCACTAATAGAGAGAGCATCCACCTAATTTGTTGGTAATCAACATGATCGAGTCTAATTTATAATTAATAGCAGTCACGCAGTGATGTGCGACTTTCATATCCCGTTTACAAATTACTTTTGCCCCCGACTTCTACTTCTTCTTGCTCGTTACGCGACCAGCAGCTGTTCGCGCGATAGATGAAGTGAAATGAAACGAATCGACCTGGGGGTTGTCGGAAATTTATTATGGGAACCTGAGGCACGAGCCCCTCTAATCTCGACCCTTCTACAACTACAGCTATTTGGATACATCCTATGAATGTTTCTTCACGAATATTCAAGTTAAATATTTCGATAAGAGATTGCCCTGTTCACTAACTTAACGATTTTCACGATTAAATCCTTAATTATTGTGATAAAAAAGATTTTTTTCAAAATTATTAAAAAACTAGCTGATACCCGCTCGCTTCGCTGAGTGTATCTAAATTTAATTGATTGATTAAAAGATTGATTAATTATAAAAATTAATCTATTTTGACAGAAAAATATCTGCTGCGAGGCGTCACAGTACTTTCTTTTACATTAATTTATGAAACTCGCTGTTGGTTAAAAGAAATACAAGCACTTTGTAACAATACATATAAACAGAACTATATGCATACAATCTATAGGGCTATGTATACATACGAATTCCCGACCTTCACCCCAGAACCGCCCTTATTCGAATTTTCCCAGGAAAAAGTTTCATATAAAACTTGTAGGCATCAACGAGTCTAAGAACTATAGAAAGTTTAAAGAAAATCGTTGGAGCCGTTTTCGAAAAAAATTGAAAAAGCTCAAAAACGACAAGAGTAAAGTAGAGCTTTCGGTTGACCGATTTCAACCAAAAGCTTCGCGGCACAACTTGATATAATATGGAGGCCAGATTCCAAGTTTGGTGAAATTCGGATAAAGCTTTCGATACGATATGGCTGTCACACACAGCCACACACACAGACATTTTTTTAAAAACCACTTTTTTGGACTAAAGGGACCTCAAAACATGTATTTCCGGTGAAAATTCGAAAATTTGACCCGATTACAATACTTCCTTTACTATCTATATAGTAGTAAAAGAAAGTAAAAATACGTGATATTTGGGAGACCTTCCCTTAGCTCAAAGTAAGATTGGATGAGATTCGGCTCGACCCCATCGGCCCCTGAACGCCTCACGTAATTAATGTATGTTCTCTTAAAAGAATAGATTAATAGCTATCCTACAGGATCTTTAACAAAACTTCATTAAAATTCGTTCCGTTAAGTAATTGTTGAATTTTGAAATTTTTAGTTTATTATTTTAATACGTTTATTTCTAATTAATATCTTCGACAATGAACAATAAAAAAATTCAAATATTTTAAACAATTTCATTATTAATTTTATCGGGTGTTAAATTGAAATTCATATTTATTTTCCAATAAAAATTGTCAACTTTTTAATTTCAACTATGTAGAGATTTTGTTGTTGTATAAAATTGGAAGAAAATGCGTTAAAATTCTATTTCACAAACTTTACCGAAATTTTTTAAATGTACGGTTCCTGTAGGATATAATTGTTTTGCCATCCCATGGGAACCAGGCATTATTCTAGCCTTAAAAGTAAGCTATATCATTCTCCTCCAAACTACCACATTGCAAAAATCATATCAATCTTTAACTCTGTGATCAACAAAAAATATATCTATCCTGAGTAAAAAGTAAATCAAGCCTTCTTAAGGAAAATGAGTTAAGACTCTATTTCGTGAACTTTAACGAAATTGCTTTTAAATACCCGATTCTTATAGAATACACACTTGTTTTACTATCCCATGGGAACCGTTTATTATTCCGGTATAAGAAGTAATCAATATCATTTTCTGACCCCTAAACTACCACATTACAAAAAAGGAAGTGTATCTTTTGCTCTGTAAAAAACCAAAAAATATCTATCCCACGGGAATCGTACATTTTTTCTGGATATAAAGTATATTATATGTTAAGCCGGATTATAATCTATATCTATGGCAAATTTCATCCAGATCCATTCAGTATATTCTGAGTGAAAGAGCAACAAACATCCATATTCACAAACTTTCACATTTACAATATATTAGCTGATACCCGCTCGCTTCGCTGAGTGTATCTAAATGTAACTGATTGATTAAAAGATTCCCTACGTTCATACAGAAAAAAGATAGATATATTTTCAGACTTTAGACTCAAAGAAAATTTTTGAAATCCCATCCCCTTCCCTCTGGTAAGATGTCATGAGATTTGGCATATATTATTCCCCCAGCCCGCAATTTAATGTGATATTTTTCAAAACAAAAAAATACGTGATATTTGGGAGACCTTTTTCTTCCCCAAAGTAAGATTAGATGAGAAACGGCTCGACCCCATCGGCCCCTGAACGCCTCACGTAATAAATGGATGCTCCCTTAAAAGAATAGCTATATAGCTTATAAATTAGTAGCTATCCTACAGGATCTTTAGCAAAACTTCATTAAAATTCGTTCCGTTAAGTAATTGTTGAATTTTGAAATGTTTATTTTATTATTTTAATACGTTTATTTCTAATTAATATCTTCGACAATGAACGATGACAAAATTCAAATATTTTAAACAATTTCATGATTAATTTTATCGGGTGTTAAATTGAAATTCATATTTATTTTCCAGTTAAAATTGTCAATTTTCAATTTTAACTTTGTAGAGATTTCTTTCGTTATTATGTGTAAAATTGAAGGAAAATGCGTTAAAATTCTATTTCACAAACTTTACCGAAACTTTTTAAATGTACGATTCCTGTAGGATATAATTGTTTTGCCATCCCATGGGAACCAGGCATTATTCTAGCCTTAAAAGTAAGCTATATCATTCTCCCCCAAACTACCACATTGCAAAAATCATATCAATCTTTAACTCTGTCATAAACAAAAAACATATCTATCCCACGGGAATAGTACATCTCTCCTGAGTAAAAAGTAGATCAAGCCTTCTTAAGGAAAATGAGTTAAAACTCTATTTCGTGGATTTTATTGAAACTGGTTTTAAATACACGGTTCTTATAGAATACAAACTTGTTTTGTTATCCCATGGGAACTGTTTATTATTCCGGTATGAGAAGTAATCTATATCATTATCTGACCCCTAAACTACCACATTACAAAAAAGGAAGTTAACCTTTTGCTCTGTAAAAAAACAAAAAATATCTATCCTAAGGGAACCGTACATTTTTTTCTGGATATAAAGTATACTATATATATAGTTAAACCGGATTATAATCTATATCTATGCCAAATTTCATCCAGATCCATTCAGTACTATTTGAGTGAAAGAGCGACAAACATCCATAATCACAAACTTTCTCGGTTATAATATAAGTCAGGTTTTAAGGATAGGCAACCAAAGATACGTACATGTAATTTTTGTTGCCTATAAAATCAAGTTTGCCATGACGTCATAGCTGATCATCTTTGTGTTTTTAAAATTTTGGTTTTTAACTTCAGATTTGATGCATTTTTTCATTGATTTGATTAAATCGATAATTGTTAGTGTTTTGGTGGTATATATTTATTAGTTAATATGGCGTTTATTAACAACATGCAGTACTTGGCAGATGCCACATATAAAGACCAGGTGTTAATTTTTTTTTTCTTTTTTGATATATCGCTTTGCAAATACGATAACGGAAATCCACTGACATATTCAGTTGTTACATTTCGGACCTAAAATCAAAAATTGTCCTTGTCATGAAAGTATAGTACCTACATTTCTCTCTCTCTCTCTTTTACTCTTCCAATAAATCAAGGATCAAACGAAATGTTTTTCGAGACATGAAAGTCGTTTAATTTCTATCTACATGCTGAAACAATAACAATTTCCGTTTCCGCACAAGCTTACATCAATCGAAAGACGAAGTTTTCCGCGAATTTGTTCTGATGCTAAATTTTTTTCGTATCGATTTGTCTCTTTTACAATCCAATTATTATAATATGGACCTCGTTTTTTTTTTTTTAATATGTAATTGAAATGCAATTATCATGTATCAAGTAAATGCCATTTTACATTAAAAACCTTTTTTTTTTCTCTCTCTTTTATTCAAATGTTTATGTTTTCATTGCATAATTACAGATAATGTGATATAAAATCATAATGAACGTGTATGGGTGGACTGGACCATTAAGGGTATACCGTATAAAAATACATAAAACTAATATTTAGTATAACCGCATTATAGCCTCGTGCAAATGTGTTTGTGTATATGTTTAATGTATGAAATTCAAACTTTTCCCTCCTCTCCCGTCCGATTCCCGTAGTGTGTACGATTCATATGTGTGTTATGATATACATATATATATATATATAAAATAGAGAACCTCCGCAGCGTGATCGTCAACACGGCTCGGTTAAACAGTTTATGGGGTGTATACACTGAAAGCTTTAGTGGGCTCTGGAAGTCCGCCTCGTCTATTATACACGTCATAGAGAGCCGGTGTCGGCACGGCACGGCACGACACGAAGTTTGGAATCTACAGCAGCAGTAGTTGGCGTTGAACGAGTCCAAAAACCCATAGATAGTTGTTGGGGTGTAAGCGGCGAAGCACGGGGCAGGGGAGAGTTGGCGATGTGGCCGCACGAGCAACGGCCGCGTATCGTCAAATATAACGAAACGAATGTACGAACAAAGCACAGCCGTTCTGATGATGTCGGTAGTAAATGGATAGATGAAGCCCTGGGAGATGTCGGGCGCCGGTGCGGTGTGGTGCGGACTCGCGACTCCTCACCAACCCTCTATACACACACACACACACACATACACATACAAATCCTCTTACAAAACAGCATCCTCACACACCGAGACATTGAACTGATCAAGATGGATCCACTCTAATCGAGTACTGTGCCTCTCCCCGCTTACATATACACACACACACATATATATAATATAAAATACATGTTTATATAATGTTGTCTGTTCGACAGACGGCTTTCATCTCAAACAACGAAAAATAAACCTAAAAAAGAACCACTACATATATATGGTATACTACCACTTAGGTACATACACATACAAACACCATTTTCATAGATAAAATACTTTGTATCGGTCATGCACACACAGAGCCAACTGCATCGTCTCTATATATGCAACATTTTAACAGTATGGGACTTTTAAAGGTATATGCGTGTGGTTTTTCTTATTTGATTTGACTCGAAATCCTCCGCATTCATATATGTACGTTAAATGTCTCATATTTAAAATATTGCTTTTCTCATTTCCACTTATCACATACTTATTGTATGAATTGATGGTCTTTGTTTAAAATTTTTCATAGCTCGCTTGATGATTTGTGTGTTAATAAAACGATCGACTTGTTACATACTTCTTTTATAATAAACTAGCTGGTCCCCGCCCGCTTCGCTGAGCGTATCTAAATTATACTGATTGAATAATGGAAACTTTCATCCCATCAAAAAAAAAAAGACAGATAGATATTTCTAGAGATCTTTGATTCATAGAAAGTTCATGAAAATTCGATAAACTACTTTTTCAGGAAGATATTCCATATAGCTATCTAGAAGAGCTATCTTATTGGTTCTATACGTTTTTATGAATATTATAAAATACCTATACTTGTGTTCTTTAAATAGCAATACAATTCGAAAATGTTGAATGTATTATATATTAAACTGAGTTTTTCGCCAAGTTCAAATTTTTCAATAGTAATTTAACACGTTTAATATTCAAAATTAACAACGAAAGAAGTTTCAATGTTTCAAAAATTTTCATTGTTAATTTACCGATGTTATCGGATGTTAAATTAAAAATCATATTTTGCTGTAGAAATTGTAATTTTTATTTAAACTTTTTTGGAATGATTGTGTTAAAACGCTATTTCATGAACTTTAGGGATAGCTTTTTTAAAAACACGATTCCTGCAGGAGGATAAGTACAATTGTTATGCTATCTTTTGAGAATCGTGCATTGTTCTAACATACGAATTAATAATCTATATTTTTCTCTGACCTTTCAACTACTCTATTGCAAAAAATCATGTTAATCTTTTGCTCTATGACAAACAAAAACATATCTATCCCACGGGAGTAGTACATTTTTCCTGGATAAAAAAGAGATCAGGCCTTCTTGAGGATAATGTGCTATAACTCTATTTCACGTACTTTAACAAAACTTCTATTAAATACACGATTCCTGTAAGATACAATTGTCTTGTTATCCCACGGGAAGAGTACAATTATGTCGATTTTTTGCACTATAAAAACTCTCATTGCTTGTCAAGCAATGTATCACGCACCGGCGCTATCTACTTAAAATATTGGTTTGTAGTACATGCTATGTATCATCAGAGATGGCGCTGTATGTGAAAAAAGATTTTCCCGCTTGTCTGTTTAAATTTTTCCTGAATTTTCTTTGCTATAAACCTCACACAGCCCGAGACCTTTCCAACGAATGCAAAACCGTGGAAATCGGTTCGTGCGTTCTGGAGTTATAGCGTCAGGAAGAAAAAACCGACTATTTTTTATATAATAGATAAATATTATAAAAAAATGAAAAACCGACTTCAAAATATATAAAAATTCTTTAACAAAAAATGCACTAAAAAGTAACAAAATAATGGCGTATCCTTGCAGTATCTACAACTTACAAATTATTAGGATGATACAATGTACAACTATTGTTATTTTTGGAGTTGGTGTCAGTCAAGAAAATAAATATTAATGGTAATTTGTAAAAATTGTAAAAAGGTTTAGTTAGTAATTGGTATTTTGTAGTTTAAAGGTCGCTAGATATTGCTACAGTTGAGGTATTCTCGTTTTGTGCTAAGTACCAATATAGTATTATTTCCTTGGCTGACACCAACTCCAAAAATAACAATAGTTGTACATTGTATCATCCTAATAATTTGTAAGTTGTAGATACTGCAAGGATACGCCATTATTTTGTTACTTTTTAGTGCATTTTTTGTTTTAGAATTGTTATATACTTTGAAGTCGGTTTTTCATTTTTTTATAATATTTATTTATTTCTCGCGTTTTAGTGATCTGAAGTTTGATAACTGATTTTATTTTCTTGAAAATGGTTAACCTTTCAAACGCGCTGCTCATATGAGGCAGCGCCGTTTAATATTAAAAGTTACTACATCATCCCTTCTTGCCCTTAAGGGTTGAAATTTTTTGCTTTTAAATGTAATAACAAAACTAAGTGGATTACTATTTCCAACAGAAAAAAATTATCAAAATTTGGTTAAATGTCACTATTTCATCCCCTATTTTCATCCTTAAGGGGTGGATTTTTTTCTTCAAATTGAAATGTGAACAATTTAAAAGTACGTTGTACGTAATAGAAACAAAATTATCAAAATCGGGTTAGCCAGAAAAAAAATTATAATCTTATTTCATCTCTAATTTTTAACCCCTTATGAGTGGAGTTTTTCACTATTATTCAATCACTATAATTTAGATACGCTCAGCGAAGCGGGCGGGAACCAGCTAGTACTGTATATATTATCGGAATGATTTGTCAATGCAACTAGATCCGTTTTATTTTCCCTTCTAATTGATGATTTTGTTTTTAGTTTATGAAACTTTCCACGTGGAAATGAGAAAGACAACAATCTATTGTACATGTATAAGAAAAAGACGGATAGATTAATTATTCAATGAAAAGCAATGCCTTAAATTAAGACCTCATAAACAATGTGAGTCTTTATTCAATTTTCTTTATATATCAAAACGATTTTCTTGAATTTCCATTCATTTCAATTAACAACAATTGTATGAAGAGTGGACATCAATAACGGGCTAAGTGCCAAAGATTGCCATTGCCAACAACCTAATACATTCATATAGTTACTACTTATTAATGATTATGGCATTAAGCCCCCTTTTTACGTAGTTGGCAATGGAACATTAGCCTAGGCTTTTTCGGGTCTGACTCAATTTTTTGTTTTTGGCACTTAGCCCGTTATTAATGTCCAATTTTCATATTAATTATTTTAATTTTTACTTTCTTTTACTGCTATATATAGCCTTGTCAAAATCAACAATAAATTCGCAAAACATGATGTATCTCTGATTTTTTAATAGTTTGCAACTCCCAAAAAGTTGTGGAAAAATTTTTATAGAGGAAAAACTGTGAAAATGTTGAACTTGTTTCAGATTCTGCTCGGTAGCTCCTAATCCATACATTTTTCGACGAAAGTTATTCTGCACGTTTTTTAAGAGCATAAAATTTATTACAAATTAAGCCCACCCGGAGCTCAGAACGTTAATGGGTTATTGAGTTACGACACTTTGAAAATAGGCCAGTTTTTTCAAAAATTGAAAATTTTAGTTTTAGACCAATACTGGAGTACCCACCAAAATGCGATTTCCCGTATATGGGTTCTCTAAAATTTTGAGAGAACTACGAGTCTTATAGTTCCCGCTTTGTACTTAATTTAACGCTAATTAAATTGTCTACAAATTATATTCAATAAATTCTTCTCGTAGGATCAACGATTTCGACGCAACTTCAATCCGAAAAAGGTCTAAAACTAAAATTTTCAATTTTTGAAAAAACTGGCCTATTTTCAAAGTGTCGTAACTCAATAACCCATTAACGTTCTGAGCTCCGGGTGGGCTTAATTTGTAATAAATTTTATGCTCTTAAAAAACGTGCAGAATAACTTTCGTCGAAAAATGTATGGATTAGGAGCTACCGAGCAGAATCTGAAACAAGTTCAAAATTTTCACAGTTTTTCCTCTATAAAAATTTTTTCACAACTTTTTGGGAGTTGCAAACTTGAGAATACATAGCCCTAATGGGTCCAAACCACATATTAAAAAATCAGAGATACATGATGTTTTGTAAATTTATTGTTGATTTTGACTGGCCTAAACTATCGACCGTATTTGTCAATGAGATTTTTCATAGTTTTTCATAACAATTTGATGCAAACTTTTTCTTTTTCAGTTTCTCGTAGCGATCATGTGGAAATACGAAATTTAACTCCGATTGTAACTGGAAGTGCAAAAGGATAGATTAATAAGTAAATCTTACGTCATTGATAAATTCGATTAGAAATTCATAATCATTAATCATTCAAAATTTATTATCTAACATGAATTTAATTGTATAGAATGAAAGAAAATGAAAAGATTTGTTAATGCTGCTTTTCCCACTCGTGTAATAACATCAAAAATGCAATTTGATCATCGGGAGATAAATCGTTTTTGTATATATATATATATTTTTCATCGTATCGCAGGTAAATAATAATAATATATTAGCAACATGCAAATAAACTTGTACCTATACGTATAGAGAGATATTGAAAATAATTTCAAATGCAGTGACATGTTTAACTACATACACTGCACCATAATTACAATACATTAATTTACAGGGAATGATTTATGACTGCAGGTATTGAAAATAAAACGAGGCGCGATCAAAGAACGAGAGAGGAGTTGAAAAATTCACTACAAATGTTGGTAGGTACTTAAATACTACATACTATCTACATTGTAGAGTGAACAAGAAGAACTGAACTATCTCTCTCTGTATATTATATTAGATGAATGTCGAAAATAATTATCGTTGAAAATGACATTAATTATAATAATTAGATGGATATCTTAATTTGTGTGTGTATGTATAGAGTGAGAGATGACTCCCTTTTAAATGCATACATTATAGCACGAGAGCTAGCGACGTCAAAAAAAAAAGAAAGAATTTTAGGTCGGCCAGTTTTTATATATGTTATCTCTCGTACTATCCCAGAAATCATACTATCTGGGCTGTCTGGCAGTCGGGAGGGGTTGCGTTTATTAGTGTAGTATCTAGTAGTCTACGACTTAATCAATGCTTATTGGTCGAGAAACCAGAATCATATGTTCTTATTGGTTGTTATAACTTTCAAAGCTCACTTTGTTAACCAAACATAGATTTGGATATCTTGTATCGAGACAAAAAATATTGGCTTGTATCTCACAAATGAGAGGTTCTAGTGAAAATTTTGTTCTTATCAAAATTGAAGCCAGTGAAATTTTCTACCAGATTATTTCTCTTAATTTTTCTTCTATCTCTTCTAGTACGAGAGCTAGCGACGTCGAAAAAAGAGAATTTTAGGTCGGCCAGTTTTTATATATGTTATCTCTCGCACTATCCCGGACATCATACGGGCTATAAAACTATTTAAGGGTTGCTTTTTTTATTAGATCCCAGTAAGTTTTAATTTTTTTTCCTATTAATTTTTCCCCCCAAAATTTCCTATCGAATCACTCCTCTTCATTTTTTATCGATTTCGCTCAGTTTTCGAGATATCATCAAGTAAAACTTGACTTCATAAAGGATTCCCAGATAAATCTAGTAGTCTACGACTTATTTAAAGCCTATTGGTCGAGAAACCAGAATCATATGTTCTTATTGGTTGTTATAACTTTCAAAGCTCACTTTGTTAATCAAACATAGATTTGGATATCTTGTATCGAGGCAACGAAATATTGGCTTGTATCTCACAAATGATAGGTTCTAGTGAAAATTTTGTTCTGATCAAAATTGAAGCCAATGAAATTTCCTACCAAATCATTTCTTTTAATTTTTCTTCTATCTCTTCTAGTACGAGAGCTAGCGACGTCGAAAAAACAAGAATTTTAGGTCGGCCAGTTTTTGTATATGTTATCTCTCGCTCTATCCCGGACATCATACGGGCTGGCTGGCTGTCGGGAGGGCTTGTGTTTATTAGTGCGCTTTGCACCTATGACAGGTAAAATATTGAAATTTTCAGAAAAAAGAAAAAGTTTTAATTGGAGTTTGTAGAAAATAACATTTTACATAAAAAAATGTCCAGTGACTAATTTTCGTTAAAGTGGCTAGTTTGCCCGCTACAAGCTTGGAAAGTTCATTGTTTCCATGTCGGCACAACGGCTGTATCTCTGAACGGTCAGCCACTCAAATGACGTCACGTCGAGCCAGCCTTTCCAAGCTTGTAGCGGGCAAACTAGCCACTTTACGAAAATTAGTCACTGGACATTTTTTATGTAAAATGTTATTTTCTACAAATTTTATCTGAAATTTTTTCTTTTTTTCTGGAAATTTTAATATTTTACCTGTCATAGGTGCGATGCGCACTAATAAACGCCACCCCTCCCGACAGCCAGACAGCCCTTATGATTTCTGGGATAGTACGAGAGATAACATATATAAAAACTGGCCGACCTAAAATTCTTCTTTTTTCGACGTCGCTAGCTCTCGTACTAGTAAGCCTTTTTAAATTGGATCAGAGGTGGTATGAAAGCTGAGTATATGCATGGAAAATACTTTTTTAAAAAAATTGGAAGATGAAATTGATCAACATTGGAAGGTGTGACCACACGGTGTGTCACATTTTTTTACTATCTAAAAACCACTATTAAATGAAGTTTTAACATTAAAAATGAAACCAAAAGTGTGACCCACCGGGTGGTCACACCGTTCGATGTTGATGGAGAAATTTTTAAATATGTACCCCCATAAGATAAATTAGATAAAACAAAAATATTTAGTTGTAAATGTCAACCAAGTAACAATGTGACCACACGGTGTGTCACACATTTATTTCAAGAATTCGAGCAAGTTTAAAAATTTTTTTGTACCATATACAGGCAACAACCTTTTTCGTATGAATAAACAAAAAAGTTGATCAAATGTCGTGGCCACACGGTGTGTCACACTTTTTTTAATTTTCAACTAAATTTAATCAATTTATTTAATATATATATATATATAGGTAAAATGCTAAAAATTAATTTTTCAAATTAAAATTGAAAAAAAAAATTGTGACCCACCATGTGGTCACACCGTTTACCAATGTAAGATTTCGAGAAGCCCGTATGATGTCCGGAATAGTGCGAGAGATAACATATAGCTGAGGAGCCGAAGCGGGGATTTCGGGATTTACTAAAGCGCGGCAGATTAATATACAGGGTGATACCTTGTACCCAGTTAAGTACTTCCACCAAATATTAGCCCCATAAATATGGCCACCCGTCAAGGATAAAGGATCAGATTAGTAAAAAAAATTGATCATCTGTTTTTCTCGAGCGCGTCAGATTACGATAGGGTGAGTTAGTTACATGCTAAAAAGTGTATATTCCACTAATCTGACAATTTGAGAGTAACAAAAAGAGAGGGGAGGGGTACAAAGCTGTAAAAAAAACGTCATCTCGACATTCTCAAGCGTGGCTAATTTTTTTTTTTTTATTTTGAAGGGAATAAATCAAGGATTACGAAAAATATATAATCTGACGATTTCCACAAGTCGAAGTAACAAAAAATCATCGATAAAGTTTAATGCGTGCAGTTGCGTGATGCATATGTTCGAATTTTTCCAGGAAAAAGTTTCAAATAAAAGTTGTAGCCATTAATGAGTCTAAGAACCATAGAAAGTTTAAAGAAAATCGTTTGAGTCGTTTTTGAAAAAAATTGAAAAAGCTCAAAAACTGTTAGAATTTAGTAGAGCTTTCGGTTAACCGATTTCTGCCGAAAGCTTCCCGGCACATCTAGGTATAATATGGAGGCTGAATGCCAAGTTTGGTGAAATTTGGATAAAACTTTTGATACGATATGGCTGTCACACATGTCTGTGTGTGACAGTCATATCGTATTGAAAGCTTTATCCAAATTTCATCAAACTTGAAATTTGGCTTCCATATTATAACTAGTTGTGCCGCGAAGCTGTTGGTTGAAATCGGTGAACCGAAAGCTCCACTTTATTCTAGGGGTAATGAGCTTTTTTAATTTTTTTCGAAAACGGCTCCAACGATTTTCTTTAAACTTAATATGGTTCTTAGGCTCATTAATGGCTACAACTTTTATTTGAAACCTTTTCCTGGGAAAATTCGAATAAGGCTGTATGCATATATACAAAAAAAATTTTTGAATTTTTTTCAGAGTAGGTGAATCCCTCCTGATAATCGTCAGATTATGAGACAGCATGTCTAAGGCATAAACATGAACCATATATATCTTAATCTGACGCGCTTGAGTATTTCAAAATGGCGATTTTTTTTGCATATTCTAATAATGGCAGCGCGCTTGCCTCACATTCAAATCGTCAGAGGTTTGTCTTAGGTTCACTTAACATCCCCTTAGAATAGCCGACGCGCTCGGTTAAAATTTTTTTTTCTTCATTGTCAACCTTTACGTACGACCACCCCCCATCATGGAAACAATCAGATTAACATATGTAAATTTTTAAAAATACGTAGGACATGGATGGTATCAATATCTAACGCGCTCGAGTATGTCCATGTAACATTTTTTTTTTTAATTTTTGAAAATCTATAGCCGTTCCCCCCACCGCTGAAAAGGTATATATTATATGACATTTTTTTCTTTTTATCATCTAAGTTTCGCAGCCCAATAGGTCTCGATAACGCTCGAGTAAATCCCGATTTAGCATCGTAAGCTCCCCTACTAATACATATATATAAAAACTGGCCGACCTAAAATTCTCTCTCGAAAACGTTGCTAGCCCTTAGACTATTATACGATATACATATAAATAGAGGTAGCCATTACATTTGATGTTAATAAATAAACTGTTTAGCTTTCAGTTATCTATCAAATAATGTAAGCATAATATAGTAAATACGGTCATGGTTAGTTACATTTTATATATGTATGTGTATTTGTATTATGGTACAGTTAGAGAAAATTCATTTATAGCTGTATAGTGTATATATACATTCACTATTACGCTCAATTAAGTTTGATAGATAGAATATTAATATGGGTTTATATGAATGAATTGATTGTTTTAATTTTTTTTTTTTTTTTTTTAGGTAAACGCCATGCTACATCATACAAAGGTTTGAACAATTTGTATGTGTATTGTGCGTTAATTTCCCTTCAAATAACAAATGTTGGATTGTGGCCAAGAAATCTATCGACGAGGAGATAATCTGTCAGTAGTAATTAAGTGGATGATATGAGAGGGCTGAGAAGAAAAAATTTTTCGTTGAATAACCGGTGTAACACGACATGGTTGTGAAGTTATAAATCTATAAATATGTTGAAGAGGAAAAATGATTTAAATTAATTGCTTGGAAAGAACTTGAAAGAGGAAGATAAAAAAGAAAAGGAAACGTGATGAGAAAGAATTTCACAATATATGTAATATTATATAAATCCTCTATATATTTATATACATATACTTAAAGATAAAAAGTTTACAAACTAAGATCATATTTCTGTCACGGCTTCGAGTGTCATTTCCTTTCAAATGTATCACATTGCTTATCGTTTTCTTAGTCGACATTTTTTTTTTTTAATAATTTCAAATTTTTCTATTAATTATTCGAAGATCTTATGGCATTGAACCTATGGGCTGACTAGAAACGAAACAAGTTTCTATTTTTCTCTCTCTCTCTGTCTGTCTTTTGAACTAGTCGTGAGATCACCTCTTTATTCTCGTTTAATTGATTGGCGATTTTTCAAATCTGGTGATTTGTATATTTCGGATAGAAAGGGGAAGAGTGGGGGGGGGCTTATTTGAATAACGATATTGATTTATAGCTAAATCGTGTCAATTTTGACTTATCACCAACGAATTAAGTTGATATATTGATATGTAAATGAATAACCAAAATCGCCATATAAATAATGCATACAAATCGATATTATAGGTTTATATACACACACACACACACACTTACACACCTTTTTTATTGTGTTGTTATTTGTTTTTTTTTCTGAAAACTGGTAGCTTTAATATTTACACTTAAACAAAATGAGTTAATAATACATTAAAAAAAAATTTTTTTTTTAATAATTTTTAAGAATTATAAGAAAACTAGCTGTTCCGAAAGACGTTGTCCTGTACTAAATATAAAAATTTCAAACTCTTTTTAAATAAGCTGTAATAATCTGGACCGTTTTGATGTACCAAAAATATCTAAAAAATGTACAGAAAATGTTTCCGAATCTGACCTCAGCGCTAACTGTCAGAAAAAATTGAAAACAAAAAAACAAATCTAGGTAATTGTTGATTGAAACCATTCTCGAATCCATTTGAACACACAGAAAAAATTTCATCAAAATCGGTCCAGCCGTTTAGGAGGAGTTTAATTACAAAACACACGCACTTAGAAGATATTTATATATAAAGATGACGATTACGTCTCCTCTATTAAAAGCGGAATTTTGGAACTAATTTTTTCTATTCAATATTTCCAAGCCTACTGTACAAAGTTCAAGAGTAGAATCTTAAAAAAAAGCCTTAAAACGGCTTATTTACTATTTGTTTAGTGCAAGTGCTTAGCGATTAGCTTTTGTTTTTTGAAGTTATACTTCTTTAGGCGCGTTATGAAAAAATGATGAGAGTGACATTTTTAGATGGGCGGCCATCTCGAGACAAAAATTAACAAAACGAAGTTGGCCGCAAAACCACTCGGTTTCTTGGCGCGCGTAGTTTGAATTTTTGTTTTATTTATTTACTTAAATTTTTATTTACTTTATTTAAAAATAATTAATTCTTTAAATATATTTTATTTGCTTTAATCTTTTGCTCTATGACAAACAAAAACATATCTATCCCATGGGAGTAGTACATTTTTCCTGGATAAAAAAGAGATCAGGCCTTCTTGAGGACAATGCGCTAGAACTTTATTTCACGTACTTTAACGAAACTTCTATTAAATACACGGTTCTTGTAAGATACAATTGTCGTGTTATCCCACGGGAAGAGTACAATTATGTCGATTTTTTGCTCTATGAAAAATAAAAACGTATCTAGCCCACGGGCCTGTACATTTTCCTAGATAAAAAGTAGACCAATCTTTCTTGAGGAAAATTCCTAAAAACGCTTATCCATGAACTTTAACGAAACTCCTTTTAAATACTCAGTTCTTAAAGAATACAATTCTTATCCTATCCTACGGGAACCGTGCTATATTCTGACATAAAAGGTAGCCTATATTTATTCTCTGACTCTCAATTAAACACCTCATTGTAAGAAATTATGGTAATCTTTTGCTCTGTGAAAAATAAAAACATATCTATCCTACGGGAACCGCACATTTTTCCTGCATAAAAATAAGACTGTAGGATAAGAAAATTATTTTTTGACTTGAGGAAATTATGAGTTATAACTATTAATAAACTCAATTATAATCAGCTAAAAACGTTTAGTTTCAGCATGATTTTTCTTTAAACCAGTTTTTCTATTTTCCCGTTGAAATGAGAAATTTTTCCGAAATAAAACGTATTGTAGATAATGATTCACATATTTAGCTATCAGCATATTTAAATATCACCAATAATCATTTTCAAATAAAAATGTATAGTTTATGCATAATTTTTGTTCCAACCCGTTTTTCAATTTCCCGGATAAATGAGACATTTTCCCGCTATAAAAAGTATTCTTTTTTATGACTCAGATTTCTCATTTATCATCATACCAAATTTTATTAAAAACCGTATTTATTTGGGTAAGAATTAATAAGATGTTTCTAAAAACAATTTTGCAAATAATGATTTATTTTTGAAACAACTTTAATAACCATTAAAAGGGTTATAGCGGGCTAACCTTCAAAGATAGACATATGTCGTCGCGGACTTTTTTTTTAGAACTTTTTAAGAGGAACAATTTTGCTTCACATAATTTTTGCGTAACTTTAACCATTTACGCAGGGCAGGCAACAAACGCTCTCAAAAGGAAAAAATTTTTCTGGTTTTTGCAACATTTTCCATTGATGCTCTGCTGCTATTAGTCGTAGAGTGATTTGGTATAGCCTAAAGCCTTCGTCGATAATTAAGCTATCCAACACAAAAAGAATTTGTCAATTCGAACCAGTAGTTCATGAGATTAGCGCGTTTAACCAAACAAACAAACAAACTCTTCAATTTTATATATTAGTATAGATTAAGCAATTAAGTTTCTATATTTTTTCTTTGATATATTATTATTATTTGGTGAATTTGATATAAGTTTTCATGTGACAAAAAAATTATACAGGGTGTACCAGCTAGACCGGCCATTAGAAGTTTCCGGAGAACCTGAAATAATAGAAATCTAAAAATTGGGATTAAAACCTAACTGCATTGGAGCTACCTTCCTAAAATATTTTTAGTTTTCTGACACTTCCGGTTATACCGGAAGTGCCAGAAAACTAAAAATATTTTAGGAAGGTAGCTCCAATGCAGTTAGGTTTTAATCCAAATTTTTAGATTTCTATTATTTCAGGTTCCCCGCAGGCAGTATGCACTCCTTAGGAGATCGTCTCTAAAGGCCGGGGCCAAAACTAGAGATAAAGCTATATGAATTTTCACATATAAAAAGAGAAAGACGATTTTGAACAGAATTTTTATATTCCCCCATATGTTGATTGGCCACAATGTTTTTTTTGCAAAATTGAATCGTGATGCATTTCAGATTTATTGTGTATCACAATCTAATTTAAATTATTCAAAATATAAAAACGATAAAAACGCCTTTATTGTGGAAAATCAAACTATTTTATTTTATTATATTATAGAAACGATAGAAACCATGCCAACACATGTCATACGGGTCATACGAACAATAGTCACGAATAATTCGCTATCAATTAATAATTTCATTTCTTAAAAACGTTTTCCAAGCATTGATTCTTTTTATTCTCTTGTTAATTTTATCAATATTTTTGAAGTGGCTGTAATTAGATACAATGATGACTATGATGACTAAGTGGTGAAAGATCTCATATTGTGTAAAGTATATGCCAGTGAAATGTTGTACATCTTTTTGTAAACAAATTGCCTTATTCTGTTATCAACAATGGAGAAGAATATTATGAATATTTACTATATGGAGAAATGACAACGAATGATCAAAAACGAACGTTAAATGTGATTACATTGCTAACACTGTATTAACCAGGTAGGTAATACTTATTTT
Organism: Sisyra nigra; assembly: GCA_958496155.1. Classification (NCBI taxonomy): domain Eukaryota; kingdom Metazoa; phylum Arthropoda; class Insecta; order Neuroptera; family Sisyridae; genus Sisyra; species Sisyra nigra. The sequence continues at coordinate 4,477,704 of OY292315.1, forward strand.
TCTACTTTTATATAATTTTTTGATCCTTGAAAGTACTGCAGGTTTCTTACGGGGAACAATTTTAATAGTTACCATACATAGTAGAATCCCGTTTTTACGTTTTATTAATTAAGTATATATACAAATAGTATCTAAGAGTTAACATAATTATGGAGTAACTATATACTTAATGTATTGTTTATAAATTCTTAGCTTCTATATTGTTTATAGATTCTCATTATCTGGGAAAACGTATCGTTATTCGATAATAATTTGTTATTTTTAAATAATTATTCAGTATAGATTTGTTCAGGAGGGACTTTTTAAGAAATCTTTAATTAAATATTCACATTCAAAAAGTAATCAGAAATTTAGAAATCAGCTACAATTTTGGTATAAAGCGTTTTATTAATTTATACCACACATAATTTTTTGCTATATGAGTTGCAGCAATATTTATATGAATTTTGTAAGACTAATTGAATGTTTTTAATAAAAAACTATTAAAATGATCAATTTGTCTTTGGAGGAATTGATACTTGCACAACACGTATAAATTTTGGGGTCAAACACAAAGATAGCATGATGTTTCAAATCGTTTTAACTTAGAAAAATTTTTCTCGACAAAAAATACCAATATTTGTATGTAATGGGTATGCTGTTGTAATGGAAACCAACAAACAAATATTAGTATCGACGAGAAAAAATTTTCTAAGTTAAAACGGTTTGAAACATCATGCTATCTTTGTGTTCAAACCCCAAAATTTATACGTGCTGTGCAAGTATCTATATCTATAGAGATATTAAAATAAATATACCGATCTCATTTATATAAATGAGTAGGAGAGAAAAAGAAATATTAAAACGCCTTGGAAACATATGCGTATCTTTATCTATTCTATATCTATACTCTGAATTGACCCCGAATTTCATTGGTTTATTTAATTTTATTATCAATTAAATTAAATTTTTACATTAATATATATTTTTTTCAATTAATATTTTTTTTTAATTTTCAATATAGACTGTTTAGCATATTTTAAGTACGAGTGACAAATTAGATATTTTTTGGTTTTAATATATATATCTAATAGTACTTATGATATTTTGATTAATAAAATTTTCTTAAGCATAATATTTTTTCGACAATGAATAATATTGGATTTTTCAAAACTAGAATTTTTATTGGGAGATCTATGTTTCGCTATTATCAATTAAATCATTAATATAGGTACAGGAAAACGAATAACGTTTATTTCCTTTAAAAATTATCGAATAAAATGTTTGAAACTTCTAAATTTAATTTTTAATACCACCATTGCATTGAATCACATAAGTATGGTATGATATTATTAAAAATATTTTATTTTACAGATATTGGAACAGAAAGCAATAAACCGTCCAATTCACAACAAACCAGGCTATTGTCTTAAAAAATTAAGAAGTGTTGAAATCGAAATGTTGTTCATAATTTATGTAAGTTGAATGATAAATATTATGCCTAATTATTATAATTAATAAATTCGCTATGTTTTGATTTTAGATTGACCGTATGGTAAACAGTGGAAAATTAAAGAAAATATTTCGAAAAAGATTCAATATTAAAGAAAATTATTGAGAATGGTTCCATGGTTATAATGACTACCTACCGCTACTTTCATCAGATTGCATTATGTCTGTTAAAAGTAGAAATTATTGATTGAAATTGCGGAATAAAATATAATATATGAGCTCGTAAAAAACTTTAAGTTCAGAAGATAACATTTGGTTACAGAAGAACTTTGAATTTTGTGCAGGGAATGAAATTTTCATAAGTGAACGAGTTTGGATATGTGGGTATACTTTTTCTATTTTAACTCTTAATATATATAGCGCAATATAGTATATTGCAGTCGTGTCTTAAAATAAGGATTATTCAATTTTCGGGTTTTTTGAATGAATACTGGAATTTAACTGTGGGTAGGTTCAATTTTATACGTAAAGAATGGGAACAAATTACTTCATTTTTGATCTATAAGAAGGAAAATCAATAATGTGTCTTTATTCTACGCAGTAAGAAATCATTGTGTACGAAAAATGTAAAAGCGATTTATTCAAACCGTAAAATTTTATATGCATCCTTATTCAACGACGGGTACCCTATATTTGAGTTGACATAAACTCATAAACCAATACAAGAGCATATCTGTTAATTTTGTGGCTCTTTAGTTTTTAGATAATTAACTTAAAAATAAATATAACTATTAGGTATTATGATTAAATCATCCTATAAAAACCCGTAATTAATACCACATTTATATTCAAAATACGTTAATATTTTATTTTTTTTAAAGTAATTGATATATTGTATTTTAATTGTTATAATTTAATTTTTTTTTTTTTTTTTTACTTAAGGGTCATTTTAACTAATATGGGCATTAACGTTCGGAAGATAAAATACTGGACTTCCACTGGAATTCGATCATATGACGACGTAATAATCAAATGTAACAACAACAATTATTGTGATTTTTGTGTACCGACAAAATGATTATAATAAATTAATATAAATACAAATATTTTACACTGTCTCCATTTTTATTTTATTTTTGATTTCAGATCTAACATTAAGATATAAAAACTAAACCGACTTGGATTCAAAATATTATTAAAATTATTTAAAGTTATCAAAGATTAACACCTCAACCATAGAGCTATACTTTTGCTATCTTACTAGTTAATACGTTCTAGAAAAAAAAGTCACTAGAAATATGATAGAAAATGTGGCCGGCCGCCATTTTGGCCCCTGATTTTTGTATTGAGTGCAAACCCCCTGGTTCCCCGGAAACTTCTAATGGCCGGTCTAACTGGTACACCCTGTATAAAATTTTGTTGACTAGTGTAATTAATTACATAGGAAAATAGAGGTGAACAAAGTTAGACTTAAACTAATTTCCCTAATCAATTTTTTTTTTTAATAATTTGTTATCGCAACTTATGAAATGTTTGACTCAATCTTCTATGTTTGTCTGATACATGCATTTCCATATAATCGTGTCATTCCATTAAATACCTGACTAAGCCTTTTGATAAATTAAAACTTTTTTCTAGTTACGAGTCGATAAAATAGTTTTTTATAAAAAAAGGATAACAGAGTGGTAATTACTTTTTGTATTTAAGGGAAGCAAGTTTTAGTCATTTTCATGTATTTATAATAAATGTACGTTTGAATACAAACTGAAGAATAAGCTGGGAACATGGTCGGGAGTGAGACGAGCGGAGAGCGGATGTGGTGGAAACTTGTAGAGAATTTGATAGGTTTCGCTCTTGCCTTTGTTATGAGCCACTTCGACAAAGCTCGGCCCCACTCGGCGTCGCTCGCCTCTATTACAGGCGGCGAAATCAACAGTCGTAGTGTACGGGCCAAGCCACCAACACGGGCTCCATTATAATCTCTCTTTTATATATCTATATATATATATCAATCATATGTATATATATAATTAAATATGTACATCTAATAGGATTATAGTGAAGCGTTTTGTTTTAAATAGTTACTATGTAACTAGTTTTAAAAAGGCATTAACTTAAAAAAAAAAATCTCTCAGCCATTTGTGTGTGTGTGTGAGGCTCATAAATAGCAGCATTTATTCTCTAGTGTGGTATTTGGAATCGTTTTTTCCTCTCCTCTCCGTGTGCTGTGTATTTTATTTTTTCCTATTATATTAAATGGTTTTAAATCGGGTGCTATTTGGAAAAGAAATGTTAATACGCTTTTGATGTGTGTTAAAAAAAAAATTTTTCTTCTCTTATAAGTGATGTAGTAAAAGGGAATAGAGAAAAATGTTAACATGGAAGGCATCAAAGTCGACTCAAAGTCCTCACTCGGTTTTTGGTTAAGTGTTCAGTGAGTGTCTTAAGTGAGAGAAATAATTTCAGACAACGCCCGTCGTTATTTTCTATCTATAACTTCAAAATAGTTAAGTGGTATTAAACAAGTGCAGTTTTTAGTGTCTGTTGTTTTTAAGTGCCACTTTTTGGATATACATATACAAAACCAAACATTTAACATTTTCTTTCGATTCTGTCCATTGACCAACAATTTTTTGTGAATTGCAATTGTAAGTACAATTTTTTTTTTCCCGTCTCACTTAAACCAATCGTATAATTATCACTTGTATCTTTGTTTGACTTATTAACAAATTAATAATCCCATCAACATCTTTGTTCGTCGTAAATCCCCATCTAATAAGCTAGAGCGAGACAAGAGTTAGAATCCCAATAAAAAAAATCACTGCATCTCTCAATTACATGGAAGACAAATGAATAAATTGTCTCATTTATATTATGTATGAAAATGTATGGATATCTCTATCTCTGTTCGACACGTGTAAATAACATACACATAAAATGTATTAACAAGACGTTTTTACTTTATAAGAGAATTCAAAGACTTTCAACAATTCTGTAACCGAATGTGTATTGTAATAATAATATACCGTAGGTAGTTAATGCGGTCTTTGTCGGTTCGCTTCGTTAATCAATTTGTTTATCTCATTTGAGTCTCTCATGTCATTTTTCTCGGAGCATTAACGTCTCTGTTTCGCCCGTTGTTTACCACTAGAGCGTTCTCCGTTTTTTTTTTTCATTATTATTATTTTCATTGAAATACACACACACACACACTGTCTTTGTTTAACATTCTCTGTTTGAGATTTGATCGTCTCACTTGCACTCGAGGTTTTTTTCGAAAACGACACGAGAGTGTTCAGTTATGTTGGCATATAGACATATACAGATGGCGGAAGCCATTTTGTTCTCTCGAAAGGCTGCTGCTGGTTCTGTGCTTTTGAAATTTTATCGCTCGTCTCTCGGCTTGTATGCCCACCCCACACCACCCCCCTAAACCCCTCTTGGAGAGACGATTCACGCTCGTTCCCCTTATCTTTTCGGTATATTCCTCGTTTCTTCTCTCTACTATTTTCAATCCCATCTTCTTGAATGTTTGTATGGATGTATACATGTGTGTGTGTGTGTGTGTTTGTAAAGTATAATAAAGTGAGTGGCGTTATGGAGTTTGAAAGAAATTGTCTATGGAGTCGAGAACAAGGTTCCCTTCGTCGTCTTTTTAAAGTGTAATATCTTCGTACAGTTGGACTCAAAATTTTTTAACACTTTCGATAACACAACGATAATTGAAGACTGGACATCAATAACAGACTGAGTCCCCAAAAAAAAAAATTAGTTAGACCCGAAAAAGGAAGCTAAGTGCCATTGCCTTAAACCCTATATATTAATAGTTGGGTAATTCTCATGAAATTCCTGTCCTAGTAATTTTTAGAATAAACCTAACCGGATTAGGATTTTTTTTTTTTTTGAAAGAGCACCATCAAGGCTAATGTTGGTAATAACTTTGTGATTGTACTTGGGCATTTGTGAGGAATAATAAATATATATAATACTCCGAAAATCATTCCCTCACTATGTCCCAAACTCCAGATTAGAACATTGTCTTAAAGTTTTTATTGAGAAGTTCTTAAAAAATCCGTTGTTAACAATGACTTGTCTAATGTTAACTCAACACTTGTCCCATGAAAAATAATCATTCCCTCACAGCATTACCAACGGTCGATAAGTAGGTATATTTTTGAGGACTTTGGTAACACTCTAATTAATTTTTGACAGTTGGTAGTACGGTTACTTGTTCGGAATAGCGAATTGACTTCAAGTTTGTTAGAGTAATTGTTGAAAGAAGATTTCATTGCAATATTTTAAAGATTACATTTTATTCAATCATTCCCTCACAGTGAAGAATAAAAACGGTAATTATAATATTTCGATGACGTACGAAAGTATGTTTTTAGAGCTAAAAAGCTAGCCGGTAACAAACGGTTATCTTACGAGATTTTTTTAGGTTATGATTTGTTTTGTCATTCCCTCACCGTCATTTCCTCATTTCGATTAAAAGTGAGGGGATGATGAGTTACGAGGTAGTGACTTTCAGACTAGATCGACTCGGTTTTCGTACATTTTGGCTTACAGAAACTTCATAATTTGTAAGTTAATATAACCTAGTAAAATTCAAAATATTTAAAAAAAATTAATAATACGATTTTATATGAAAAATAAATATAATCATCATTCCCTCACATTTAAATCGTCAAAACTCATTTATTCTGGGGACCACGATATTTTTCACTTCTAGTTAGATAAATGGTAGAAAATTTAAGAGCAAATTAAGATTAATTAATTTAAATATTTTTCATTAATTTATGAAATTTTATTGGCAATGGCACTTATCTTGCTTTTTCGGGTCTAACTCAATTTTTTTTTTACGGTAAAATAATTTTTTTAGGGGTGGGGGGAAATGTGTTTAATGCCTCAGAGATAGACCAGATTTTTATTTGAATATTTTCAACCCCTGACTACTGAACTTTAGTGTTGTTTTTTTTTTTTTTTTTTTTTTTTTTTTTTTTTTTTTTTTTTTTTTTTTTTTTTTTTAATATAATAGAGTTCAACCCCTTTATATGTTATTTGTATGTTTTAAATGTTCCTTTCATTGGGGTGTTATATCGGGTAAATTAAAAGTTTTAATGCAAAGTATGTTATTAGGAAATGTACTGTTGTGAATTTGTTTTGTCCTCTCGTTACCTAGATTTTGAAAAGCTTTGTCCAGGTAGTTTACCATTATTTGGGTTATTTCTTACAAACTTTAGGATAAGCATACCTTGAATTAAATTAAAGATGAAATTTCTTTGAAACGATCATCGAAAATTTTTTTTTTTATCTTATTTAGGTATAGTGCTTTAACTGCTAATGGTCATTAGCACTTACGTGGCTTAATTTTGTTAGAGTAATTTGATTTTTAAATTCTGTTTAGGAGGTTAATTTTTCTGAGATAGGTGATTAGGTATTGTTCGACTCCTTTGACGTCTTCTGCATTTAATTAGGGGCGCCTGTCTCTTCTCTCCTCTTTGGAAGGTGAAAACAATCGAATAGGTGACTGACTAAGTGGGCGCTGGTACTTTTTGCAACGAGGTGGTTGAGTTATACTAATTTTCTTATTTTTTGGTAGGTTTTTTGACATTATCTTACAAACGGTCTAATTTAATGAAAAAACTTACTTTTAAAAATTTGTAGAGGAGAAAATTTCCTATCAAAAAGTCTCTTGAAAATGTTTTCTTCGTCTTCTAGTTTCGAAGATATCGACTATCGAAAAGTTAAAATGGCTATAGATGGTATATACCACTATTACGTGTGTATCTCACAAACGATAGGTTTTTACGAAAAATTGGTTCTTATCACAAATAAAGGGGATAAAATTTCCTACCAAAAAGGTCATAACATTTTTTCTCCCAGCTTTCTAGATCTGGAGATATTGATCGTTAAATGTTTAATATTTTTTATTTAGATTTCGATATTAAGGTCTATCTTAAAAATGATGGGTTTTATGAAAAATGTATTCTTACCAAAATTAAAAGGGGTGAAATTTTCGCCCTTAAGATCCTGAAAATTTTTTGAGCCGAACGGTTCGTTCAGTAGTTTTCATCAATCGAAAACTTTAACAAAAAAAAATTTTTTAGTTTTTTGATCGTATCTTGAAAGTGGTGAACTTTGTTGCTAAAAATGATGTAAATAAAATTAAAGATAAACAAATTTACTATCAAAAAGGGTTCTGAAATTTGCCTCAAAACTGTTTAGTTTTGGAGATATCGATCGTCAAATGTTTAAAAATTTTGTAACGGCTGTGAAATTTGAGGTATATCTTACAAATTATAGATTTTTATGGAAATTTTGTTCTTACTAAAATTAATTAGGCTAAAAGTACCTACCAAGAAGTCCTGACTAGTTTTAAATGGGGCCTCTTGTTTAGTAGATATCAACCATCGAAAACGTAATTTTTTTTCAAAATTCTAGATAAAAAATTTGCTATCAAAAACTCCTAAAACACAAACTCCTAACGAAATTTTTTGTCATAGCCTTCCTATTTTAGAAATACCGATCGTCAATTGTTCAAAATTTTTGTAAGAGTTATGAATTGAGGTATATCTCACAAACTATAAGTCTTCATAAAAATTTGTTCTTACCAAAATTAAAGATGGTGAAATTTTCTACCAAAAAGTCCCTAATGATTTTCGGTTAAAACCTGTCGTTAACGAGATATCGACAATCGAACATTTTTTTTCTAGATTTTTTGACTATATCTTAAAAATGGTGAATTGTAAAGAAAAATTTCATCTTGCCAAAATGAAAGAGTAAAAATTTTCTATCAAAATGGTTCTGAAAAATTTTAGCCAAATCCTTTTAGTTTTTGAGATATCGATTGTCGTTTATACTTTTTTTTTTTTTTTAATTTTATACAGGTTGTGGTATTTAATGTATTAATCTTACAAATTAGAAATTTATATGAGAAATTTATTATCAACTTAATTAAAGATGATAAAATTTACTACAAAAAACTTTTCGTCTCCTTTAGATATCGATCGTCGAAAACCCCACTGAAAATATTTTCACCATATTTAATAAATCTTGTCAAGTCGTTGACGTATTTAATACGTACATACATAAAGCCAATGGCAATATAATATATTATATGCATCACCACGTCCCCCTTTACCCCCCCCACGCCACGAATCGTACACTTTTCACATTCAATTACGTAATTATTTCGTTTGCTTGTTGCTCATTTTTATTTATTTATTTGTTATTTTCATTACTCCCTCTGTGTACTTGACATGAAAACAATTTGTTTGATATCTCCATTTTTTTTTTCTTCTATTTTTCAATGAATGATTCGGAAATTTTACCATCGCATATCTAAGGGTCGTATCAATCATTTTACAAGTTTAATTTTTCCTCTAATGAAAATGTTTGACTAGGACAAAAAAAGTAAATGGGAATTACTTGTATTGGGATTTTATCTTATCGGTAACGTAATAAAATGTTAGTTGGATATTTAATCTGTAGGGGAGGGTGGGGGAATGACGGAGATTATAGAGAGTGTAATTAATGGCATTAATAAAATTTTATTAAATTATTCAATTTTTATTGCATTTAAAACGTCGCCATACTATCAACATGTTAATTTGATCGAGGTTTCCTTTTTTTTTAAATTCAAGACCAGAAGTTGTCAAAATTTTTGTATTGTGTTAAATGTTGATTTTGTGGTGTTGGGGATGTTATTATAACAACCCCAATACATATCATATACGAGATACATAAATACGTACGAAGGGTGCATAAATTTGTTGTTTTATTGGAATCGATATTATTGTGTCGAGTCCGTGAATAGATGGAAGATATTTTTATACCTTTTCACACAAATGTGCGGTGTCCAGGTAGAAAAAAATCTTTCTTCGGTTTTTTTACAAAAGGTAATTTTCAAGTCTCTAACGGCTGTTTAAAAACTGGTCTCGGATTTTTTAGGTTGATGCGGAGAATTCGGTTGAAAAGTTTCCGCTCATTATTTTAGTTTCCTAGTTTTTTTTTTTTATGTTTTACATTAGGAAAATTTATGTTAAATCATGGATGACCAAAAAAATTTTATTAAACAAAAAAAAAACAATAAAGCATTGTAATCAAATGTTTTTATTGTTGGGATAATAAATTCAGATGTTTGGAAAAAAAAATTGAAATCAATTCTTTGTTGTTTGACAAAAGAGATCTAAATTATCTATGATTTCCATAGGAATACCAAAAGGCATAATTTTCCCCATCCCTTAAGTACATGTTAATCCCATTTTTAAGGTTATTAAATTTTTTTTTTTTTTTTTGGGTGTTTTAAGTCGCTTTAACAGCTAAGGTCATATCACGACTGTCTAAACACAGAAACTTTCTGTTGGTCAATTTTAATCTTAGGTCTAGGATTCAACGGGAATCGAACCCGAGCCACTTGACGCATGAAGTGGGGAGAACTGCTGTTCTAGCCACTGCGCCAATAGGTGGCCCTTAATTTTTTTTTTTTTTTTTTTTGGTGTTTTAAGTCGCTTTAACATCTAAGGTCATATCACGACTGTCTTACACACAGAAAATTCCTGTAGGTCTTAAATCTAAGAATTCGACAGGGATCGATGTATCGGAAAGAGTAAACGGTTCTAACCACTGGGCCTCTAAGAATAAGTGGACTATATTTGGATTTATAATTTTCAAAAATAAAATTTTGTATTAAGTAGTTAAATTAAAAAGAAGGAAATTTCCTATCGAAATTGCCCTGAAATTTTTTGGATCGGATATCGATCATCGAAACTTTCAAAGCACATAACCTCAATTTAATCTATTTTTGTTTGAAAAGTTTAAACATTTAAAAATCTTTGTTCATTTTTCGTTGATATCTCGATGATTATTGATTTCCATGAAAAATTTGTACTTAGTAAAATTAAAAAGAATGAAATTACTAATGAAAAACGTCCTATGAATTTTTGTGTTAGACCTCTCGTTTTAAAGATATCGATCATCGAAAAGTTCAATTTTCCGAAATTGTCTGTTATATCGTTGATAATTGAAAAACTATTGATTTTGATGAAAAATTTACTCTAAGTAAAATTGTAAGGGATGAATTTCTCTATTAAAAAAGTCATAACAAATTTTTACCCCTGACGTTTTGTTTAGGAGATATCGACCATTGAAATTATACAATTTCAATTTTTTGTTGGTTTTTCGTTGATATCTGTAAAACTATCGATTTTAATAAGAAATTTGCTCTAAGTAAAATTGTAAGGGATGAATTTCTCTATAAAAAAAGTTCTTACACATTTTTACCCTTGACGTTTCGTTAATCAGATATCGACCATCAAAATAATAAAATTTAAATTTTTTGTTGGATCTGAAAATCTAAACGTTTTTATGTAAATTTGTTCTGAGTTAAAACTAAAATCGATAAAATTTCCTACCAAAAATTCTCTTAAATTTTCGATCTTTAGATCTCAGTGAATATTGATCGATCAAGTCGATACACTTTTTAGGTTAAATCTAACAAACTAAAGGTTACCATGAAAAATTATTCATACAAGAATTTAAGTTGGTAAATTTTACTACAAAAAATTTTTCCTTAATTTTTTTCACCCAGACTACTCGTTTAGTAGTTATCGATCATCGAAAAGTCAAAACTCAAATTTTGATATTCAACCTACTTAAACCGTTGATTTCTTAAAAAAGCTTTATCAAAAAACTTTGGTTCAGTAGTTTCGTAAATATCGACCATCGAAAACTTTCAATTCTTAGTAACTACCTCAAGTGTTAAATATCAATACACAGATAGTGTAACTTGAAACGTTAACTATTTTAAATATCTGATATATTTCTTTTTGTTTCCTATACGTTCAAATCGAAACTTTCCGGTTTATTTCACTTCGAACACCATTGAAATATATTTAAGGGATATTAACAATTAAGGGTGTGTAACGACTTTCATAAATCGAATTTCACAAAGGCAATAACAGCAGAATAAGGGCCGAGATCAATTTGATCAAAATTGCAATTGAATGTCTGAATATATATAAAATATAAAGGCTCTATGAGTAGTTCACCCCTATTTATATATATATAGTTCCGATTCACACCGTTTCAAACTTCAACCCTCTTTTGGAGTGAACAAATGGACGACTTGAGTTGAGGGGATGTTAACGTGCACAAATATCTTGGTAGGACTCTATTTAATTTATATTGGAAAAAAAATTAAGGGCTGATGTAAAAAAAGGTCTTTTTAAATTTTTTTTTTAATAGTACTTGAGTTTTAATTTTTTAAGAATAATCACCAAACGTTTTTATGACGATGATTTATAATTTATCACAACAAATCACAATTAATCACTTGAAATCACTTTGACCGTCTTATTCAAACTCAGACTAATTTTAGACTGACTCAATCCGACGAACCTTTTGTATTTATATATGCAACCAAAGTGACTAGAACGTTCTAGAAATTTCTCCATTGTTCGATACGATTCTTCCATAAAATTTTTGATCGTTAAATAATGAATTAGTTTAATTGTCTATTATTGAAGTTTCTATCAAACACTCTGGACTTTTCTATCCTTAAATTTTTTTTATAGTAATTGAGTTTTAATTTTTTAAGAATAATCACCAAACGTTTTTTTTAACGATGAATTATAATTTGTCACAACAAATCACAATTAATCACTTGGAATCACTTTGACTGTCTTATTCATACTCATACTGATTTTAGACTGACTCAATCCGACGAACCTTTTGTATTTATATATGCAACCAAAGTGACTAGAACGTTCTAGAAATTTCTCCATTGTTCGATACGATTCTTCCATAAAATTTTTGATCGTTAAATAATGAATTAGTTTAATTGTCTATTATTGAAGTTTCTATCAAACACTCTGGACTTTTCTATCCTTAAATTTTTTTTATAGTAATTGAGTTTTAATTTTTTAAGAATAATCACCAAACGTTTTTTTTAACCATGAATTATAATTTGTCACAACAAATCACAATTAATCACTTGGAATCACTTTGACTGTCTTATTCATACTCACACTAATTTTAGACTGACTCATCCGGCGGACCTTTTGTATTTATATATGCAACCAAAGTGACTAGAACGTTCTAGAAATTTCTCCATTGTTCGATACGATTCTTCCAAAAAATTTTTGATCGTTAAATAATGAATTAGTTTAATTGTCTATTATTGAAGTTTCTATCAAACACTCTGGAATTTTCTATCCTTAAAATTTTTTTATAGTAATTGAGTTTTAATTTTTTAAGAATAATCACCAAATGTTTTTATAACGATGAATTATAATTTGTCACAACAAATCACAATTAATCACTTGGAATCACTTTGACTGTCTTATTCATACTCACACTAATTTTAGACTGACTCATCCGGCGGACCTTTTGTATTTATATATGCAACCAAAGTGACTAGAACGTTCTAGAAATTTCTCCATTGTTCGATACGATTCTTCCACAAAATTTTTGATCGTTAAATAATGAATTAGTTTAACTGTCTATTATTGAAGTTTCTATCGAACACTCTGGACTTTTCTATCCTTAAAATTTTTTTTTATAGTAATTGAGTTTTAATTTTTTAAGAATAATCACCAAACGTTTTTTTTAACGATGAATTATAATTTGTCACAGCAAATCACAATTAATCACTTGGAATCACTTTGACTGTCTTATTCAAACTCAGACTAATTTTAGACTGACTCAATCCGGCGAACCTTTTGTATTTATATATGCAACCAAAGTGACTAGAACGTTCTAGAAATTTCTCCATTGTTCGATACGATTCTTCCACAAAATTTTTGATCGTTAAATAATGAATTAGTTTAATTGTCTATTATTGAAGTTTCTATCAAACACTCTGGACTTTTCTATCCTTAAATTTTTTTTATAGTAATTGAGTTTTAATTTTTTAAGAATAATCACCAAATGTTTTTATAACGATGAATTATAATTTGTCACAACAAATCACAATTAATCACTTGGAATCACTTTGACCGTCTTAATCAAACTCAGACTAGTTTTAGACTGACTCAATCCGGCGAACCTTTTGTATTTATATATGCAACCAAAGTGACTAGAACGTTCTAGAAATTTCTCCATTGTTCGATACGATTCTTCCAAAAAAAATTTGATCGTTAAATAATGAATTAGTTTAACTGTCTATTATTGAAGTTTCTATCGAACACTCTGGAATTTTCTATCCTTTTTTTGGCTGTACGTCTCTCAAAAAATTAGAGATAAAGTGAGGTTAAGCTGTAAACCCAAATACAAATAACCTTAAAATGAGGAAAAAGGGGATAGCAGGGTAAAAGTGGCATGGTCAAGAGAGAAATTATACTCTTGTCTATTTGTTATTCATATGGTCATGGATAAAATAATAATTGGTTTGGCTGAAGTGCGGTTAAACGAGAGAATTGTTTAAGGTATATATATAAAGAGAAAGAGTGAGATAGAGTGAGGTTAAGCTATAAACCCAAATATCTGTAAACTATTGCGGTTAGCACAACAATTCCATTTATTATTATATATTCTCTCGAAATAGAAATTTAATCCTCCACTTCCCGTTATATAATTAGCTAATAAAACCCTCCATGTATCCTCGTCTATGTATAATATGTAGTTAGATATAGAAATGATTATTAATTCCGTTAACAATTCAAATAATGAACACAATCTACCCGAGTAATTCACCGTTTGCAATTTATCTCGTCTTCGAGAATTCATCTACCTGAAAATTAACTCAGGTTATGTCAACTTTTCAGTGTGCCAACAAACAATTGTCCCCCGATAATATCTCATGATAAGGGAGGGGAGCAAGAGCTTTCAATGTCGATAACAATAAACGCATTTGATATTATTATAATATGGTAAATCGTACCCAGAGGAAACGTTTTCTATATATTCGAGAAATATTTCACCTACCCTAAATTGAGAGGCGCAAACATTAAATGTGTATTCATCTAATGGCGAGCATCTTTTGGTCTTTGTTTCACATCCCCATTCGCCTTGGTAAACAAAGAGCATCCGAAATTCCAACTCAACTCATCGCATCATTACCGAAAGCTCACTCGTTCATTCCCACCTCGATTACAGGAACTCTCCGCTATTCACAGTGGAATCGAACGCCGCTCCCGCTTTACAAATATTCATTATTTATTATCCCCCTGGCGTATCTCGCAGCAAATCGAGTCGACGAGTTGACAGACCGAGTGTTTGGATTAAAATGTAACGAGTAATTCGAATAAATTTCCAGGTTCAATCGTTCAATAGATAATACAAAAGGGATGGTTATCGAAAAAAATTCATTAACTTCATTTTGTATCAGAACAAATTTTGCGTTATGATCCATCGTTTATGAGATATTCACCAAAAACTAAAATCTATTAAAAAAAAATAGGATCTAGTTAGCTTTGCAAGTTGATAATTCCAACCAATCACGAAGAAGTTTTTCCTCAACCAATAAGCATTGATTTAGTTATAGCCTACTTGATTTGAACCTTTAGGTCTAAACTACTTAAAAAACTTTAAAGTTAATTTTATTCCAAGACTAAAATATTTGGAAAAATCTCTCGTTTATTTATTCATAATATAATCTAGTAAACTTTGGAAGTTTCAACCAATCAGAAGGGATTTTTGATCATTGACTACTTGATTACAATTTTAAATAGTAATGGTATTGTAACGTTTGTACGGGTTCGATGGTTTGTGTTTAATGACAACGAATTTATTTCTTATACCACTACACTGTTATATACAATGTTCACTATTACAATAGTCACAGTCACTGTTTATATTTCACTATATACACTGCACGTTATTTTAACAATGCACTGATAATTTACTTAAGCACTAATCACTTTGAACACTGTCGAATATTTATATCGCACGTAATGTCGTTTTTTTACACTGTTGATTCACAACTCTCCAATATTTATTTGAATACTGGCTCGTCGTATGCTTGTCCGGGCTTATATAGGGTTTCGGAACTTTTTCTGGAATTTTCGCCATTGTCTCTCAACTTTTTATTTTTGTCGACACCACTTTCTAGAATTCGCTGAATTATCGATCATTCCAGAATCTTGACTCTTTCTTAATTCATCCAGTAATCCTATTCGGCCCACCCTCTCTGTATGGGGTTTCTTACTACCACTAATCTGATAACAGACCGCCTTCTCATTGGCCGGCTGAGGGTGACGCCCACTCCCGTTGGGCCGGGTAAAAGTGTAGGCGTTAAAATGGCGCCGTCTTCATCTTGGGATTGTGACAGTATTGTTACGTTTTTAACTATTTATATTAACGGGTTCTTTGGATTTGTGTTTTAGAATTTAGACAATGTATTTTATTCGGACGTTTATTTATTTATTTAACACTATTACACGTATTTATTAATAACTCAACAATCGTTTCACTGTATTTACTTGTGACTGATTATTAACTCACTAACTGTTTATTTCACACTGTTTACTTATAACTGACTGATTCACTCGGCTGCCAATCCGTTATATATATGAGCTCAGAGATGTTCTAGAATATTTTCGCATATTGACCCCAATATTTATTGTCTATTGTTTTTTTCGTAAATCAAAAAATCCTAAAGGAATCTTTAGAAACATCTTGCGTCTCATGTGCTGACCTCGCCTCCTTTGTTTATCTGTCACGCTTCGGTGAGCACACAGCGGGTCGTTAGGCCTACAAGACGCCAGATGCGACGCCTAAACACACACCTTTAAAAATAAGCATGTAACACTATGAATGATTCCGGAAATTGTCACTTGTACAGAAAAAAAATTAAGATAAGCGATGTGATAGGAAATGTCATTGGCTTTACTTTTTCTAACAACATAATTTTTGCTACGACTTATAGTTTCTGAGATATTTGCCAAAAATAGTATTTGAAATTTGGACCTGTTCAGGTCCCTGATCAAAGCAAGCTTTGGAAATTTTTATCCAATCAGTTTTATAGATTCGTTATTTTTTCAACCAATAAGCATTCATTCAATCATAACCCACTTGCTTATTTTGACCAGAAAACATTTTTTTTTAATTTTGATGATTTTTGAAAGCGCATATCTCGAAAAGTATCACTCGTAGAGAAAAAACAAAAGATAGTGATTCGTTAGAAAACTTAATTGGCTTTAATTTTTGTAACAAGAAATTTTTGAATCGAATCATAGTTTTTGAGATATATACCAAAATCGAAGTCTATTTTCCTTTCAATGAATTAAAAGAAATGTAACAAAGTAAGCTTTGGAAAATTGTCATTTTGAACCAATCGAGTTCTATTCAATCATAGCCTTCTTTAGTGTTTCAATAAAACTACTTTTCTAGCAGAGGCGTGCGGTCCATGCATGCTGTAGATGCGGCGCATGCCTTTGGATTGTAAGACGATTTTAAAAATTGAATATTTTTTATGATTTGTTCATTTTATTTTTTATTTACGTAATTGCATTTGTAAAATCATTCTAAAAATGATATATTTTATCATTTATACATTTTTTAATTTACGTAATTATGAAAAGTATCACTCATAAAATTGGCATAGTTTACCAAATCAAATGAACGGCAAAAGCCGAATGAATGCGTTGGCGATAGTAGCATGCAATTGTTTGCCTCGAATTGGTCGCGCATGCGCATTAGTACGGTTGAATACTATCTCTCTCGGCATTTAACATTGCCGATTAACGGTCTGCAGATGCGTTTGCCGTTTTGAATCTAAACAGTGAATTTGTTACTGATACTTTTCGTGAGTTATTTTGAATTATTGACCCCAAGAGCCATACAAATGTTCTGTTCTTTAGGATAAGAACTATTTTCGTGGTTTTTAAATACATTATATGATGCGGTTGTTGATAACTTTTGTAAGAAGAAGCGTCGAATAAGGCTAATTTAAAAAAATGCTTATTACACCACGTTTCTCAAATAAAAAAAATAAATTTTAAAATTTGTGGTTCTTATACCCCCTCCCCCACTTCTAATCGCATGCCCTGTTTCAAAAGTCACCGCACGCCACTGTTTTCTAGGTACCTTAATTTTCGATGGTGAATATCTAGAAAAGTATCATTCGTATCAAAAACAGGAAGAGAAATGATTTGTTAGAAAATTTCATTGGCTTCAATTTTGATAAGAAAAACTTTTTTGCCACGACCCATGGTTTTTGAGATATTCCCGAAAATCTAAGTCGATTTATGAACACTTTTCTAGCAAGCTTTGAAATTTCGGAAATTTCAACCAATCATGTAACATTAGGTAATGGTCGACCAATAAGCATCAATTTAAGCATAGCCTACTTGAATAAAATACCTTTTAAAAATAAATCTTAAAAACTTTCTATGGAAAATAACTCGTAAACTTTTAAATTTACAGAAAAAATGAAAGGAAGCGATTTGATAAAGAATTTGATTGCCTCTGATTTTTATTCGAAGAAATTTTTGCTACCACCCACCATTTTCTGTAATTGATGCAAAAATCTAACCTGGCATTGGAAACAACATTTGTAATAAGTAAACGTTTATATATAGCTTTCGATAAACCTACTCGAAACGAATTAAATATTTTCTGTCATAGAAGAACGCATTAAAATAAAATTGCTATTAAGAACTACGATTGAGAAGAAGACGAAGAAAAAAAAAATTCTTTGCGGCACTATTTAATACCAGCAATTAACTGTGAATTATTTAACGATTTGTTATTTTTAAAATCTCATTTCATATCTATCTATCTTTCGATGAATATAAAATGTTGATTTGAGTTCTTCGACTAGAGGCGTTTTTCTAGCCTTGTCTCTCTGACGTCTCTTCCAATCGACCATTATTCTGTGTGTAAATCTCGTTGAGATTCTTATTGACTTAATAGATTTATTGGAGTCGTGACAATAGTCAAGCACTAAACAGTTATAATTAAAGACGCCCACTGATTGGAAATGAGCGAGTGAATGAAAACAATTCAAACTGCCACATTATCATAAATATAGACTTGTACAAAGCAGGGCCGTACCCAAATTTTGACCATGAGAGGGGCGGGGGTGGGGGGGGTGGGGTGGCAAAATCACACTTTTAAGTACCGTCCTTTAAAACAATACAGTAAGGAAAGTGTTGTAATGGGGTCAAATATTCGATTTTGAATTATCACCGAAAGTACACATTTTGAGGTTCGCTAAATCCGAGAAAGTGGGTTATCAAAAGTTCAATCCGAAATTTCACGAAACTTAAAAATTTGCCTTCATAATTCATCTAGTGGTGTCGCGAAGCTTTTGGTTGAAATTGATCGGTCGGGAGCCCCACTTTATTCTAGAGGTTTTTTGGTTTTTTAAATTTTTTTCGAAAATGGCTCTAACAATTTTCTTTAAACTCGCTATAATTATTCGATTCATCGAAACCGACAACTTTTATTTGGAACTTTTTTCTTGGAAAATTCAAATAAAGCGGGTTTTGGGTTGAAGGTGTGAATTAGTATGTACAGAACACTGAACAGGTTTTACTGTAGCATTAGAAAAGAGGGCACTGCAGGTAAATCGTGGGCTGCCGTTAATTGATTGCGATTCACATAAATTACTTATCAAATTCTAATTAATACGAGAACGGATTTGAACAAAGTCATTAAAAGAAAGCCGCTTGAAATCAAAAAATCAAATGGTATCTTTTGCCATTTGTTTGTTTTTTTTTTTTTTTTTTTTTTTGTTTTGTTTGTACTGAAAAATGTTTATAATACGAGCACTGGAGGACCACCAACAGCGTATACATAGACGGTTTTGGACGACCATTGTACGTTTATTATGTCTCTTGGTCCTTAATGATTTTTTTTTTTTTTTTTTTTTTTGTTATACGCGACATGAAACATCCCTCAATCTGTTTGTTTGTGTGTGTGTGAAGGGTTTTGGGTCTTAAGTCAGTCGACCGCTCAAGTCATTAAAATGTCTCATAAATTGCTCTCGAAAGAATTTTAACACGCAACTCTCTTCATATAACATGGATTGGTTTTTTAAAATGCAACGTTGATACATAATGCAACACTAAAGTTCGAGGTTTAAGTTAATTTTTTTTTTTTTTAATTAATAATGACATAGTTTTGTTTAATAACAAATTATATAACGTAATTATAAGCATTGTAATGATTAAAAAAAAATTGACATCAAAGTTTACTATGGAATAGTTGACCAACGACCAATGAAAATCGACGATTTTATCGTTTTGACCTATTGTAGAAAAAGCATCGACTGCTTGATTATTTGAGTATTTTTTACTTTGTTTTACTATAAATAGTTATAGAGTTGTAATCGGGTCAAAATTTCGATTTCGAGTTTTTAACGGAAATACACACGGAAAAAAAAAGTGGTGTAAAATTTACAACACTAAACTAGTAATATTTTTACTGCACTTTGTGTTCACTATAACCATAAATGTAACAGCAGACAACACACTGTGTTGTATTCAGCTCTAACGTATAGTATTTTTTACTACCATAGTGTAGAAAATATATGTAGCTGTTACAACTGCTGAGTGTTGTACAATTAACAAATTTTGGCGTTTCTGTTACGCCACGAATTTTAACAAATTTGCAATCGTTACCATTTTTGGTGTATATAATACTATATACAGTGTACAATTTACTCCATTATGTTGTAACACCTTATAAAACGGCTGAGAAAAAAAAACATCAGAGCCATCTTTATCTTTCTAGATTTAACAACATAATCTACAACACATTTTTTTCCGTGCACGTTTTGAGGTCCTCTGTGTTCGAAAAAGTGATGTTTAGATAAATAGGTGGGTGTGAAAGCGATATCGTATTGAAAGCTTTATCAGAATTTCACTAAATTTTGTATTTTCTTTTTAAAACTACATTTAGTTGTGCCGCGAAGCTTTTAGTAGAAATCGGTTTGTTTTTCTTCGAAAACGGCTCTAATGATTTTCTTTAGACTTGCTATAGCTCTTAAACTCATTGAGACCTACAACTTTTAGTTGAATTTTTTTTTTCATTTAAAATTAAATAAAAGGGTTCTCAGGAAGAGAGTGAAAACACGAAGCCCGATTTTAGAGGTTTTTTTTCATTTTTTTCAAAAACGACTCTAACGATTTTCTTTAAACTTGCTATAGTTTTTAGACTCTTTAATGCCTACAACTTTTATTTGAAACTTTTTCTTAGAAAAAATTAAATGAAGGGGTTCTCAGGAAGAGAGGGAAAACACGAAGCCCGATATTATAGGTTTTTTTCGTTTTTTTCAAAAACGACTCTAACGATTTTCTTTAAACTTGCTATAGTTCTTAGACTCTTTAATGCCTACAACTTTTATTTGAAACTTTTTCTTAGAAACAATTAAATAAAACGGTTCTCAGGAATAGAGTGAAAACAAGAAGCCCGATTTTATAAGTTTTTTTAATTTTTTTCAAAAACGACTCTAACGATTTTCTTTAAACTTGCTATAGTTCTTAGACTCTTTAATGCCTACAACTTTTATTTGAATTTTTTTCTTAAAAAAATTAAATGAAGGGTTTCTCAGGAGGAGAGTGAAAACACGAAGCCCGATTTTATAGGTTTTTTTCATTTTTTTCAAAAACAACTCTAACGATTTTCTTTAAACTTGCCATAGTTCTTAGACTCTTTAATGCCTACAACTTTTATTTGAAACTTTTTCCTGAGAAAATAATGGGGTATACATTAAGACTGTATAAATATTGCTATATATTATTCTATTTATAATTTTCTCTATGTTATTTTAATCGACAGCTATTTTTATCATGCGTCGTAGCAGATGTATAGAAATATTGATCATTTCAACCCACACATAACCAAATTTTTTTCCTCTTCCCCTCTTCTTTATTTCTTTGTCCAAATACCGTGCACAATCAAAACAAATATCGAATATAAATTGAATTTTTTTTTTCAATATTTTCATTCAAATGAAATAATTTATTTTTATACTCACCACTGAATATTTGTAGTTTGATTTATCATCAAAAGTTATGACGTCGATCGTTTTATAAAATAATTTATTTATTTATTTATTTTTTTTTGAAAACCCGTTAGTAAATTAAATATTTACACAATCAATTATTATTTTAAATGACTTACACTATTTACTTACTCTTGTGTATGTGTGTGTGTGTGTAAATCGAAAATAATTAGTTGCAATAATTAACAATAAAAAATAGTCACGGTCGGAATTTTTGAATATCACCCATTTTACTTAGAGTATCGTGTTTAGAACCCCGTTATTAACACTTTTTACATTCATCGTATAGGTGATATTAAAATTTAAATTAGCGTGAGTCTTTTTTTACTTACTTACTCGATCTTTTCATGTTTTAATTTTAATTAGTTTTTTTTTTTTTTTTTTTTTTTGTGAAACCTACATTCATTTATTCGACTTTCTATCACCTTATATGACACTTGTCAAGTGTTTAAAATCGATTCGTTCGTCGACTTAAATTCCATTAAAATGAGATTAAAATCGAAAATTTAACAAAGTGACCTTTGGTTATGGAAATTTCAAACCAATCATATGTATGGGAATTTTATTGGACCAATAAGCTTTGATCATGTCATAGCCAACTTGATATTATTTTCATTTTGGACTTGGCGATTTTTAATGATGAATACTGTGAAAACTATCAGTCATACAGGAAAATTCAACAAAAACGATTCAATAGGAAATTTTATTGGTCTAAATTTATATAAGAAAAATATTTTTAAGATGACCCATAGTTATCGAGATATTCATCGAAAACTAAGCCTATCGCTATTTTTCCCTCAAGTTTGAGAGAATCTACGTTAGTCTTGGTCAGACTATATAGTTTTCTGAAAACTATAACCAAGTGGGCTTTGAAAATTAAAATTTCTAACCAATTAAAAGGGTCTATTATAAGGCCTAGCCTAGTTTTGGTCTTGACAATATTCGATGGCGAATATTTCGAAAACTATCAGCCATACGGAAAAATTCAAGAGAAACGTTTTGATGGGTAAAATTGTAACCATTAATTTTTGTAAGGAGCAAATTTTTGATTTGACCCCCAATTTCTGAGATATAGACCTAAAATTAAGTCCATCTTTGTTAAAAATGGAACAAAGTGAGGCTTGATATTGAAAAATTACAACCAATAAGGATCAATTAAGTCATAGCCTTCTTAATTATTTCAACTTGAAAAACTAAAGGGAGGATGGTGGAAATTAGTACAGGAATACCTCAAATAGTTCGGCTTCGATAAGTCCAGATTCATTATACAGTGGTACCTCGACTTACGAGTTTTTCGAGATACGAGCCGGCGAGCGAGTGATTGTGTGCTTTGAGTTACGAGCGAAATTCGAGATACGAGTAAATCAATTTACGAGCAAGGTTGCGGAACGAATTAAACTCGTATGTCGAGGTACCACTGTAGTCCTCTTTATTTATATATAATTGATCGTTTTTTATCTTGAGTTAATCGCTTATTGAATGAATGACCAATAATAAATGAATAATTTTGTTCAGCAAAGGAGTATCGATTATCAGTTTTTTTAGTTCCTCGATTAGTTTGGTTTCAAAGATTCCAGGATATTGGCGGAACCGATTACCCGGATTAACATTGAGGCATTCTTGCACGGAAAAAAATGTGTTGTAGTTTTAACAACATTCCTTGTTAATTTTACTACATTAACTAGTATTATATAGGACGACACCACGTGTAATTAAAAAAACTGTAGTATTATGTACAACATGAACTAGTAAAAATGTAGTTGAATTTTTAACACTTGCATTTATTTGTCAAAACTATTGGTTATGTTGTACGCGGCGCATGCGCAAACGCCAAAATTTGTAAATTGTACAACACTCAGCAGTTGTAACAGCTACATATATTTACTACACTATGGTAGTAAAAAATACTATACGTTAGAGCTGAATACAATTTGTGGTTATAGTGAACACAAAGTGCAGTAAAAATATTACTAGTTTAGCGTTGTAAATTTTACACCACTATTTTTTTCCGTGTGTAATAGAGGCCATATATGCCTACAGTTATTTTAAGAGGAAATTTGTTTTTCCTCTCTGATAATGGTTGACTTCGATTGTTTGATTGTTGTCTATTGAAAATTCAATTGTTAAACAGTTGAATTTAATTGTTGATTCAATTTCATTGTTTCTATCTTTGGCAGCTGTAACCATAGATTACTATGATAAATTTAAACCCTTATATTAAGTTTCTGATATGATTTTAAGTCAAACTTCAAGACTAGATATTTTCGAAACTTTTGATTTTTTGAAGAAATGCTCAGAACACAATTTTTAGCAAATTTTATGATCTTTAATTTTGGTAAGAATAATTTTTTCATGAAAATCAAAATTTTTTGAGTTATTAACGATAAAATGTGATCCATAGTTTATCTTTACATTTTCTAAGTGCTATGACAATATCGAAAAATTCGATTTCGAAATTTTAGTGGAAATACACGTTTTAGACCTAGAAAAATTTTTTAAAAAAAAAAAATTTTTTTTTGCCTATTGGTATGTAGGTATTATCTAAATTTTCTGTTTTCAACTTGAAAATTCCATCTTAAATGTTTTATGTAAATACACGTCCTGTTAAGACCAAAAAGAGTATCTAAATTTTTTTTCTTTTTCTTTCCTCTACCTTTACCTAGCTTATGCCTGTTATATACCCTAAATCTTGGAAACCAGTAATTGTCCATTTTAGTCGTATATTTTTTATTATAGCCTTTTTCTCTTGTAATAATAGGGCTTTCGGTTTGTTTGACCAACCGGATATATCAGATTATTGAAAGCATTTTTATTTTTTTTTTGAAGTTATACTTCTTTAGGCGCGTTATGAAAAAATGATGAGAGTGAAATTTTTAGATGGACGGCCATCTTGAGACAAAAATTAACAAAACGAAGTTGGCCGCAAAACTACTCGGTTCTTGGCGCGCGTAATTTGTATTTTTGTTTCATTTATTTAATTATTTACTTTATTTTTATATTTAAATTAAAAATAATTATATATACAAATGACACATTATTAATAAATAAATTATTACTTTTCTCGAATTTTGCAGTCGTTGTTATAGGTACTTTTTGAAGTTTAATGATGAAAATGACGTCTGCATCGCGGCCCGGTTTCAGAAGCATTAGTAGCGTTCTATTTTATCATCACAAATTAACAAGATGAAGTTGCCCGCAAAACGGCTCGGTATTTTTAACTAGGCGCGCGTAATTTGAATTTTTGTTGTATTTATTTACTTATTTTTATATTTAAATTAAAAATAATTAATTCTTAAAATATATTTTTTATATTTTATTTAGAAAATATTTATATATATAAATGACACATATTATTAAAAAATAAGTTATTACTTTTCTCGAATTTTGCAGTAGCTGTTATACTATTTGAAGTTTAATGATGAAAATGACGTCTGCATTCCATGCATATTCTTAGTTATCACGAAATCTGGGATTCTAAAATGATTCAACCATCTTAGAATAATAATTTAGTAACACAAGATAAGAATAAGATTAAGACATTTACTTTGACAAGTAGCTACTTACTTTATTTTGCAATTTCTATGAAGCTTCGTTTTTATGACATGCATGAATTGTTAACCAGAAAAATGATCCTGACAAATTTTATAAACGTCTTGCAGCTTTCTTTGGATATTATTTATTGATACAAATTAAAATATTATTCTCTTAAGGGGGTATTCTAGTCTAGGATTTTGAAATAATTGAAAAAATTTTTCATAATCCGATAGTTTATATATTCAAACAGATCTCCCTAAAAGGATTTTTCAAAATTCAAATTATTTCCGAAGTTATAGCCGTTTTTGTGTCGTAGCAACTAAACCGATTGAGACTTAACGTAAAACTTTAAATGTGTTTTTCTCGAAACTACTTTTTTTGATGCAATATCTCAAACTCTAATCAGCCGATTTACTTGAAATTTGGCATGAACATTCTTTAAATATCTCTCTATCGTATGAACCAACAAAAAATGAAAATTTTAAATTTGTAATATTTTTTAAAAATTCGACCAAGTTAAAAAATGAGTGAAAAAATCGATCTTTATTTTTGAGTAGCCGCCATTTTATGAAAAAAAATTTTTTTTTTCAGTATTGGAAGTTCATGCGATAGCGACATTTGTACTTATCAAGAATCCATTATTGTTTAATTTTTCAAATGACCACAAGGGTAGAAATCAGGGCGACGAGGACACGGTCTTTTTTTTTCCCCCTCTACTTCAAAGACGTATAACTCAATAAAATTTTTTTTTTGTTTTGAAATTAATTTTGTGTACTCTCTGAATATGAATAAGCAAATGATAAAAAATGTATAGTAAAAATATCAAATGCTTTTTTTTTATCAATTGCCAAAAAACGCTCGAAATTCGGGCCTCTAGACTCTAATACCCCCTTAATTTTATTTTTAATAATTATATCTTATATATATATATATATATATATATATATATATATATATATGTTTATAATTTTATCTTTTACCTCTATTAAAAAGATCAGATGCACTACTTGTTGCAACTTTTTGAGACCTTTGACCGAACTCGTATCTCGAATTTTGCTCGTAACTCAAAGCAATATATATATATATATATATATATATATATATATATATATATGTATATATAAATTATTAAATATTAATTATTTGAATCCAATTAATAAAAACTAATTTTTAATGATGTCAAAGAAGTATAACTTCTCACGCGCGTACATAAGTACACGCAACCACCTTTTTTTAATGACTCAAATAGACTCAAGTACATCATATCATGGACATTTCATTTTTGGCAAATTCTAAAATTTTATTATTTTTATCGTTCGAGGATTAAGGCAATATTCTAATCATTTTGTTTTTGTCGTTTACGTTAAAAACAGTTGAACGCGTAACAACTTGTTTTTGACGAACTACGCCGCGTTAGTCAGTTGGTGAACATCGTTCATATATAACAGTGTATGTGACTTTTCCGCTAGTGTTTAACTCATGAAAATCAAAGTTTTTCTTTGAAAGTAATAAAAAAAAATCATATCAAGTGTTAGTGTGGATTTTCCCCATCATTTTGAGTGGTCTTTCGAGTTTCCACGATGAAATTTGTTGCCACAGTCAATTATCAAAAAACGTCGTTTAAGGTTAGCATTTCTGACAATAGAGTTGTAATAATTAAACAAAAGATCGCTTTAAAATGGCTCCTCTTGCCAAAATGTAGATGCCATGATTTCAATGCCATTTTTGCTCCAATTTAGTGGCGATGTTTTTCGGCCTTCAAATCTTTTGTTGCACACTTGTTTTGTGATCGTCATTTTTTTTTAGAGAAGATTTAAATTTGAATAATCGTTTTTGTAGCAGTTTCATGAAATTGGAACGACAACATTTTTTTCACAGATTTTTCGTGGGTGTTTTGTTTTTTTCAAGTCAATTATAATGCACTTGTACATCCAGGGCCGGATTTAGACTTGATAAGGGCCCAAAGCTAATTGAGATATGGCACCTTTGTTAAGTCTAGATATTCTATGTGAGTGACAAATATTTGTTCAAATAAATGTTCTATGGTCCACAGAGTTGTCATGATTTTTTCCAGTATTCCGCTAAAAATTAGATAAGACAATTTTGACTCAATTTTTTTTAGTTCAATATCTTAAAAAATAGAAGGTTTCATAAAAAAATTATTCGTAACAAAATTAAAGAAAATAAAATTTCCTCTCAAAAGTGTTCTTAGCAGTTTTTCAAAATCGTTAACAGTTTTAAAGATATCGAGTCTTAAAAATAGAACTTGTATTAATCAGGAACAATAAGCTTTTAACTAAATCAGAGGAGTCTATGCAAGTTATTATTCATAACCAATTGAATTCCTTGAATGTCTATAAGCCAATGGACATTGACCAAATCATAGCTTACTTAGTAAATTCAACAGATTTTTCCTATCTAACGCAAATTCTTTGATATCTTCGAGAATTTAGGGTTTAAATATGATTTTTCTTGAGATTCCTCGTAGGTTATGAATGACTTGATATTTATTGGTCGAAATAAATATCGTTAATTAATTGGTTGAAAATTTTCACTATCAAAACTCACTTTGTTTCATTTGTAACAAATACAAAGTGATACAACGGTAAAAATAGAGGTGGGCTTAGTTTTTCGTAAATATTTCAAAAACTATGAGTTGTATCGAAAAATTTTCTCTTATAAAAGTTGAAGCCAACAAAATTTCCTAGTAAATCGTCCCTTTTGAATTTTCCTGTACGACTGATAGTTTTCGAGATATTTATCACTGAAAATTGCCAAGACTAACATAGTTTTTCAAATAGAAATAATCAAGGGGGCTATGACTTAAGTGATGCTTATTGGTCGAAGTGGACATGAACATGATAAATTTCAAATCCAAAGCACGCTTGGTAGATGTGATAAGCAAAAATTGGTGATCAGATGGGTTATCGAGAAAGTTTCTTCGTAATTTTCGATCTCCTGTTACCTTTGTTCTTAAGCCTTTTCTACACTTACTGATCGCTATGTGTAATGTGCAATGTATGCATGTCGTCGCCACAAATTTCATAGACTTCAATAGATTCTATAGATTTCAATAGACTTTTATAGACTTCAATAGATCTAATAAAATTAGCAATAAAAAAAAATAAAAAAAATTCTATTCATGCATAGATGTGAAGCTTAAAAGGCTTAAGATGCTGTAAAAAGTATTTTTTACGATTGACTTGTTTGCAGTACGATGTCATAAATTTGATATCTGCTGCGACGCGTCACAGTACTTTTTTTTATGAAACTCGCTGTTGGTTAAAAAAACTATATAAACGGAACTATAGGCATGAAGCCACTATGTATACGAACTCCCACCCCGGAATCTTCCTTATTTGAATTTTCCCAGGAAAAAGTTTCAAATAAAAGTTGTAGGCATTGATGAGTCTAAGAACTGTAGCAAGTTTAACGAAAATCGTTAGAGCCGTTTTCGAAAAAAATTGAAAAATCTCAAAAACTTCTAGAATAAAGTGGAGCTTCCGGTTAACCGATTTCAGCTAAAAGCTTCGCGACACAACTAGATATAATATGAAGGCAAAATTCCAAGTTTCGTGAAATTCGAATAAAGTTTTGTTTCTAAAATTTTTTTTTGGATTCAGGTTAACCTCACATCATGTACTTTCGGTGAAAGCTCGAAATCGAAAATTCGACCCGATTACAATACTTGCTTTACTATATAGTAGTAAACGAAAGTATAAAACAATTGAATTTGATTGTTAAAACAGTTGAATTTGATTGTTTTTATGGAACATTCGAGCAAGTTTATAGTTTTCTCTCATTGTCTCTATCTTATGCCTATCACATTAGATTATTAACACCACATTAATCAACACAAAGAGCATATGTAAAATATTCTCGATCAAGATGGAGATTGGAACATAATCACACTGTGTGTAATCGGATTACAACGTAATCCATCAAGGTTTCGAACTTCGTTGACAACATCAAAAACCCCAATTATTCTTGTCTCATCAACTACTTACAACAACTTCTTCTCTTTTTCTTTCGAAATCTTTGGATAAAATTTATTTCATTTTAAACAATTTCCAACCGAATATAATGGAGACCTCATGATAATTTAATGGCAATAAATTACCGAGACTAGAAACGATTAGGAGTTAAACAGCGAGATTTATTTGTGAATTTTTACATGTAGATAGATTTTAAGAGAGGGAGGGGAGGGGGGTAGAGACAAAGGCATAAATTACGATTAACAACTAAATTTTATGAAACGACAAAAAACTAATTTTAAGTGTTGTAAAAAACTTGATCGGTGAAAATTTGATATGTTTAAGATTTTTTTTCTCTTTTTTCTTTGTCTTGAGTTTTGGGGGCGGCTGTTTTGGGCTTTCGAAATCAATGCTAATTTTTTAAGGATGGGCCGCCGTTTTGTGTTTTCAAGGAATTTGAGTAGGGTTTTAAGTTTTTTGTTCGTTTTTTTTTTTCAAATCAATTTTGGCAATATTTTAATCTTTTTTTTTTCTCTTTTGTTTCAGGTAAGTCGACTCAATTTTTACTCAGTTTGTTGGGTTTTTAACACGATTGGCCAATCAGTAAGTTAACACCATGTATTTTGCTTTTTTGGAAAACTTTAAGGTTATGATTTTCTTTTGAGATTTTCTAGTGTTTACATTTAGGCATAGCGTCATTAAATCAATAAGTCCATTATTCTGATAAGTGTAGCTTAATTAGGGACTTGGTCTTGCGAAATTTCTCTTAGAAAAGTTTTTTTTTGTTTAAAAATTAAAGCATTATTTAAACAACTGAATATCAATAGCTCATAATTCTCCAACAAAGCAATCACTTGTTTTTTTGAAAAATCAACAATTTTTTAAAATTTTGGTCCTTCGAGCCTAAATCTCGATTTGTGACATATCGAAGCTTTTAATCCTGTAAAAGGAGGAAAACTTTGTCTATTAATCAAGTAAAAAGTTGCTGGAAAATCAAAAAACAAGAAAGAAATCACTTGTTTTTCAAAAAAATTCAACAGTTAAACTTTTGGTCCTTCGAGCCGTATTTTAAGATTCTTATTCAAATCAAAAAAATCGGCACCGGCTTTGAGCCCCCGAGAGAAAATACTTTGTCTATTTAGTTTAAAATCACTTAGTGTTATCATAAAGCACTTTAAAAGTTGTTTGAAAATCTGTGAGAGCCTTTTAGTTTTTTTTTTTTTAAACCACTTCAACGGTTTTTTTTTTTTTACTTTACTATCGTATTTCCATGCCTTTTCATCATATTAATCTTATTATTGTTACGACGATGAAATATGAAATCGACTTTTGTATTTAATCTTTTGACGAGGGAAGTTTCCACGAGTTTTGTTCGAATCCAACTAACAAAGTACGGGTTGGGAGGGCGAGGGAAGAGAATTTAATCGTAGTCGTTGTAATAATTATAATTGCTATTGAAATGTTGAGAATCCAAGATTTCACTGTGTCGTATTGGAGAGTTGAAGACAAGAGAGTGTATGGATATTATGCCATTAAAATGTTTCCTCGGCATCTTCAAATACCACACAAACGGTTTTGAAACGTCTATGTCGACGGTCGGTTGATGATGTGGTAATGATGACGATGAAGAAATGGTTGTATGTATTGAAGTTCCTCTTATCTTTTATTTCTATTATTCACCTCTCTCTATCTCAAAAATTTAATGTAGGCGTAGGTAGATATCTTGAAAAAAGTTAGTCCAGCGACTAAACTATTGGAGATAGCAAAAATTTATAAGGGTAGTTTTTTGTTTCAAATTTATTTCTCGACAAGTTTTACTTAAAACTTTTTCGTGTATTTTCGTTAATTAACCGTCAATTTTTAAAAAACCAACATTTTTTCATTGTTGTAAAATTTAATTTTTTTAAATCACTCTCAAAAAGGTTAGTTACTAATAACAACGATCAAAGAATTTTTTAATATTTTCTATTTTTTTGCGTACTTTTTAAAAGTTAAGCAAAGACGTAGTCAGTAAAAATTAAGTCTAGTTCCTAAACAATTGAAATTAGCCAAAATTTATAAGAGCATTTTTTTGTGCAAAATTCAAACCTCGAATAATTTTACTGAAATTTTTTTTCTGTATTTCCAATATTTTAGAGCTACAATTAAAAAAACAAAAATTTCACCTCCCTCTATCTCAAAAATTTCAAATAGGCGTACTCAATCCAAAAAACAAAGTCTAGTGACTAAACCATTAGAGATAGCCAAAATTTACAAGAGTAGTTATTTGTTCTGAATTTAGTCCTCGACCAGTTTTACTCAAAACTTTTTCTTGTATCTCCCTTAATTAACCGTCAATTTTCAAAAAAACAATTTTTCACCATTGTTATAAAATTCAAGTTTTTAAAACACCTACTAAAATGTTGTATATAGCTGGTTGCCGATTTTACCATATACTTTATGATCATCATAATTATTTGTGTTGGTGAGGAGTGTGCATGTGTGCAAAACGCATTAAACAGCACACAAACGAATGCAGTAGTGTAGAAATGGAGTTTTTTTATTACACACAAAGCTTCAGAAACGCGATGGTGTTGATCTCTCGGTCTCTCAGTCGTCTTGTTCTTATCGTTCCTTTTGTCCTCTCGGTGTGTGTTATGACAGGACTATGGTGGAATATTGTTTGAAATGATCGATCGTCGTGGAGACGACAACGAGGGAGGGGGAGGAGGAAACGAAGGAATTGCATGTCGTGTATGTGTTTATATTATAAAATATTGTAATATATTTTTTTCAGTCGTTTGGTTGTCGCGTTATATACTATATAATAAACGTAAGCACCAGAGCGTGTATCGTTAAAGTATAAGACTCTTGGGGCCTTATGCACATATACCAGTATAGCCACCATTTTTTATTTCTTTCTTTATTAGTAAAACACGAACGTTATATAAAACACACACACACACACACACACACACACACACAGTCGTTTAAACATAGAGTATTTACACATTACACGAAGTTAATTACCGACCATATCGCCAACTAATCACTTTATGGCTTATATTTAAAAAAGTGGTCTTAATATTAGAATCTTCTAGGGAAATTATTTTTATTATAGTATTGAGAGATTCTAAGACTTTGTCTTACTCCTACAATTATCTAAGTAAGATTTAGCGAATTTATTCTTTTTTCGTCACTATCTTTTTTTGTTTCACTTCCAAGGGCTGGAATGTAGCCATATCGTATTGGAAGCTTTATCTATCCATATTTCACCAAACTTGGATTTTTGTTTTAATATAATATTTCATCTAGTTGTACCGCGAAGCTTTTGATTAAACTCGGTTGAGAATAAGCCCTACTTTATTCTGAAAATGACTCTAACGATTTTTTTTAGACTTGCTATAGTTCTTAGACTCATCCATACCTACAACTTTTATATGAAACTTTTTCTTGGGAAAAATCAAATAAAAGACGTTCTGAGGAAGAGTACGGGAGCAGAAAACTCGAATTATAAATTTTTTTCGAAAACTACTCTAATTAAAATTTTTTTAAATTTGGTATAGTTTTTAGCCTCATCAATCCTTGTTAAATAAGGGGGGTTCTGAGGAAGAGAATGGAAGCAGGAAGCCTCACTTTATAGTAGATTTTTTTCGAAAACGACTCTAACTTGATTTTTAATAAACTTAGTTCTTAGATATAGTTCTTAGATTTATCAATGTCTACAACTTTTATATGAAACATTTTTTGTGAAAAATCAAATAAAGAGGGTTCTGAGGAAGAGAGTGGAAGCAGGAAGCCTCACTTTATAGTTTTTTTTTTTTAAAAAAAAGGCTAAAAATTTCTTTAAACTTTCTCTAGTTCTTAGCATCATCAATCCCTACAATTTTTATTTGAAACTTTTTCGTAGGAAAAATTAAATAAGAAGGGTACTGAGGAAAAGAGTAGAAGCAGGAAATCCCACTTTATAAGTTTTTCCAGTTTTTTTCGAAAACGGCTCTAAAGATTTTCTTTAAATCTACTATCGTTCTTAGACTCATCAATCCCTACAACTTTTTTATATAAATTTTTGTTAGGAAAAATCAAATAAAGGGGGTTCTGAGGTAGATAGTGCAACCAGGAAGCCTCACTTAATTGGTTTCCAGTTTTTCTTTAAACTTGCTATCGTTCTTAGACTCATCAATCCTTGTTAAATAAGGGGGGTTCTGAGGAAGAGAATGAAAGCAGGAATACCCACTTTATAAGTTTTTTATTATTATTTTAATTTTTTTTTCTTGAAAAAAACTTCTTTTTTCTTAGTTCTTAGACTCATCATTGCCTATAACTTTTATTTGAAACTTTTTCTTAGGAAAAATTAAATAATGGGGGTTCTGAGGAAAACAGTGGAAGCACAAAGCCAGTTTTTTTTTTTTTAGAAAACGGCTCTAACTTGATTTTCAATAAACTTAGTTTTTAGATATAGTTCTTAGATTTATCAATGTCTACAACTTTTATATGAAACTTTTCTTGTGAAAATTAGATAAAGAGGGTTCTGAGGAAGCGAGTGGAAGCAGGGAGCCTCACTTGATAGATTTTTTCGAAATAAAAATTTCTTTAAACTTTCTATAGTTCTTATCTCATCAATCCCTACAATTTTTATTTGAAACTTTTTCTTAGGAAAAATCAAATAAAGAGGGGCTCTGGGGAATAGAGTGAAAGCAGAAAGCCTACTTTATAGTTTTTTTTTTTTTTTTTCGAAAACGACTCTAAAAAATTTGTTTAAACCTGCTGTAGTTCTTAGCCTCATCAATGTCTAAATTTTTTATTTGAAACTTTTTCTTAGGAACAATCATATAAAGGGGGTTCTGAGGTAGATAGTGCAACCAGGAAGCCCCACTTAGTTGGTTTTCCAGTTTTTTTTTTTTTTTCGGAAACAGCTCTAACGATTTTCTTAAACTTGCTATAGTTCTTAGACTTTTTAATGCCTACAACTTTTATTGGAAACTTTTTCTTAAAAAAAATTAAATGAAGGGGTTCTCAGAAAGAGAGGGAAAACACGAAGCCCGATTTTATAGGTTTTTTTAATTTTTTTCAAAAACGACTTTAACGACTTTCTTTAAACTTGCTATAGTTCTTAGACTCTTTAATGCCTACAACTTTTATTTAAAACTTTTTCTTAGGAAAAATCAAAAAAGGGGGGGGGGTGTCCAAGGAAAAAAGATGAAGCAGAAAGTCCCTCACTATGTCTTTAATTATTTTAAAATAATTTCTTTAAACTTGCTTTAGTTTTTAGCCTCATCAATTCCTACTACTTTTTCTGGGGAAAGTTCAAACAAGGCGAGGTTTCGGGGGAAGAGGTGTTGGCATGTGTTGTCTTAATATCGTCACTTGACACGATGAAGTGCATATTAAATGCATGTAAAGAATGAAAAGAGCATTTTATTTTATTATGCAAATGCGCGTGAATTAATGAAACGACATGGTGAAATACATGAAAAAACCGTGTAATGATATTTATTTTGTTTCCCCACCACTCGTCAAGTAAGCAGTTGAACAAAGACAACCTTAGTGAGTTTAAGTTAAATAAAAAAAAATATATAAAATGCAACTTCGAACAACTTGTATTTTCATCGTTATATGCGATAGTATGTTTGTAAGTAGGTAGATATAACCTCAATGTAAAAGAAAGAGCGAGAGAGAGAGAGAACAAAGAAAATAAATAGACATAAAAATGCATGAAGAGAAACGAACAAATATAGAATGGTTAATGTAGGTAGAATGTATATTGTATAAATGCTTATGTATTGCATTCCCCATTCGAGTTAGTTGGAGTAAAAAAAAAAAATAAAAAAACGAATTCTTCATGGTGTATACCTCTCTATATTATGTATATGTTGAACGAAGCAGTAGAAGGTCTTTGACACGCCATTAAACAAATATACCGAGCGTTACATTCTTCTCTACTATTTAAAATGATAATAATTCACAATAGTCAAATATTAGTAAGGAAGGACTAGACGAATGTATTTGTCAAAAAATCTTCGTTAATTTTTCTATTTTATTAACAACTCGTTAAATGAATGATATGCAATTGGTTGCATCGAGAAATGCATATTGAATGACGATGATGATGATAACAATGGGTGTGACATGGCGTGTGAATGACATGATGAATTGTTCTTCTGTAAAGGCAGCTGCTGCACATTTGTTACACACATGTTCATCAACATCATCATCAGCACATAATAACTGTTTGTTATTCTTAATGCATTTTTAAAACACCTTTATATATCCGAGTGGAACTAGAAAATTTTCAAACACTTTACTTTATGATAACAGATAGATAGATAATGTAATTAATGATTGGGTCAGATTGAAATGATTATCGCCTAAACGAATTACGAATTTTGTTTTCCCCGCCTGTTCGTTTGCATTTTAATCTTTTAATGCATTTATTGAATTAAATGTGTGGCGTCCCCTCGTTTAGTTTCGTTTTTCAACATGGAGAAGGTGGAGAGAGATAGAAATATTTATTGTTCTTATACTACTTTTCTGCGAAAAGTTTTTTTCCGTTAGCAGAAAACTAGGTTAGGACTCGTTACCCCCTTCTGATTGTACTCCTGCTCATGTATCCCTGTTGTACAAGGATTCTTGCAGCATTCTGCCTAGCAGAAGCAGTCCCTGTACTGGGATTTTTGTGCGATTTGACCATACAGGTGTCGCCACTTTATGAGGGCTTTGCAGTTAAAAATGACATGAGTCGCATTTTCCTCCCTATTCCCCCACAGTCTTTATTTGGGGTTTTGTTGAGACAACCCAATAGTTTGCTGATGCTTTCTCAGTCCACAAGCTATCAGTCCCGTTACTCTCCTCAGTTGGTTCCTTCCCAGCCGTAAAACCTCTTGCTGAGCTTCTGACCAGAAATTCCTAGCCAGTATTTGTTTTACTGCTGTCTCAGCCGACTTTATATCGTCCTTTTGATAGCAGATTTGGTGATCTCCAGTTCAGGCTCTGGGCCCACGAATAGGGTCATCGAGCCCCAGCCCTTGCGCAAGCATCAGCTTCTTCAATGCCCTCAATTCCTTTATGCCCCGACACCCAGATAAGTTTGATTCGGTTGTGCTTTACCAGGTTCTCCAGGAGTTAACGACACTCCCACACCACCTGATCGTTGTATTGACGATCGCTTTTACCGCTGCCTGACTGTCAGAGAGGATCTTCAGGTTCCTATTTTGATTGTCTAAGTTTTTTTCTAGCATATATGGCAATGCCTGAAAAATAGTCATCGAGCCCTCAAGCGGCATTAAGATGCCTCTTTTTGGTTCTCCTCCCACTACTCTCGCGCCAGATCATTCGTCCATAACCGATCCATCCGGGAACCACATTAGTTCATCATTAGGTTCTTTATTTTCTCTCCTATTTGGCTTTAAAGTTACCATTTAGGGGCACTTGAACCTGTATACAGTGAGCATCCAGGCATTTATCATCCCCAGAAGGGGGCTGGCGATGACGTCCACTATTCTTGCATGCCCACACAGAGGTGACCACCAAGTGTTATTCATTTAAAACATTTGTATTATTCAAGCTTTTATGGAAAAAATGGGTATCGAAAGTGGTTAGAAATGTTCATGAACAAAAATTGATTTTAGTACTTAACGGTATATCGATAAAAGGTACCAAAACGTATAATGGAAGTGTTCTCTGTATAATACCCTTAAATGCACACATTTTTTTTTAATGAAATCCGGGGAACTTTATTTATCATTACCCCAAAATATTTTTGCGTAATTCGATATTGCCCCTACATTTTAAAAAGGAGACAATCAATGTTTAAATTACACTTTCCCTCTTCAGATTTTGAAGAAATGGTCTTTCTTCGTGTTTGATACAATAACTTCAAAATTGGGACTTTTTGATGTAAAAACAATTTAAATGCAGTCTTCGGCCATATTTGCACGTTCATAAAATAGCCATGGCCAAAATTTTCTTACTATCAATAATTTTTACCCTATTTGGGGTAGTTTACCCCGGTTCCCCGATTGCTGTTCTACACGAAAGTTGGGATTAATCTGCCAATGTTAGGGAAGGTTAGGTGTCAGTTTTTCGAAAGAACAATTTTTCGAAAAATTAATAATAAATAATTTTAGGGACCGAAATAATTAGAATAAATTTAGTTTTATTTGCCAGTTTACACAAAACAAATCTTTTGTGTACCATAGAAATCGATACATTTTGACGTCAGCATGAGGCTTAAACAAGCCATTTGCAAAATTCAAGGTATGAGTAACTATGGGAACCTTACATGGTCCAATTTGAACACTCAATATTTTTTTATTTGCGAGCACGTTTTCACAATTAAACTTCCATTGAGTGATAATAATTTTCATTTTCTTTTCCAGTTCAAAGGACACATATTTTATAAACATCACAAATAACACAAAATTTCAGGAGTAAAACACAGAAAACACTATAAAATTAATGAAATTCTAACGAGTTTGAACTCAAGTATTATAGAAAATATAATAGGCAAAATAAACAAACTTTAGATACCACGTATTTTAAAGATGACTATAGATTTTTTAATATTCTATAAATTCTGAATTCTGAAAACTCATAGATATTTGCAGCATAATTTTTATGTTAAAACATTTAATTTTGTGTAAAACTTCGTGGTGTCAGGAAGTGCACATTCAGTCAAATAATGAAATTCGGATGACTACAATTTCTTTTGTCGGGGGCTCCGCCAAACCCCCGCCAGAGGGCCCCCCTGGACCCCTTTGGCATTTGTAGTAGGAAATTGTTGAATGAATTTATATGAATTAACTTACAATAAATGACAGTTCCCATAGTTACGTCTTAATTGACAGATTTATCAAAATCATTTGGCCATAAGAAAAATGCGTCTTGAAATCCGGTTATTATCGAAAACGAAGCGAAAACTCGCAAATTAGCACTCTTCATTTTCGTTTTCTTTTGACTTGTTTTATCAGAAACCGTCGTCAATTCATGGTGCCACGCTAACCTTACGCTCCCCTTCATTTTAAGTACTACATTATCGCTATTGCCAGAACAAAAAGCGACACAGAAATTGTAAAAAGTGAAAAAAAAAAAGTTATATGTACTGACACTTTTATGTTCCTATTTCATTTACCTTACCCGTCGTGGTTGATTTACACTGATTTTTGTTCAAAAACACCAACTCTACCTGTAGAAGTTGATTTAGACTGCATTATTTCGAAAAATTGTGCATTCGAAAAATTGTGTTTTGAAAAATTGTGTTTCGAAGACTGGTCGGACACCGTTAGGGAAGGTCTTAGTGGCAAACCATATTAACAAAACTTACCACCTACAAAAAATTTTAAAAGTGGGCCAAATGATATGATCATTTTTAGTAGTAACTAAATGTATTAGGTTGTTGGCAATGGCACTTAGCTTTTTCGGGTCTAACTAACTTTTTGTTTTGGCACTTAGCCCGTTATTGATGCCCAGTCTTCAATTCTATTTTGTTGTGGAAGCAAAAAAAAATTTTTGTCGGTACACCCTTTACAAGTTTAAGGTTGTTTCGGTTGCGACAAGATAAAATATAATATAATGTAATATTTGTCGCCGTAGGCAGTTCATTATCTCTCTTTCCTTTTCTCTCGACATGAATGCAACGTCAAGTACTTCTATATGGGTCTACATGTAAATGTTATACTGGTAGATTTTCTCTCGTCTCGTCTCGTTTTCGTCCACGTACACACATTTATTACATTATAAAATATAATTAAAATGAATGGGATTTTATAATATCTTTGTTATGTTATTTTTTTGTTTTTCAATGTGTATGTATGTGTATGTATGTGTGTGAGAGTGTATAAAGTATCATATGTTTGACTTTGTACAAATTAGCTGGGTCGAGGCGAGAAACGAGAGAAATCTGGTGAGTCGTGTGGTGGACACG
Source organism: Sisyra nigra (assembly GCA_958496155.1). Lineage (NCBI taxonomy): Eukaryota > Metazoa > Arthropoda > Insecta > Neuroptera > Sisyridae > Sisyra > Sisyra nigra. Next base: position 4,516,498 of record OY292315.1, read on the forward strand.
ACAGAAATTTTTGGGTGACAGAATCGAGGCGAGTTCTGAACCACCCAAGGCGTGGTCTCACGTCACATTCCTCATGTTACGCTTTAATTAACTCTATGTCTTTCATAATTAAATACATAATTATTACAGTTGTTTATTTCACACACACACACACACACACATACACAGAGAAGAAAAAATTAAAACTTCTTCCGTGAGATTGAATTTTCATTCATTTCCACCACAGAAAAATGGATTAGTGTCCAACAATTGAAAATCCGGCTCGAAGGACCAATTATATTACAAATGTTCAGCTGGTATAATAAATTCTTGATTAACTAGAATACACTCGCTCATTTACACCTGCATTTCGTATCGTGAAAAAAATTAAATAAAACCTTGTACATATAGACGCTCTTCTGTTAAGGTATTATTAACGCGTAATTATTTTTTTTTGCCCGTTCCTCTCTCAAAAGCCTGCTGCTACATTTGATTTATACGTGCAATCTCGTGTACAATTTGCGATAAATAAAATGCCAAGACTTTCAATCATCTTACGACCTACTTGCTTTTTTTCCTTGCTTTCAAGGCGCATTTCTTTACGATCGAATCAAGGAAAATACTTCGTTTGAACGTTAAAAAAAAAAGAAGAAGTAATCGTTAAAATGTTTTGCTGCAAATCACATAAAAACGAGGAAAAACCTCGTGAAAATGTTTAAGAGCCAACATTTTTATCGTTTCCGTATTTTTATCATCGATATTATATAGCTGGAGATATATACGTTAACCGTTTTTATATGACACGGGCGAAAATTTCCTCGCAACTTTGTGGGGTGCGATTCGATTCGAAAATATGACAAAAAAATGATATGAAAATATAAACGTGAAATGTTGTCGGAGGCTATCTCCGTGTTATAACGTTTCACGATGATGACGGTTCGGTTATCGACGAATATTTTGGCACTCAGCTTGAAAATTGACATTTGAATGTTAACCACGTTTATTTATTTTGTATTTCTCTCACAGACCATTTCTCTCTCTCTCTCTCTATGAATAGTAAAAATAGAATCACGTAGTACTTGAGAAATATTATAAAACGAAGCATACCAAAGAATTTATAATGTATCTACATATTAATTTTGGACAGTTCCGGCGAGAAGACGACGATCATTTAAAACGAGCTAAATGGAATTTTTACAAGAAACCATCATCGCCAACTATCTATAAATTTAATCTTTAATTCAAATTGATTCTGTAGTCGGAAGTCAAAATTTAACAGGTGGTCTTGCAGTTTTTAGGTATTTGATCGCTTGAATCAGTCAAAAACGCTCCGTTACTGATATAGAAAGAAAATAATTTCGGGGTGCACCAGTAGTTAGCGTTATGTTTGTTTCGTTATTCTTTTGTCAATTATTTTAGGTCGCTATAGAAACCAATTTCATGTAGTTTTGTTTACAACTTTCAGTTTCCGGTCAGTTTTAACATGGAGTGCCAAAATAAGCATTTTCGACACATTTTACTTTTTTTTTGTTTTCATAAAGGCAAGAAAGCGGCTGAGGCTGATTTCTCATTGAACGATGACCAACGTTCTGGTCGACCCTGTGAAGTGGATGATGACAAAATGAACGCGATAATTGAATCGAATCGTTATATAACTGTGCGAGAGATTGCAAAATACTTAAATGTATCACACACAACAATTGAAAATCATAAAAGATGCCTTGGACGGAATTGAAAAAACAATGTAATGCAATCGACCCTTGAGAAAAGTAGATCGTCAGCAATAACGTTAATCGAACACGATCAGCCGCTTTCTTGCCTTTATGAAAAATTAAAAAGTATAATGTATCGAAAATGATTTGTTTGCCCTCCATGACTTTCTTGTCAACCCAATAGTACAGAAAATGCCCGTTTAGTATTGCTGTCCGTATTTGCCATCGGGGATTCCACAAACATAATTTGATTAAAAAATTTTTTTTTCGATGTTTGGTCGTATTTAAACTGTCGAAACATGTTGAAGGGCGTCTTTATGATAGGTTTTGATTTCTCCGATTTTTTTTTGGTATTTTGTTTTTTTGAAGGTTTTCGGGGATACCCACATTCTAACTTTCGGAAACTTTAAGGTTTCGACGTATTGAAAACTCTTTACACATCACAGTTTTCATAAAAAGGGTTAAAATTCTCGCATTTTTTCTTTGTTGCCGTGAAATATTGAATGGTTACCTTCCTTTTGTATTAAACATTTCTTTGGTTATTTGTTTAAAAAAATGGTCAATGATTCAAATATTTGTCAGTTGATTCCTTTATTAACCCTTAGTACATTGAAACTTTTGTGAAAGACTATAGGTTCGTTCGCGGATCTAATACTGAACCGATAACGTATCAGTCCCAGTGAGTTAAGGGTAATCGCCAAACGCATACACGCTTATGAACTGATTAAGGGTTATTTTTCCGCGAACAAGTTTGAAATGTTCGGAAGTGAGACGAGGATTAACGAGAACCCACGAAAATTTTTAATTGAATTTAAAGTTGAAAGAAAAGTATGGAGAAACGGGACTTTGGATCTAGCGATTGTTGTTTTTTTTTTGGACGAAAATTTCGCTTCTCTTTCTCATGCGCAGTTTGATAAAATGTGGTTAGATTTTCTTTCCGTCGCTCTCCACGTTAAATTCAATTAACAATTTTCGTGGGTTCTCGTTTTATCCTCGTCTAACTTCCGAACATTTTCAAACTTGTTCACGGAAATATAACCCTTAATCAGTTCATAAGCGTGTATGCGTTTGGCGATTATCCTTAATTCACTTAGACTGATTCGTCATCGGTTCAGTATTAGATCCGCGAACAAACCTTATGTTAAGTTTTTTTCTCCATTTTATCGTGTTTTAATTACTAGGGTTTTGCTATGGGGTAGTTCCTTGGTTATGTTAGCTAGTTAAATGTCGCTTCGAATTCCCAGCTTATGTAAGAAACAGTAAGCCTTGTTCCACTGCTCTGGGTCTCCCATCGTCTCCTGGATGGAGTTTGGCGTATCCGCCTCTTTCTTCAATCCTTTTAGGAGGTCACCCTCGAATAAGTGTTTAGCGGCGATGAGCATTTCATGCAGTTTGGAGCCCTCTGTAGAAGATATGAGTGAGTTAACTTTGTGTATCCTATTCTTAATCAAGTTACAATGACCTGGGTTGGTCGGGGGAAGGTTTCGATGGGTGGTTTTGTCAATGTCGATTTTCCGATTGAGGGCAGTTTGGAGGTTTGGCTCTTCCAGTCTGTGTCCCATACCATTCTGATCCTTACATTGAGGTACTTCTTGAAGTCCTCGAGTGATCCTTGAGGTGTTTGGACTATAGCAGAAATTTTGATTGCGTTTTTGACTTCCTCGGCGGTCTTAAATTGTAAATAGGCCTTTTGTTAATCGAATAATTGCTTAAAAGTTTTTGTTAGGAGAGTTGGTGGGTTTTTGGTAGTTCTTTAAAATGAACATCCTGTTGGTGTGTGTGTGTGTGTGTGTGTGTGTGTAAAAAGGTCTGGGTTTATTCTCTTTCATTGATGTTGAATGATGATAATAGTATTGCTGCTGCTGGTGATTGTAAATGGTGTATCTTGATGATGATGATGACGAGGTTCCCTTTTATGGATACGAAAGATATTTGTATGGTTGATTTAACACGAGATCTCATCGAAACCGAAGTCTTTCAGGTAGGAATTGATGAAGACGAGAAATACCTCCACAGTAGACAGCAAACTTTTCATCTCACTTGTACACGGTGGTATAACAAAGAAGGAAAAACTATGATGATAATAAATATGAAAGAAAACGAAAAGTTTTCTCTCTTTGAATATATGGTACATCTCTTTGCTTCAGCTCGGCTCGGATGTTGTGTATCTTTTCTATATTATGTTTCGGTTCGTTTCTTTGTGAATCTTTTTGCGTCGTTCAAATCATTCCACTTGTAAATGGTTTTTGTCTTCGTCAGACTACATAATAATATTAGTTGAGAGCATCAAGAAACATCACGTTCGAGGAAAAAGATCAAAGTACGAAATTACCTGGGATAAGATAAAACCTTAATGTAGTTCTTTATATATAAAGATTTTTTTTTTCTAAAAAAAGTTTTTAAATTATAACACCCCATCTAAAGGGGTTGTTTACCCTTCACGACCAATAAAGTAAACATAAGGGAGGACAATGTAACGATAATATACACCCCTAGTAATTTTTCGCATCGTGAATAAAATATGTTGTTTTAATCCGATCATGAGATTCATCAAATCCTTCCCCCCTCACGGTGGTTGAGTAACGAAGAAGGACGTCATTTAGTGCCCTGCGGCCGTATCGATGTCATTAACGTCAATTAGAGTCCTCTCACTCACTCGTTTCGGTGCATTAATGGGGCGACGAGATCTGAGTTAAATTGCTACGCAACTACACACTTTGGTCCATAATAATTAATTGGTCGATCAATAATAACGAGATGGCGGTCGGATCGAACAAAGATCGGTAACCGATGTATTATGTCGCAATCGATTACCCCCACCAACCCACTCGCCAACCATTTCAAATCAATCCATTTGTGGTTCATTTGGTTTGGTAGTACTTCCTTTGTTATGTTAGGTTCTTAATCGATTCAGATTGACTAATTTTTTAAATAATTGAAAAATTTTTAGTCTGAAATTTAAAAAAAGGTGTGACACACCGTGTGGTCACACCTTTCGATATCGGAAAATTTGAAGAAATTTTAACCTAATAAACTAAGTACAGATTAAAAATTTGTTTTTTTTTTCTTTGATTGAAATCGGTTGAGCCTACTCGTACATTTTGTAAAGTTTTTCAATTTTTTTTTGAAAATGGCTCTAACGATTTTCTTTAAACTTGCTATAGTTTTTAGGCTCATCACGGTCTACAACTTTTATTTGAAACTTTTTCCTGGAAAAAGTCAAATAAGGGAGGTTCTGTGGAAAAGAGTGAGAAGCGAAAGTCCCGCTATCTGGGTTTTTTAGATTTTTTTCGAAAATGGCTCTAACGATTTTCTTTAAACTTGCTATAGTTTTTAGGCTCATCAAAGTCTACAACTTTTATTTGAAACTTTTTTATGGGAAAATTCAAATAAAGGAGATTTTAGGGAAAAGAGTGGGAGCAGAAAGTCCCACTATCTGGGTTTTTTATATTTTTTTCGAAAATGGCTCTAACGATTTTCTTTAAACTTGCTATAGTTTTTAGGCTCATCAAAGTCTACAACTTTTATTTGACACTTTTTCCTGGAAAAAATCAAATAAAGGAGATTTTAGGGAAAAGAGTGGGAGCAGAAAGTCCCACTATCTGGGTTTTTTATATTTTTTTCAAAAATGGCTCTAACGATTTTCTTTAAACTTGCTATAGTTTTTAGGCTCATCAAAGTCTACAACTTTTATTTGAAACTTTTTCCTGGAAAAAGTCAAATAAGGGAGGTTCTGTGGAAAAGAGTGAGAAGCGAAAGTCCCGCTATCTGGGTTTTTTATATTTTTTTCGAAAATGGCTCTAACGATTTTCTTTAAACTTGCTATAGTTTTTAGACTCATCAAAATCTAGAACTTTTATTTGAAACTTTTTTATGGGAAAATTCAAATAAAGGAGATTTTAGGGAAAAGAGTGGGAGCAGAAAGTCCCACTATCTGGGTTTTTTATATTTTTTTCGAAAATGGCTCTAACGATTTTCTTTAAACTTGCTATAGTTTTTAGGCTCATCAAAGTCTACAACTTTTATTTGACACTTTTTCCTGGAAAAAATCAAATAAAGGAGATTTTAGGGAAAAGAGTGGGAGCAGAAAGTCCCACTATCTGGGTTTTTTATATTTTTTTCAAAAATGGCTCTAACGATTTTCTTTAAACTTGCTATAGTTTTTAGGCTCATCAAAGTCTACAACTTTTATTTGAAACTTTTTCCTGGAAAAAGTCAAATAAGGGAGGTTCTGTGGAAAAGAGTGAGAAGCGAAAGTCCCGCTATCTGGGTTTTTTATATTTTTTTCGAAAATGGCTCTAACGATTTTCTTTAAACTTGCTATAGTTTTTAGACTCATCAAAATCTAGAACTTTTATTTGAAACTTTTTTATGGGAAAATTCAAATAAAGGAGATTTTAGGGAAAAGAGTGGGAGCAGAAAGTCCCACTATCTGGGTTTTTTATATTTTTTTCGGAAATGACTCTAACGATTTTCTTTAAACTTGCTATAATTTTTAGGCTCATCACGGTCTACAACTTTTATTTGAAACTTTTTCCGGGATAAAGTCAAATGAGGGGGGTTCTGTGGAAAAGAGTGAGAAGAGAAAGTCTCACTATTTGGGTTTTTTTTATTTTTTTCGAAAATGGCTCTAACGATTTTCTTTGCACTTGCTATAGTTTTTAGACTCATCAAAATCTATAACTTTTATTTGAAATTTTTTCCTGGAAAAATTCAAATAAGGGGGGTTCCGGAAAGAGATGGTGCGAGTCAATATAAAATCATAATTAAATATCTGTTTAAATACTTAACATATTGGATTGGCAAGAAAGTTCTTGCGGTTTACACTAGTAGTTAGCGTTATGTTTATTTCGTTATTCTTTTGTCAATGTTAGAATTTTTTTTCTTTTAAGATTTGGTAGTCGATATTTTCACGCAGTTATATAAACTAATTTCGTGTAATTTTGTTTAAAACTTTCAATTTATGGTCAGTTTTAACATGGAGTGAAAAAATAAGCCACATTTTACTTTTTTATTTTCATAAAGGCAAGAAAGCGGCTGATCCTTTTCGATTAACGTTATTGTATAAGAACCGCAAGAACTTTCTTGCCAATCCAATATAATTAGGTAGAATTATAAAACATGATATATTAATGGTGCACCCTTAAATTTCAACAAAGTAAACATGTGACCACATGGTGTGTCACACACTTTTTTTTGGGTTGAAATTTTTTTTTCTAAGATATTAGTTTTGGGTGCGACCAAATCAATATTTGCCCGTCGATCTCTTAAGTATCTGAGTTCCATTGAATTGTACTATGTGATAAAAGGGTTTTGGAAGTTTACGAATGAGTCAGAGTGAGAAAACCCGATACATGGTGTAGTCAGACAAGTCAAAGACAGACAATATCTTATTATGTCGGCTGGCTTTTGTAAAACTTAAATATACATACATTTAAATATTTCTTGATCTTTGTATGTTCATGTTTATACTTTGTATGTGTGTATGTGTGAGTAATAGAATGTAGATGGATTTCGTTGTATGTTTGTATGTGAATAGTGGAGATATTAATTATGTTGTGTGTGTGGGTTTGGAGTTGAACACTTGAGAGATAAATAACATGAGAATGCGCCGCTGTTTTTTTTTTTTTCTCCTCCGCCCCCTCCCCCCCGGCATCCCATTTACATGGCTATTTTATATTCATTTGTGTCTGCAAAACATAAAGTATGCAAAGAAAATATGCAAGAGTTATGCACAATGCACATGATTTCATCTTAAAACACATTTTAAAAAAAAATTTCATCAAATCAAAACGTTTTTTTTTTCCCTCTGTTCGTTATAATGCAATGAATGCATTTTGCATTGAATCAAGACACAAATACAAAATGCATCTGACATTCACTGAACAGCTCGCGTAACACATACACCGTAATTACTGCAATTAATCAATGGTGTTACCTTTCATTTCATTTAGAGAGATACACTAAATGAATCCATGCACGACTGAAATAATAAATAATTATAAGTTTAGAGGCGCATAATTTACTAATAAACTTCTGAAATTTTATCGTTTTAAATTGATGACTAATTTTCGTTTCACTTCGAACTATCTCTCAAATTAATTACATTAATTAGTTTGAATCGAACATGAAGAAGCAGAAGTACGTCATAAAAATCTTGTTAGTCACGTATATAACGAAGTTGATTGAGAGTTATTAAAATAAATAATCGTAATTAACTGCATATAACGAAATAATTATCGTTCTTTCATGCTCATTTATGACTAAATTCTATGATTTAATCGTTATTTAATCTAAAAACTAATTGGTCTTGGTTCAAATTATTGAAAAGTAAAACCAATAATTAAGATATATATTTTTTCGTGATAAACTAATTTTAAATCGATAATCCGGCTCGAAGGACCAAAAAATCCTATATCTATACCAATAATAAGATTGAAGATTTTTACTACTTGAATACCTATATAATAAAAACGTTCCATCTCTCCTGCGCGAGAGAACGAAAAGCGGAATCATTTTTCCCAGCTGAGATTTTTATCTAATCTAAAAAATTTAAGGTGTTTTGTTGAATACTCTTTATTGCCTATATTTTCATATATTTAATACAAAAAAATAAATGCTATTTACATTGTAATTTTCCCCCCAAAAAACAGGGTTATAACAGGGTTTGTCCAGGGTTAACTTGAAAACAGGCTGAGCCGATTTAAATGGAATTTTCACAAAAAGTTATTAAATATTACATTATAGGCTACTTTAAATTTCGAATACTTTTCCATGCCAGTTTGTTTTGTTCTTGGCAAACTTGAAAACGTCTGGTCCGATTTGGACGAGATTTTTACTACAAGTAGTAACAATTACAAAACGTGATTTAAAATACTTTTTATTCCGAAAAAATGACGATTTTCTGAGCAAAAATATAAAAATTATAAAAACTGTGCAACGAAAAACATACATCGGCAGGCGGTTGTGATACAATGTACATATACTAACATATCGTAGAGACGACATAATTTTAAACTATGTAATTTGTTATTCTTATAAATTTATGTTCGCAACTTTGAAAATTATAATCATGATAGAAGTATAGCGATAGGTTAAATTCCTAGAAACCAGAAATCCATTGTGAATTTACGGGTAGTTAATATATTATTAATAGTTCGGCTGAGTAAACGTTCCAATTGTCGAGGGCGGAGAAGGAAATCCTCTGCAGTAAATATGATTTCATTCATAAAAAGAAATATCTTAGTTCAAAAATGAGACATGTAAGAATAAATAACAAAATTAGACAGTTTGACTTAAGTGATCCCGATTAGGAGTTTGACTAAGAGAGGTGAAGCCGTTAGGCAGAGCCCCCAGAACAAAAAGAAATCCAGCCCAACTTATTTTTCAAGAGAAAATAGCAACTTAGATGTGACCATCGCGTTGTTTTTTTACCAAAAAACTATATTCTTAATTTTCAATTTATTTTAGCAAGATCTATAAGAATTTGTTGTCTAATCTTGGACCTCGGGAAATAGCAGACTTGCCGATAAGACATAATGGCCTTAATACAATATCCTAGAATTATGAATCTAAGACAACCAAACCTGATACCTCAGATCTTAAGATAACACATTAAATATTATTGATTCTAAAAAAAGGTACACTTCCTAAAGGATAGCTACTAATCCATTCTACTAAAATTAATAAATGATTTCATATGACATTTAGTGTGAAAGTTTCTCAAGGCTTAAAATGTTCTTAATATTTTACAATATTCAAAAAAACCTAAAGATCCTACCTATAAGATAGCTTATATCTGTTCCTGGAAAAGCAGTTTAACGGATTTTCATGAACTTTCTATGAAATAAAGGTCTAGAAATACCTAATTATCTTTTTTTGTTAAAATAGCTGAATTTCTTATTTTGGGTAAAGTTTTCTGTTATTAAATCAGATTAATTTAGATACGCTCAGTGAAGCGGGCGGGTATCAGCTAGTCTTTTATAAGATTAGAAGAAGTACTAGACGTCTACAAATCTTCTATAAGACCTCTACCAGACGTTAACTACAATTTATAAATAAGTTCAATTGCAGCGTCGTTTCAACGTAATTTATTGAAGGATTCTCATTCTTTTCGTTTTCATTTACAAATTAATAAATTATATATAATAATATATAATTATATAATATATTATACAAATTAATACGCTCTGCGAAGCGGGCGGGTATCAGCTAGTCAATAATATAATTGGGTTACATAGAAAATATTTTTGAATTTTAATCTCAAAAAATTAACAGATTTTTTTTCCTTGAGACTAATAGAAATGTAATGTATTAAGTTTTCGTTATGCGCTTGTTTTTCATTCAAGTCAAGAAATGGACAAGATTAATTATCGTAGAACGACACGCGAAAAAATCATAAAAATAAATCATTCATCGTTTCGTTTTTATTAATGACGAGCTTTTAATTGAAATAAAACTGAAGTTTAAAACAAATTTTTATGGACAATTAATCGATGTTTTTCATAATGATTTTTGTGTTTTTATATGTTAGGGCAGAGGAGGGTGTGGGATAGACTAAGTCTATTTAAAATTTTAGTTAAATCATCATCAATCTTTTTCAATGTGTGTGTTGTATTTTAATGTGAGAAACACGTTGACGATATTTTTAGCTGAAAAATCATCATCGCTTAAGTCTTTTTGCCTCACGCCATGATTTATCTGTGTGTGTGTGTGAAGAAGAAAATCGTTAGAGCCCCCACGGAAATAAATCGAGTTTAAACTTATCTCGAGAAAGTACACTCGTATTTAAATATAGATTAATGCTTTTCCTTAATTACATTCAAAAAACATATCAATCGTTTTTCTTTGTATTTTTGTCATTGATAAAGTTTATCTGGCTCGAAGGACCACAGTATGTGAGATTCTTTACGAAAATTTCATCAAAAATGTTAATTTTTTAAAAATTTAAAGTCAAGTCTTGATAGTTCAAGAAATTACCACTAGTTGGTAGACTTGTTACAAAAAATAGATTAAACTACTTTTAATATGATAATCCGGCTCGAAGGACCAAAAAAATCTTTAAAATCGAGATAAAATGAAAATATCCTTAGTTTTAAATTTGTTCAATGATAAAAACAAAGATTATAAACTATTCCTCAATTGATAGACCGATTTTGAGTCTCTTATACACTTTCACACCTATACCTAGTTAGTCTCCAAATAAATCATTCAAGACAATAAATTTTTTTGTAATGACTAGATTTAAAGGTAAAAACCGGAGAGAAAGATTTTAATTTCTCCCTCTTTCTCACATATCCTTTCTCGTTTTCTCTTGAAGAGATCTTTAATCTGATCTTTACATTTTCAACATTTAACAACCAAAGATGTGAAGAAGATAAAGTTTTTTTTGTTGGTGGTTCTATTAAAATATAATTAGGTTGTTTGCTCAACCTTTTTTGTGGCCGTTCACTAATTTAAATATTCAAATTTATTATTTTATACATTCAGAGGTATGTAAAGGTGTCTTAAAAGTCATCACTGTCGATTTAAATCAAATTTCGGGGTTTTATTGAAATTAATTGACTTCAAAAGAGTAGAGAGGAAGAAACTAGGAGTTTTCTATCAATAAAATTGATAAAAATAATTGATGTAATCAAATAATTGTGTGTTCATTAAAAATAATTTTTTTTCTCTTTTTGTTTTAGGTAAGTGAATCATTTGCTGTTTTTTTTCCACGTAATTTTCGAGTGGTTTGTACTGATTTTTTTTTTGTTTGTTTGTTGTAATGTAATTCCCCTGGAGTTTGCGAGTCGTTTTGACTGTTAAGTTCTGGTGTCTATTTACATTCAATTACACTAATGCGAGAAAAAGTTAGATTAGAAAAGAGATGCGATTTAAAGGTGCTAATTGAATGTGATGGTACACACAAAAGTAGGTTTTGAAATGAGAGAAAAACTCTTGAAAATGCCTCACAAGTTAAAAAACGTGACGAATTGATAAGTTGGGAATATAGGTGGAAAAGGGAGGGGGGAGGGGCGATGGCAGAATTTTTTTTCCAAATTTTACCTTGATATACGAGTGCCCCAACATACGAGTATTTCGAGATACGAGCCGGCGAGCGAGTGATTTTTTGCTTTGAGTTACGAGCGAAATTCGAGATACGAGTTCGGTTTAGCTGGTCGGCCGGTATTAATTAATAATGGTAGTTCAATTGTTTTCTATGGGGAAATTTGCTTCAAGATACGAGTAATTCAAGATACGAGCAAGGATACGGAACGAGCTAAACTCGTATGTCGAGGTATCACTGTATATCCGACTCAAAGGACCAAAAAAATTACAAATCTTGAAAATTCTCACAAATGATTAGTATATTCGGGTGATTCTTCCTTAAATCATAATCTTCCACTTCTGAACGAACGATTGTCTTAGTTTCTTCCACTTGTCTTTTGTCTTGTGCTTTTCGATACCAGAAGCTGGCTGTCTTTATTTACGTTGTTTGTCCTTAATTGTCCTTTTTTAACTTTTTTATTATTGTCTTTATAAAACTATTATTAATAACTTTTTCTCTACATCAGATTCAATATTCAATTGGCCACTAAATGGCCGAAATTTAAAAATAATGAAAAAATCCAATTTTTATTTTCGGTTACTACTATTTAGTAAAGAAAGTATTGTAATTGGGTCGAACTTTTAATTTCGAGTTTTCACCAGAAATACACCTTATGGGGTCCTCTGAATCCAAAAAAGTCCCCCCCCCCTCTCTCTCTCTCTCTCTCGCTGTGTCTGTGTGTGTGTGTGACAGCGATATCGTATCAAAAGCTTTATCCGAATTTCACCAAATTTGCCTTTATATTTCATCTAGTTGTGGCGCGAAGCTTTTGGTTGAAATCGATTCACAAGAAGTCCCACTTTATCGATTTCCTTTAAACTAACTATCGTTATTAGACTTATCAAAACCTGCAACTTTTATTTGAAATGTTTTCATGACAAAAATTTAAAAAAATGTGGTCTTATAGCTTAATATTTGTAAACAACCCTGGGTTTTATTTAGATTCTTTTAACCAACAGCGAGTATCATATAAAAGAAAGTCCTGTGACGCGTCGCAGCAGATATTTTAGTACAAAAACCTATTGACCTCTCAAAAACCCATGTATTGAGTTAACATTTTTAGCATTATGTTTTCCCTCAATATTTTACAATTTTCCCTTTTTTTTATAATCCGGCTCGAAGGACCAGTTTTTTGGCCAGAACCCGAATAGTTAACATTTTTGTTAATTATGACTGTTTGTTTTCAACTTTAAAGTAATAATAATTTATGTATTTTGTTTTAATATGAAAATTTGAGACAAATAAGGTTGCAGAATAATGAAAACTGATATAAGGTGACCATGAAAGATGCTGACGATGATAAAAATTGGCATAATAAACGTTCAGATGGTGTTTGGGAAGCTCGACGTTGTAGCCGATGACAGATATATTCTGTGTCGAGTTGAGACAGTAATAATTCCGGTTTAATTTCAAGCGTATAACATATGTGAATGTGTGTGTGTGTGTGTGTGAAACTCATCTCATTTGGTTGGCTTCCACATTATTACTTCGGATCCAACATCGTGTTGTATTTGGTATTTGGTACGATACGAGTTTCGAGTCTAGCGAGCGAAGAACTCGACGTGTCGGTGTTTCTCTCGAATGAACCACGGCTGTAATCTGTTGAGAATTTGAAATGCAAATTGCTTTATGCCAAAAGCAAACAACAAATCAACTTCTCAACACACACACACACATTCGTACTCACACTTCCTTATGTACTCGAATATCTAAAATCACTTCGCTCCGTCTGTCTGTTTTACGATAGTCGACAAAGTTTCTCTATTTCTTGTTATATGGAAAATGTAATTTAAATATCAAACAGCTCGGGCGCATAACACCGCCAACGACATGACATTATGGGATTTGTATGAATTTATTTTTAATATATTCAACGTTTGATCTTGATGATGATGATGATGAGAAGAACACAGCATCTCACTGGCTAATTATTGCTTCGTCATTTTCTTGCTCTTTCATCAACTATTTGCTATGATGCAACTTCATGTAATCGAGGATCAAATTTCGATCTCTTTTAATAGCAAAAAGTTTCCCAAGTTATTTAAGACAAGAAAACCAAGACAATTATATTAAAACTCAAGTGATTAGAAATTGTTTAGTAGCTAATCCTATTTTTCTAAAACGGGCATAATCTTGACAAATTATCAACTTGATCAGGCTGAGGAACTATAATTAAAATTAAACGAAAATCCGGCTCGAAGGACCAAAAATGAGAACAAAAAGTTACTCTTATAAAATTTGGCTTTCTACAATTGTTTAGTAGCTAATCCCATTTTTCTAAAACGGTCATAATCTTGACAAATTATCAATTCGATCAACCAGGGGGTAAGGAGTTACAATTAAAATTAAACGCAAATCCGGCTCGAAGGACCAAAAATCAGACAATCCTACCTATTTAAAATAGTCAGGCGAAAACCAATTAATTATGTTCAAAAACATTGATTTTAGTATAAAAATTGGTTCGCAAGTTATTTAAGCCAAGAAAATCAAGCCAATTAGATTAAAACTCAATTGAGGTAGTGAATCCATAAATTGGTTGTTCGAAATGGGGTCTCACTTGTTGATTAATTGGACATTACTTGATTAGTAATTGGTTAGTAATTTCACATGGAGGTTTTTTTTTCAATTGGAGGTTAATTATTGGGAATAAAAGAAAGAGTTTCAAGTAAAACTTGCCAAGAATTAAATTTGGTACAAAAAGTTGCTCTTGTAAAATTTGGCTTTCTTTAATTGTTTAGTAGCTAATCCCATTTTTCTAAAACGGTCATAATCTTGAAAAATTATCAACTCGATCAGGGTAAGGAACTACAATTAAAATTAAACGCAAATCCGGCTCGAAGGACCAAAAATGAGACAATCCTACCTAATTAAAATAGTCAGGCGAAAACCAATCGATTATGTTCAAAAACATTGATTTTAGTATAAAAATAGTTTCCCAAGTTATTTAAGACAAGAAAATCAAGCCAATTAGATTAAAACTCAATTGAGGTAGTGAATCCATAAATTGGTTGTTCGAGATGGGGTCTCACTTGTTGATTAATTGGACATTACTTGATTAGTAATTGGTTAGTAATTTCACATGGAGTTTTTTTTTTTCAATTGGAGATTAATTATTGGGAATACAAGAAAAAGTTTCAAGTAAAACTTGCCTAGGATTAAATTTGGTACAAAAAGTTGCTTTTGTAAAATTTGGCTTTTTTCAATTGTTTAGTAGCTAATCCCATTTTTCTAAAACGGTCATAATCTTGAAAAATTATCAACTCGATCAGGTTAAGGAACTACAATTATAATTAAACGAAAATCCGGCTCGAAGGACCAAAAATGAGACAATCCTACCTAATTAAAATAGTCAGGCGAAGTTCAAATCAAAGTTGTAGATTTTAATGGGTTTAACTATAGTAAATTCGTTACTGCCAAAACAATGGAAAAATCCGTAAAAGATGGGACTCTAATAACTTCTCCATATTAAAATCAATACTTTTGTTGATTGATTAGGAAGTATTCAATTGGTTAATTGATTAATCTTGTTATACTAAGATAATAATAAGTTGTATATACGACTTTTTGGTCCTTCGAGCCAGATATTAAAAAAATATTCACAATCAATTTTTTTAAGTTTCATCATCAAATATTGGAAATACAGAAAAAAGTTTCAAGTAAAACTTGTTACGGATTGAATCTAACACAAAAAGATATTCTTGTAAAATTTTGGCTTTCTTCAATTGTTTAGTAGCTAATCCCATTTTTCTAAAACGGTCATAAACTTGACAAATTATCAACTCGATCAGGGTAAGGAACTACAATTAAAATTAAACGAAAATCCGGCTCGAAGGACCAAAAATGAAACAATCCTACCTAATTAAAATAGTCAAGCGAAGTTCAAAAAAATTGATTTAAGTAAAAATCCAATTTAACGACTTTCTTTTGCTGCAAAAACCTATTAACCTTTAAACACCGTATAATTAACAATTTCTTTTACCGATATCTTGAAACACATATTGAGAAAGTCGTTAATCGCTTAATCAAGTATAGCCACCGTCTGATTTAAATTTTAACACCTTTTTTAAAATAATTTTACTTTCAAATCATATACAGGAAGATAAAAAAATCGAGTGAACGTTTATGAATGAAGTGAGGAGGCAACGGAGGGAAAACAAAGCCACTATCTTCTAATTTCAATATAATTACCTTTCGTACATGGTTAGAGGGAAAACTAATTGCATTTTAATAGTCGTGGCACCTAAATAATAACATGCCCACGTCCCGATGAAATAATGGAAATTTTTTTACCATGTTCAATGTAATTATTGTAATTTGGTCGATCAAAATTTTTTTTCTTTTAAAAATTACATCATATTGATACAATATGATAGAGTGGAGAGAACGACACACCTTTACCAAGATAGTTAAATGAAATCAACACTTACAGTTTTTTTTTCGTGTAAGTTCTCTCTATGTGTGTGTTGGTATGATTATTATCATTAGGATATTAGCATGGTATTATATCATAACATGATAACATGAACGTCATAATAATATCATTATTATTAATTGCAAAAGTCAAATAAAATGACGGGTGTTAATAAAATATTATGCTTGACTTAATGATTAGTGACGAACGACAAGGAAAGAAAAAAATTTTTTTTTTTGCCTTTCATGTCGTTGATATGTTAATTAGGACAAGTCAATTACTTACTTCCAATATATAATTCATTTGGGTATTAATTTTCAGACCAAAAAGAGCCTTTTTCTCTGTTTTACTTGATAAAATTATATTTAGGTCTTTCTTACGTCCTTAAAATTAGGTTAGTAAATAAACAATTGAAGATAGCCAAATTTTACAAGAATAACTTTTTGTGCTAGATTCAATCCTTAACAAGTTTTACTTGAAACTTTTTTCTGTATTTCCAATATTTGATGTTGAAACTTAAAAAAAATGGTTGTGATTTTTTTTTAAATATCCGGCTCGAAGGACCATAAAGTCGTATATACAACTTATTGTTATCTTAATATAACAAGATTAGAACAAAAGTATTGATTTTAATATGGAGAAGTTATTAAGGTCCCATCTTTTACGGATTGTTTCATTGTTTTGGCAGTAACGAATTTACTATAGTTAAACCCATTAAAATCTACAACTTTGATTTGAAACTTTTTCCTAAGAAAATTCAAATAAGTGGGGTTCTACGGAAGAAGGTGGGAAGCCCTCACTTTCAAATTTTTTTTTTTTTTTTTTTGAAAATGGCTCTAACGATTTTCTTTAAATTTGCTATGGTTTTTACATTCATCAATGCCTACAACTTTTATTTGGAACCTTTTCCTGGGATAATTCAAATAAAAAGGATTCTGGGAAGTTGGGGGTTCCTAAACATAGAGGCTGTGCAAAAATAGTTCTGACTTAAGTATAACGTTTTACTTCAAACTTTTGTATTTTCAATATTTGATGTTGAAACTTAAAAAAAAAATGGTTGTGAATTTTTTTAAATATCTGGCTCGAAGGACCATAAAGTCGAATACACAACTTATCATCTTAAAATAACAAGATTTAACCAATTGAATACTTCCTAATCAACCAAGAAAAGAATTGATTTTAACATGACGTAGTTATTAGGGGCTCAATTTTTATGGATTTTTTCATTTTTTTTTTTTTGACAAAAACGATTTTCATTAAATTTCCTGTAGTTAAACCCATTAAAATCTACAGTTTTGATTTGAATTTTTTTCCTAGGAAAATTAAAATAATTGGGGTTCTATGGAAGAAGGTCGAAGCCTTCACTTTCAAGTTTATTTTTTTGAAAATGGCTCTAACGAATTTCTTTAAATTTGCTATAGTTATTAGATTCATCAATGCCTACAACTTTTATTAGAAACTTTTTCCTGGGAAAATTCAAATAAAGGGGTTTCTGGGAGGAAATGTGGGAATTACAACCGATTAGTTACAACCGATTGTTTATTATATCCGGTGTCGTTATAAACGATTTATACTGTATTTAAATATTATAATTTTAAACCAATCGTGAGTTTGATTAATGTTCCTTTAACCAACAGCTAGTCCTGTAATCAGTTATAGTTATATCAATTTTTGGTCCTTCGAGCCGGATTTTCGGATAAGATTGTATTTAGAAGAAAAAACATTGATTAGATAAATTGATTGATTTTAAGTACTTCTAAGAATATAAGAGGGGTGTGAAACAAAGGAAGTCAAGGTTGTTATTTATAAAGTTCTTTGGGTCGAAGAATTTTCAATTGTAAAAGTAATTTTCGATTGAATGAAAGACGATGATGTGATAGATTCCATGCAAATGAAATGAAGTAATCTACAATGAAATTATGTATTGAGCGCGTATTTAATTAACATATGTTGTATGTTATTTGCTATACATAAGTAAAGATAAATTCTTGATTATTTCTCTCTTTCTATCTCTTTTTCTCTCTGGACAGATTTAATTATCAGTTGTATGGTTTCGTTTGTCACGACAGGAAAAATACATCGACACATCGTATCTGTATTTGTGTATAGGATATAAATATTCAATCAAACTTCTTTTACATGATTGTTAAACACTCCACGCAATTTTTTCTTCATCTTCTTCATGTTCTTCGTCTCAATTTGCGAGAATTGCGGAATCAAATATTAGCTCAGTATTAAAGTTTTCTATTATTTATACGATGTTTTGTGTGAGAGTGTACACAATCGCGTATCTATTATTATATTAGTTGAGTAAATATTTGCAAAGATAATTTACATTTCATTTTTTTTTTTGATGTTTCTCATCATCATCTTCCGTTCGTTTCTCTCTTACTCATTTCCAATTAGCGGATTTGTTATAAGTAAATTTTAATTGACTTTTCTGTTCTTCGTTTGAGTGGCTTAGAAAATCAATATTTGTTGGTTGATTTGTTTGTGTTCAATGATTTTTCTTTGATCTCGATAATTGTTGAATTAAAAATTATTTTTCAAACTTGGAATTTTTTAAACTATTTTTGGGTTATTAGTTATTGATTTGATGTGATCAAAAAAAAAAAAAAAAAAAATGATCCAGGTTCAGTTTTGAACCCATGTCCTTTGGATTACTTACCTAGAAATTGATATTTTTCATGTTCCAAATAAATGTAACTTTTCTGATATTTATCATTGATTTTTATGAAAAATTTCTTGTTCCAATATTAAAGATCAAGATTTTTACTTTAAACGTAGCTAAAGTGATTTTTAAAAAAATGTAATAGTTAATCTGTATTAAGCCATTTAAGAGTGCACCATCGAGAAAATAAAGTTGATCAAAGACACTTTTTAATGTGATAAAAACTTTTTTCCTTGTATTTTTCTTGTTTTTGGCTTCTTCAAGATCTTAATTTGGATATTTGATTGTTATTAAAAAAAAAAAAATGATCCCGAGCCTGTACTCGAACCCATGTACTTTGAGTTAAATAATTTACATGTTGTCTAGAGATAGTCTATAGACCGTCTAGAGACACTGTTCTTTGTTTCGTCTAGCGCCCACACTGCGATGTGAATTTCTCAGTCTCATTATTTATAATATTTAAAAATCAAATTTTAAACAATACAACACAAAGGCTTATTCGGCTAGACCCTTTCCAATGCATATTTTTCAAAATCGAGTTATTTCAAAACCGTGTTATATCGAAACCGTGTTATATTAATCTCAATTCTTGTACCGTGTAATATTGAAACCGCGTTTTACAGGTACCGTGTTATACGAGGGACGCCTGTACAAGCAAAATAACCTAAAAAGTGGTTGCGTGTACTTATGTACGCGCGTGAGAAGTTATACTTCTTCGGCACCATTAAAAATTAGTTTTTATTAATTTTATTGAAATAATCAATTTTAAAAAACTGTATTGTAATATTTAATAATAATAATATATATATTTATAGATATAATTATTAAAAATAAAATTAAGAGAATAATATTTTAATTTATATCAATAAATAATATCCAAAGGAAGCAACGAGACGTTTATAAAATTTGTCAGGATCTTTTTTCTAGTTAACAATTCATGCATGTCATGAAAACGAAGCTTCATAGAAATTGCGAAATAAAGTAAGTAGCTACTTTTCAAAGAAAATGTCTTAAGCTTATTCTTATCTTGTTTTACTAAATTATTATTCTACGATGGCTGAATCATTTCAGAATCCCAGATTTCGTGATAACTAAGAATATGCATGGAATGCAGACGTCATTTTCATCATTAAATTTCAAATAGTATAACAGCTACTGCAAATTTCGAGAAAAGTAATAACTTGTTTTTTAATTATATGTGCCCTTGGTATATATAATTATTTTTAATTTAAATATAAAAATAAATAAAACAAAAATTTAAATTACGCGCGCCAAGAAACGGAGTGGTTTTGCGGCCAACTTCATTTTGTTAATTTTTGTCTCAAAATGGCCGCCCTTCTAAAAATTTCCCTCTCATCATTTTTTCATAACGCGCCTAAAGAAGTATAACTTTAAAAAAAAATTTATACAAAAAAATATTTATATTCCGTTTATTTCGTTCTCAATGAAATATTATCGTGACTGAAAATAATTACAGCTCTGCTCTTTAAATGTTATTATTATCATTATTATTATTATTATTATTGTATTATTATTTGTATCTCATCAAGTTGCAGCAAAGTCGTAAATTCTATGTAGATGAAATTATAATTAGCCGGACAAACGACGATACAATCTGTTAAGCCTTTATTATTATTATTTATTACATCTTAGATACCATTTTATATTTGACTGTGCCTTTCGGAGAAGTACTAAACGACTAAAGTTGTTAATCACTTAAAAATATTTTAACGTTTCAATCAAGAATTTTCAAAAAAAAAAAAACTTTTTTCAAGAATACTAATTATGTAAATAAATGGTAGTAGTTAGTGTGCTATCTTATCGTATTATAAATCAAACATTTTCATGCTAATTACGGTATGTAATTAATTTCCACACAACAGCTACTCGAATTAAATTCTCTCTCTTCATGGCCAAGAGAAAATCCGTATACATTGTTTGTGTGGTGGCTCGAGAGAAGTTCATCACAGAACAATTAATAATTATCTCTCTCTCTTTCTTTCTTTTACTCTTCATCTCTGTTATAAGTCGATAAAATAATTAACATGAGCCATCGAGTACTTCTATTTTAATTAAAAATGTCATTCACAACGTGTTTTATAATATAAGAGACAACAGATGGATAAAAGACCACCCAAGAAAGAGAGAAAGAGGGAGAAAGAGAAAAAAAAATGTTGGCAACTCGACTCATTCATGAACAAAATTAACCCCCCTTGATCTCGATTACTTTGTTCAATTTGAATTTTAATGGATTTTGTTAAGTTGTAACCGAAAGTGTATTTGGAAATTTTTCAGAAAAAAAAAACTTAGAAATATAACGGGCTAATTGTACAAGTTGTATGTTACGAACTACGGGTAACATTTTTTTGCATATAATTTGCCAGAACAACCCCCCCCCCAACCCCCCGTGCTTGACCTTTATCAATGTGTTCCATTCTAATTTTATTTATTTATTTCTTCAAGTGAAACCAAATATACTAAATATAGCGGTACCTTGAGATACGAGTGTCCAGGCATACGAATTGTTTTGAGGTACGACATGAAATATTCTAAAATTTGAGATACAAATTTGAGATTTTATTGAGGGGATGCACATAGTTTTTTTAGTTTTTCATGAAAAAAATACTTAATCGATAACGGTTTACCGCTTAAGTGTGTTGCTTTTTGTTGAATAATGCTCCCACTCACCCCCCGGGCCTTGAGAATGACCTTTTAGATGAATATAAATTTAATAAAATTGTCGATCTGCCACCCAATATAACGTCTACCCTTCAGCCTATGGATCAATAAGTTATCTCCCATTTTAAAAAACTTTTTACGAAGTTATCTTTTCAAGCGTTGCTCCGAAGTTACCGAAAATACGAAATAATTAAATCAATACACATTAAGTGTGCTGCTACTCGTTTATTTATATACAAATTGTGTATATTATAGGTAATTTAACTGTGTTTTGGGTTAGTTTCATATCGCTAGAACGCATTAATTAAATATTACATTATTTTAAATGGGAAAAATTGCTTTGAGATACGATTTTTTTTAAGTTATACGTCTTTAGGCGCGTTATGAAAAAATGATGAGAGTGAAATTTTAAGATGCGCGCGCATTTTTAGAGAAAACTTAACAGGATGAAGTTGCCCGCAAAACGGCTCGGTATTTTTAACTAGGCGCGCGTAATTTGAATTTTTGTTGTATTTATTTATTTATTTTTATATTTAAATAAAAAATAATAATATATACAAATGACACATATTATTAAAAAATAAGTTATTAGTTTTCTCGAATTTTGCAGTGTTAAACAATTTTGAGGTTAGTGATGAAAATGACGTCTGCATTCCATGCATATTCTCAGTTATCACGAAATCTGGCATTCTGAAATGATTCAACCATCTTAGAATAATAATTTAGTAACACAAGATATGAATAAGATTAAGACATTTACTTTGACAAGTAGCTACTTACTTTATTTCGCCATTTCTATGAAGCTTCGTTTTCATGGCATGCATGAATTTTTAACCAGAAAAATGATCCTGACAATTTTTATAAACGTCTCGTTGCTTTCTTTGGATATTATTTATTGATACAAATTAAAATATTATTCTCTTAATTTTATTTTTAATAATTATATCTGTAAATATATATATTATTATTATTAAATATTAAATTACAGTTTTTTAAAATTGATTATTTGAATAAAAGTAATAAAAACTAATTTTTAATGATACCAAAGAAGTATAACTTCTCACGCGCGTACATAAGTACACGCAACCACTTTTTTATATTCGACGATGATCATAGAACGAATTAAATTCGTATCTCAAGGTACCACTGTAATTGGAAAAAAGCAAAAAATTAAAAATTTATTCATTTCTCCCCCCCCCTTGAATTTGTTATTGTTTATTATAAGTTTATTATTATTGTGATCGGTTCAAATTTTAATAGTTTATTTCTTAATGGGCCATTTATAAATCACGTAACACACTATACCAGGGGGGAGGGGTATGCTCTAACATTATGTGCGGTTAAAGGATATAATATATGGGGGGAGGAGTTCAAAAAGTACGGAAAATGCGTTACGTGGTTTATGGATGACTTCTTAAGAAGAAACTAAATACTTAACTAGGAAAAAAACACAAACATTTAAAATTGTAACGGTTACGCGTTACGAGTTACGAATTATTTGTTATGGGTTACGCGTTACACTTTTTTTTAAATACAAACAATTTACCCTTTCTCCGATCTTTATCAAGGTGTTCGACTCGAATTTTAATCGTTTACTTTATTTCTTTAAAGTGAAACCAGATAATTGGGGAAAAAAAGTTACGCGTTACGAAAAAATTTTTTTTGTTTAATACTTCATAGTTACATCTCAAGAGATTGAACTTAATAATAGGCAAAGAGCCGTTAAATATCTAAAACAGCAAAGACCTCGTATTCGTACATCTAAAGATATATAAAATTGAGAAGCATTGAATGAAGAGAACACAAAGAACAAAGGAAATGACAAGCTATGGCCTGTATATAGTGAAACACGAAGATATCATTTCGCTATATATTTACACACACACACACACACACACACACACACACGGATAATTAATGTTATTAAAAAGCACACACGAATCGAAACGAGAGCCGGTTTTCATCTATCGTTCGTTCGTGTGACGTCACATTCGTTAACTATTAATTGTCTTCATTAAAATGTTGTCTCAGTGTTGTTTAGACCCTTCAAGTAGTAGATTAAAAGTTTCACTTCGTTATCATGAACGTACACAATTCTAGACTGGTCCAGGGTCAATTATTTTTTTCTGTTTACCTATATTAGACTATTCCCTACACGGAAAAAAATAGTGGTGTAAAATTTACAACACTAAACTTGTAACATTTTTACTGCACTTTGTGTTCACTATAACCACAAATGTAACATTAGATAACACACTGTGTTGTATTCAGCTCTAACGTATACTATTTTTTACTACCATAGTGTAGTAAATATATGTAGCTGTTACAACTGCTGAGTGTTGTACAATTAACAAATTTTGGCGTACAACATAACCAATAATTTTGACAAATAAATGCAAGTGTCAAAATTCAACTAGATTTTTACTAGTTCGTGTTGTAAATAATACTACAGTCTTTTAATTACACGTGGTGTCATCCTATATAATACTAGTTAATGTTGTAAAATTAACAAGGAATGTTGTTAAAACTACAACACATTTTTTTCCGTGTACTTTCTTCCATTAAGCTTTTGAAATCCGGATTTTCAATTTTCCAAAAACTAAAAACTTCATCGGAGGGTCTTACTGTTTAAATAGGGGTTCTCTATTATTTTCGACCAGATGAAAACATTTCTAGAACCTTTCAAGTATCTATAGGTACCCTTTTTTTCCGTTTTGTGGGTCCCTGGATATTTCTTCCTTTTATCACTGCGACCAAAGAGGTCTATTGTGATGTGACCCTCTGTGTTCACTAGGGGAGCTCCAGGCTTTTAAAGAAAGCCAGCACCTGCCTAGGGGCTGTCTTTCCGAGATGCTGCAGTCTTCTTTTGAAAGCTACCTCACTTTTTAGCAGAGACAACATATGTTGGTGTCAGCTTTACCGATTTTGTGAAGATGGTAATTCAGGGTACCGTGGCCCCGTATAGAGGCTTATTTAGGAGCCTTATGTCCCTTTTGCCGAGTGACAATAGGTTCGTTCGCGGATACCATACTGAATCGATAACGAATCAGTTCAAGACCGATTTAGGATCATCGAATCAGATATTTGTTGGGACGAAAAATTAGATTCTCTTACTCATGCGCAGTTTGCTAAATTGTGGCTAATTCATAATACAGTTTCGTTGTTATGCTGCGTTCACAAGAGTCAACTTTAGCAGCCCGTTTTTAGTTGATCAAAAAAAGTTGAATGAAGAACCTCGTCTGAGAACCGTTAACAACTTTTTAGTGGATCAGAAAAAGTTTGAACGAGTCATCACACTAGGTTTTTCATTCAACTTTTGATCGATTAACTAAAATCGGTCAACCAAAGTAGACTCGTGTGAACGAGGCATCTATGTACGTCTGTCAACGTTAAATTCAATTAACAATTTTCGTGGGTTCTCGTTAATTCTCGTCTTACTTCCGAATATTTTTCACGGAAAAATGACCCTTAATCAGTCCATAAGCGTGTCTGGGTTTGGCGATTACCCTAATTGCTTAAATCCACTTGGACGGATTCGTTACCGGTTCATTATGGACCACCGCGAACAAACCTAATATGTCATGAGTTCTCTTCTTGAAGTACTTGATGAATTTCTTAGCTTGTCTCTATGCCCCAGAGTGTTCCTCCAGTGCGAGGCCTTGGTTTTGGTCTCCCAAGCCAGAAAAGCGTTTTTGATCCTGAAAAAGGTTCAGGTCCTATGAGTTCTGATATAGAAGATAGATATTTTAACTTGACTTTTGTTATGTGCCACGTAAAACTGGCGACGGCCAATTAACCCATTTTTCGTGACACTTGATGAGTACACCTTTTCGAATACTCTTACTAGTATAGATTCATAGAAGAATTGATTCGAGATTAGACCTTTCGAAAACTTATAGGTACCTTATTTTACGAATAATAATACTATCCATTTTTAAATTTCTAATAAGGGTTCTTTGCTATTTTTAACCAGATGAAAGGGTTACAACTTTTAAAGTACCCGTAGGTACCCTAGTAAAGTATAGATAGTTGCTTTTTTTTAACTTTTCAAATCGATGCCTTTGACTTCAGGTTAACCAGATGAAACAATTATTATATACCCATTTGATTACTCTTAAATATCTAACTATCACAGAAGAACTGATTTAAAATTAAAGAATAAAAGCGTAGGACTCCCAATTTGAGTAATTTTCAGTTCAGTTCTGAAACTAGACCTTTGAAAACTTAAGATTGCATCGGAGTCTTATTGTTCAAATAGGGATCCTATACGTTTTTTTAACAAAATGAAAATATTCTTAGAACCTTTCGGGCACCTATAGGTACTCTGGTCTAGAAGTCTTTTATTGTAATGCCTTAATAGCGGACCCTTTGTCCTAGGTTAAACAACAAAAAATACTTACAGTCATTCGAGTACACATAGATACCCTAGTAAAAGGATATAAATGTAGGATTCATAAGGATATATAAGGTCTTTTTTATTAGTCAAATAGGGGATCCTGTAATCTTTCAATTAAGTTACTCTTATACCAATTAGATGTCCGTCTTGACTGTGGCAATCGGTGTCCCTTAAGGTTAACCAGATGAAAGTACCCATAGAGGTATCCTCGTGTACAGAACGATGTTTTTTTTTTATGGGTCACGTTAATATCTCGTTAAACGTTCTGCTATGTGTTCGAGTGTCGACGTTAAAAGAGGAAAAAAAAAATTAATCATTTATAAGAAGATGAACGGGCGAATAAAAGTTTCGAAATTTACATGAAAATTTCATTAAGCGAAATGATATGATGGGTGCTGCTCTTGCTGATGATGATGATGATGATAATAATAACGATAATATACACAAGCCGTCGGCGTCGGGCGTTCGTGGTGGTGTTCCCCGGATAAAAGGTTCGGGGAATGGAGGATAGCTAATAACAAAACGAGTGGAAATGTATCTGTATTTGTATGTGTGTGTGTGTGTGTGTGTGTGTGTGTGTGTGTGTGTGTGTAACTCGAGAGACAGGCAACCGAGCACGTTTTGTCATTGTATAAAATGTTCACTCGATTCGGAATGGGGTTGGCACAAATTGCTCCCCGGGGAACTGTTGTGTGGTCGTACTTAGAACTGGCCGTTGGCTGGAAGGGGGGAGGGGGGCGGAAGGGGAGGTGAGTTCTCGGCGGCTCCTGTTAAATTTTCTCTAACGAAACGAGTTTTATTTCAACATTGAACACCCTACTAGAACAAGAGAGCGTCGTTTTTGTCTCTGGTGTCCCCCATTTATCTACCACCCTTATGCTTTTAAGAGAGAATACAATGAGACAAAACAATACCCTCGTTGTGGAGTAAACAATTTCGCTTTTTGAACAGTCCAAATCTGAACGGGTTGTTAATTTACTGATAGACATTCAAAAAATTGGTACACCATAAATGATCTTCTTCCGTTAGTGTGTGTGTGTGTATTGGAAGTCACTTGAAAGAACAAAACGCGTCAACCTTGGCTTGTTTTATCAGCGCCTATTTAGCCTTAAATGTTGTTGTTGTTGTTGTGTGAAGACACGACATGTGTTGTGCGATTTGCGTTAAACATTGCATTGTACCAGAAGATGTACACCCATACAAAGAAGCGACAAACCCAAACCAAAAGAACATTTTTTTTTCTTCTCTCAAGTCTCTCGTTGTCTCCTCGATGTTGATGAGACAAAAAAGTTACCAAACGACTTTAGAGCGATGCGAGATGAGGTGGAAAAAAGGTTGGCGAAACAACAAGAGTGAGACTACAAATAATTACTGGTCGTTTGTTCCCTTTTTTATTAGTTTTTTAGATGATTCTTGGTGTGTACACACACACACACACACACACACACGATATTATTAGTATTCTTTTCATATTAAATAATTAATTTCTGTCTTTGTTTCTTTAGTAGTGCATCAAAAAAAAAAATTGCGACACAATTCGCGAGAATCTTTTTGGATCTCTGGTCGCTGGGTACCCTCGAGAAACCTTCACAGTGTACACGGGTCTCAAATATAATTTGTACTAGCGAGATAGAGAAACAAAATCTAGTCTAGATTAAGTTGCCACTGATTTTTTTAAAAAATGGTATATACCAAGGGTGTACCCAGACCCAAAACCCTTAGTCCGCATCTTAAAAATCTTTTTCCATCAAACTCAAGAGAACAAGAAAAAACCCGTTGTAGTTAGTACTGCTGAAAAAAATGGTATATACCAAGGGTGTACCAAGACCCGAAAACTAATGTGGGTCTCAAATATATTCTGTATCCGAAATTATGTGGTTAGAAAAACTAAGATTTATTTACCACTCCTTTTTTTTGTGAATAATGGTATATGTACCATGGGTGTACCCAGATCTAGAACCTCCAATCTGTACAAAAACCTTTTTTCCATCTATATAAAACATTATACCAAATTCAAGAGAGAGTTAAAAATTTTTTTTTTTTTGATTAGGTAGTCACTGCTAAAAAATGGTATATACCATGGGTGTACCAAGACCCGAAAACTGATGTGGGTCTCAAATATATTCTGTATCCGAAATTATGTGGTTAGAAAAACTAAGATTTATTTACCACTCCTTTTTTTTGTGAATAATGGTATATGTACCATGGGTGTACCCAGATCTAGAACCTCCAATCTGTACAAAAACCTTTTTTCCATCTACATAAAAACATTATACCAAATTCAAGAGAAAGTTAAAAAACATTTTTTTTTGATTTGGTAGTCACTGCTAAAAAAATGGTATATACCATGGGTGTACCAACACTCGAAAACAGACCGTCACAAGGGTCTCAAATATATTTTACGCTGGATATTAAGAAAAAAAAAAACGCATGGCTTACTCTTTTTTTTTATTTTAAAAAAATGGTATATACCAAGGGTGTACCCGAACACCAAACTTCCAAGCTTGTAAAAGGATTATATTTTTCCACATCAAACATATTTTGTACCAAAGATAGCAAAAACCTACTTTAATTTTGGTTATCATTGATTTTTTTTTTAAATGCTATAGGTATATACCATGGGTGTACCCTTGACTCCCCCAAACTGTTTCACGACAATCAGCATCAAACATTTTATAAGAGATTAATAGTAAAAATTATTCTCAATTTTCCTAAAAAAAAAAAATAATTAGTATATACCATGGGTGTACCCCATACTCGAACCCCGAGATTATCCCAATCTATGTTTCATATTGGTGGCATATTTTAATTGAAAGGCTCGAGGGAATCAATGCGCTTAATGTTTAAAATTAAAACGATGTATTTGTACCAGTGTCCTGAGGCAATGTGTGTGTGTGCAGATAGAAAGAGAAAATTAATTGTATCCCAACTAATTATATATCCCACAACACACAAATCGTTAATCAGTTGAGGTTTACGAATCAAAAGTGCAACTCAATTACTCCAAATGAATTTTAATCAAAAAGATGAAAAAAATATTTTTTAAAAAATTGGTTACATTTATTATGTACCATACAAAGTGAGCATTGATATTAAATGTACCATTTTTTTGGTACAGAGGATTTAATTGTCCGAGATTAACACGAAAAAGGGAACTCGATTATTTTCTCAAGTGTACCATTCACTCTGCCAGTAAAGAATGGACACCAAAGTTCATGATTCTAATATTTGTTTAACATCACTTGAAAGACCAGTGACAAAAATACGATTTGAAAATCTCATTTAGATTTTCGTGATGTACCCATGGTATATGGTGCTCCTTGTGAATTACCAAATTTTTGTAAGAGTATCATTGTTCTGTATTAGTGGTTTAAAGACTAGAATCTTAATATTTAGTTTCAATTTGATCGATTTTAAGTTGGATATCCATGGTTTGCCCATATTTTATGGTACTCCTGGATGTATTATTGATATTTTGTTGTTTTAAGACTAAATTGAAATTAGAATTTTATCTTGGATTTCCATGGGGTACTCATCATATATGATACTCCTGGATGTATGGCTAAATTCTTATAAGTAGATCTTTGACCTATTAGTAATTGTGAGATTAGAATTTTATGGTGCTCCTGGGTGTATTACTAAGTTTTTGTAAGGATATCTTTGAAGTGGATGCTAATGGCGGATGTTTTATTTGTTGCAGGGGACTAAGATGTTGGATCTGGCCGATGGGCCGTGCGGGCCTGGCCACCCCAGCGCTGTCGGCGTGGCACCCCTAGCCCGGCTCTGCGCATGGCTGCCCCAATGAGAGACAGTGCGCTCGAGGGCGGCCACCGAGCTAAGGTGGCGGACGCAAGGACGACGGCGAAACCGGAAACAGCCACCTCCAATTTTGAATACGATGACAACGAGTGGGACATAGGCATCGGCGACTTGATCATTGACTTGGATGCAGATATAGAGAAAACGAACGAAGGAGGCGCGGTGGTGGGCACCGCTATTATGGCGTCCACCGGCGGCACGGGGCCCGGAAGTGGCGGCAAGACCGCGGCCAAAATGGCCATCGAGCACTCGGCCACCGTCGACAAGGGACTCAAAATGAAAATTAAACGCACGAAGCCCGGCACGAAGACGTCCGAGGCGAAACATGAAATTGTCAAATCGAACGAGTTGAATGGGGGCGGAGGGGTAGGTGGGGTCGGCGGAGGTACAACAACGGCTGATGGTGGCAGTAATGTGGCCAGTGGCGGAAGTGGTAACGGGACCACCGAGTCCAAGGGGAGTAAGCATCCGTCGTCAACGGCGGCGACGGCGAATGCCACGAACACGCCGAGTGGGCCGCAAGGCAGTGCTACGACAGTGAACAGTGCCGGCAACGTGAATAACGCCAGTAATAACGGTAGTGCGGGAAATGCGGGCAACAACAAACGGGGATCGAGTAGCCATCGTCGCGATAAGGGCGCTCGTGGTGATAAGCATGCGAGTGCCAGTGGCAATGACAAACAGACGAACGCCTCGCAGGCGAACAGTCAATCGGCGGCTACCAATTCCGGTGCCAACAACAAATCGAGCGGTAATTTAAGTGCAAATGCATCCTCGACGGCATCGAGCAACGCCGGTGCGGCCACGGCGACCGCCTCGGCAACGAGCAACGCGTCGAGCGGTTCGGAAACGGTTAACGGAATCGTGCGTAACAGTGCGCAACAACCGCCGCCCAGAGCCGTCTTCCCGGCGAGCACCGGTCCGGGACCACCACCGTCCGGTTCTACACCCGGACCACCGCCCAGTCCGGCGGCTGCCACCACCGCTGGCTCTGCCAGCAAACCGGAACAGACCAAAGTCACGGCCGTCGTGCTTCTACCGTCGAACGTTGCACCGAATCCGTCTGCGGTTCTAGATGAACGCAGCAGCACCTCACCGCCACCGGCGAAGAAAATCAAAACCAACCCCGATCCAAAGGTTAGTCACCCTTTAATTTTTTGCTACTAGTACTCACTTAATAACTTACCCCATACAGTCTGTCATACTATCTTATAAAATACTATATTTTGTATACTAGTTGTACCCGTGACCTCGTTCACGTGAGCTTATAAAAATTCTCGATATTTCTTGAAGACCCACCCTTACTTCTCATTTCAAATACGCCATTATATAAATGTAATCGAGTCATAAATCTGGTCTTGAGGGTTGAACGGTACAAACCCTAATTGTAACAGTCTTTTGTCTGACAAGATTTAGCAACCTGGTAGTAGCACTTTGAAACATTTTTTTTTTTCCGAAAGAATTAGATTGGATATCCCTTTTATTTGATACATGTTTTGTTGGGTACGAGAAAAAGACGAGATTGTGTTAAGACCTCAGGAGGGTTGACGTCGGTTATGGTGACGCATATCACAGAGGGGATTGCGTCGAGTCGAGAGCTTAGAATGAAGTTGAACGAACAAGTTACTTGTATGTGTTTGTGTGTATGTATGGCGGGGCTTTACAATGTATGAATATTAATAAGTAGATACAACATTGACTAAGTGAACCGTATAACACAAAAACAGAGGGTGGCACGAGGGTAGCGCCCGGGATACACTGTATAAAATGTTACACAATAACAACATCGTGCTTCATGTTTATGACGCTCATTTTCGCATTAAATTTTCGTACGCATGAACAAGAAAGAAAAATGCTTACAGATAATCTTACTTGGTTCTCCTAGTCTAGTTTTTTTTTTTACTTACTGATATAATACATTTTTTAATTGATAATAAGGAGAATTTTTTTGGTCCTTCGAGCCGGATTTGATGCACTTTTTAATATTAATAAGTGATTTAACTATTAATTACTTTTCTCGAATCGATTGATGCGAACATTGTTAATTTTTGGATGGTCACCTGACAATTTGAATAAACAAACGAGGCAAAACGAAAAACAAAATGGCGATTTTATCCAAAAATTATGCTAATCAGTTGTTTTGAGAAATAGGAAAAACGATATATTAAATAATATTTTTACGTTCCAGTTTGATTTTGGTCATAAAATTCATTTGTATGTATGTATTTAATATCCTATGTATGGATGTATGAGTGGGTATACCATAGGTAAAAAGGTCTGTTATCGGTTCCATTTATCTTAAATTTCAACACGCACATTTATATTATTATGTATGCATGTATATAAATTTTAACGGGTAACTCGATCGAAGATAAACTTATTTACATTGAGGAATGTTAATGATAAATCTCACTTACTATTTAAATGTACCATAACTTTAATGATATACCATTTTAAATTTTAATTTGTGGCTCTTGATTTAAGAGATAGTTCAATTTATTTTTGGATGAATCAAAACGAACACTTAGTAGGTTTTATGTTGTGATCATCTGTGCGTTTTTTCCCCCCTTGTTATAGCACTCTGATTTGTCGATGTCGTAGTTAATTTAGGGTATATATTGTGGACATGAGTTGAAGGGATTAACTGCCAACATTAAGCCCTGTTTATTGTGTACACCAAGCCTTGCTCGTTTCTTTTATTCGTTCCTTCCGTCATTTTTGTATATATATTAAATATATTGTATTATTACTGTTTGAGAGTTTATCATTAAAAATGGTGTACCATCTGTCAACCAAATGGTGTTGGTGTTGTTGGTTGAGTTCTCACCCCCTTATTTGATAGGTTTGTTCCCGTTATTAAGTTAGGTGGTTCTTTTTGAATTTTTAAATTTTTTGGAAAAGTTAGGGATGAACAACCCTTAAAGGGGTGAAAAAAAAAATTCTTCCAAAAACTACTTTTACTGACTGAAGAGGTACCAAAAGGTGTTTTTCCATTAAAAATTTGAAATTTTTGGCTTAATACTTTTTATATAATTTTTATAAAATTTTTGCAAAAATCTCGCAAATTAGAAGTTTTTACGAAAAATATGCTCTTGTCAAAATTAAAGATGTTAAAATTTTCTTTGCAAGATGTCCTTATAACATTTTTGTTAAATCGATAGTTTATAAGTGATTGAACCTTAAACATGAAACTTGCATGTATTCAATACAATGAGCTTTAATTACATTACAGTAGGCTATGTAAGTTGTTATTCATAGCCAATTAAATTCTCTAAATTTTCCAATGAACCAATGAACACTAAGTGTATCATAGCTTACTTGATTTAATATTGATAGGTACTTAGACTGTTAGGCAATTTTCAAAATAATTCGAGGTACACTTAGAGGGATGAAAAAAATTTCTACCCCTAAAAACTATTTATATCGCCTCGGCACTTCCCAAAACGTGTATTTCCATTAAAAATTTTATATAGAATTTTTGGTTTAATACTTAAAAAATTTTTATCTCTAAATTTTCAAGTGTAAGACCTACATCATTATTTTCCTAATAACTCGAAAGCTATAAATTTTCACGAAAATTTTATTCTTATCAAAATTAAAGACGGTAAAATTTTCTATCAAAATTGTTCTTATCATTTTTTTGATAAAATCAATAACGTAAAAGTTATCGAGTTCACCAAAATAAAAATAAGGTTCCCGAATATTTTCAAAATATTTTACTATTTACCAAAACGGTTATCTAATACACACACAGAAAAAAATGTGTTGTAGTTTTAACAACATTCCTTGTTAATTTTACAACATTAACTAGTATTATATAGGATGACACCACGTGTAATTAAAAAACTGTAGTATTATTTACAACACGAACTAGTAAAAATGTAGTTGAATTTTTGACTCTTGCATTTATTTGTCAAAATTATTGGTTATGTTGTACGCGGCGCATGCGCAAACGCCAAAATTTGTTAATTGTTCAACACTCAGCAGTTGTAACAGCTACATATATTTATTACACTATGGTAGTAAAAAATACTATACGTTAGAGCTGAATACAACACAGTGTGTTATCTGCTGTTACATTTGTGGTTATAGTGAACACAAAGTGCAGTAAAAATATTACAAGTTTAGTGTTGTAAATCTTACACCA
The DNA here is from genome assembly GCA_958496155.1 of Sisyra nigra. NCBI lineage: Eukaryota > Metazoa > Arthropoda > Insecta > Neuroptera > Sisyridae > Sisyra > Sisyra nigra. Next base: position 4,550,402 of record OY292315.1, read on the forward strand.
CTATTTTTTTCCGTGCGCCATCAAAAAAGCTCAGGAGACCAAACTAGCCACTTGGTTAAAACAAAAAAAAAAAAAATTCAAATCAGTTCAGCAAAAAGTTTGGCCAACATTTGCACTCTAAACAGAGGCAACCAACCACTGAGCATTATACACCTCGATAGAAATAGAATCCTGTGGAGTCAAAAAGCTGGGGGTCTATCTCAATAAAAGGGTAACCTGATCTGATCATATCAAAGATAGGCTAAGAGACGCTTTCAGACTGTCGCAATTCTGAATAAAAGATCAAAACTAAATGCTGAGTACTCTCCAATGCTACACAGGTTTATGATCAGACCAATAATTACCTACTTCTGTCCTATCCGGTTGAACACCCCCAGGATAAAAAGCTTCAAGCGCTCCAAAATTAGGTCCTGAGGATTCCCAGATCCACAAAGAACTAAATATGCCATACCTGCAGGTAAACATTAAGCAAACTGCGGACAATTACTTCAACTCCTTGGACTAGCGTGCGAGTACCAAGGCACTGGGTCTTGGCGCCTGCAGGACTCGAAGCAGGCTAAAAAAAAGACTCCTCCAGAAGTGTTTGTGAGCCTCTTATAAGGTTCGTTCGCGGATACCATACTGAACCGTTAACGAATCACTTCAAGACTGATTTAAGATAATCGCCAAGCGCATCACGATATTCGCAGTTCACACGAAATGCGTTCGTCACCGATTCATAACTAGTTCTAGCGATCCTCAGATTTTTGTTAGAATGAAAAATTCGATTCTCTTACTCATGCGCAGTTTGCTAAACTGTGGCTGATTCAAAATCCAGTTTTGCTGTCATGCTACGTTCACACGAGTCAACTTTAGTTGCCCGTTTTTAGTTGATCAAAAAAAGTTGAATGAAGCATCTCGTGTAAGAACCATGATCAACTTTTTAGTGGATCAAAAAAAGTTTGAACGAGTCATCACACTAGGTTTTTCATTCAACTTTTGATCAAGCAACTTAAGTTGGCTCGTGTGAACGAGGCATCAGCGTCTGTCTACGTTCAATTCAATTAACAATGTTCGTGGGTTCTCGTTAATCCTCGTCATACTTCCGAACATTTGTTCACGGGAATATAAACCTTGATCAGTTCATTCATAAGCGTGTATGCGTTTGGCGATTATCCAAAATCTACTTGAAATAATTCGTTATCGGTTCAGTATCGGATCCGCGAACAAACCTATAGTGGCTAAGAGTACTATCAAAACTTGCTTAACAGCCGCTTTCATATCAATAAAGCGCTCGAGCCAATATCCTATTGACTGATCTATATCCATCAATAGGTATACAAAACAATGGACTTGCTTTACATCAAAGTGGTCTATGAAAGTTGTTATTAACAACCAATTAGATTCCGGGAAATCTCTTACGAACCAATGAACACTAACCTAATCATAGCCAACTAGTTTTGCTCGATTGAATCAGTTTTCGATTAAAATCTCAAAAAAATTTAAACGTATTACGTAAATTAAAAATGGCAGAACTGAAAACAATTTAGCCTGAAACTTTATGAGTTTCGTGTGATGCCAACCAAAGGAATATATTATAAAATGCTTTAATAAAATTTAACATCACAACGATGGCTAAACGAACCACGAAGTCTGAATGGCGCGTATATCAGGTTAAATATGTTGTAATAAAAAAAAAAAATAAATAAATAAATAAAAAACTGTGCGTGTTTATGACCTTCTGTGTGTTTGTTAACCATTCGGGACACGCCATCCGAAAAATCACGCAATTTTTCAGGCATATAATAAAATTTATTGAACAACTTATATCGTAGATATCCCTTCAAACGGCCATCTAACCAATATATCTTAGCATATTTTACGAGCTTTAGAGGCGGAAATAACCAAAAAAAAATTTTGAAAAAAAAATTTTTGTTTTAATATACGACGCTATATAAGAGATATGGCGATGTGATATTGTTTGTAAATTGGTCACGGTTCGATTCCTGTTCAAACACGTTGCCATTTGCAGACATGTTAATTACATGGTGAATATTTTATCGCGTTAATTACGCGTTGGTTTTGTGTACGCGCATTTTTGTTCTAGTAATTAACTCGCACAATGAACGAATGTACAAAAACTTTGTACAGGCTGTGTTATTGAGCTTTGATACCATGAAAAAAAAAATTAAATTCTCTATTTTCCATTTTTTTTTTCTTGACTTAATTATAGCGATAACAATCACAAGGCGGAGACGCCAAGTCGACGAACATAACAAGTTAATTTACTTCAAAAAAATTAAATCAAAATATCAAAATACACTTCATTGTTAGATGGTACCCCACATTTCACTGTAAACCTCCAAAATTTTAAAGTTGTAATAGGAGATAATTTTGGAGATTTCAATTAAAAGTTGATGGGAATTCAATAGTGACATCAATTAAATCAAGTTGGCTATGATCAAGTTAGTGTTCATTGGTTCGTAAGAAGTTTCCCGGAATCTAATTGGTTGTAAAAAACAACTTTCATAGACCGCTTTGATGTAACTTAAATCTATTTTAAAAGTGTAATTTTTGTGACTTGATAACTTTTAAACTATACATTTTATCAACAAAATGATAAGAACAATTTTGATAGAAAATTTTATCGCCATTAATTTTGATAGGAATAAATTTTTCGTGAAAATTTATAGTTTTCGATTTATTAAGAAAATAATAATGGAAATCTTACATTTGATCAGTATTAGACGAAAAAATCGACTTAAAATTTTTAGTGGAAATACACGTTTTGGGAACTGCTGAGGCGAAATAAATAGTTTTTAGGGGTAGAAATTTTTTCATCCCTTTAAGTGTGTGTTCTGAATGTTATTTTGATAATTCCTAACCATCATAGTACCTATACATATTAAATCAAGTAAGCTATGATATACTTAGTGTTCATTGGTTCATTGGAAAATTTAGAGAATTCAATTGGCTATGAATAACAACTTCCATAGGCTACTATGAATACATTTAAAGCTCCATTGTAATCGATAAATAAACCTTTCATTGTTCAAGTCTTGATAACGTCTATTCTATTGGTATTTTTGGAAAAATGATAAGAACAATTTTTATAGTAAATTTTATCAGCTTTAATTTTGATGCAAACAATTTTTTCGTAAAAACTTCTAGTTTTTGATATATTGACAAAAAAAAATGATGGAACTCGTACATTTGAAAATGTAATCATAAAATTTACCAAGTATTGGAACAAAAATTCGATATCGAATTTTTAGTGGAAATACACGTTTTAGGACCAACTGAACGCAAAAAAGTGGTCTCTACAAAAACTTTTTTTTCATCCCTTGCTGTTGTTGATCTCTTATTTCGGAGAGTAATGAAGATGGACCATGTAAATATACAGTTTTAAATTTTTAGTGTTATGATTGGATCGGAAAGTCAATATCAAATTTTAGTGGAAATCCATTGTTGTCTTCCTGAACGTAAAAATTTGGAGAAGAAAAATTTTTTCATCCCTATACCTAAGTGTGGGCTAATGTAAATCATGGAAAGTAATTTTTTAGATGTAATTTCAATATTTAGTCAAGTAAGCCTTGCTTTCGTTAGTGTTTATTGGTTTATAAGAGATTTCAAGGAATCTTATTGGCTGAGACCAACAATTTTCATAGACCACTATGATACAACTAAAACCCTTTATATAAGGAATAATGAAACTTTTATTTTTAACTCTCGATAACTTCTAAACTATTAGTGTTTTTGGAAAAATGCTAAGAACAACTTTGATACTAAATTTTATCATTTTCAATATTGGCAAGAATAAATTTTTCATGGAAATCTCTATTTTCCGAGATATTAGCGATAATAAATTATGGTGTAAATCTAGATCGCAATTTTTCTAAATGCTGGGATTAGATCGAAAATTCTAAGAAATCTAATTGGTTGTGACTAATTTTCATAGCTTGCATGATATAATTAAAACTCTTAGTAAGGAATAATGAAACTTTCATTTGTAAGTCTCGATAAGTTTTAAATTATTCGTTTTTTTGGAAAAATGTCAAGATCAATTTTAATAGTAAAGTTCATCAACTTTAATTTTAATACCAACAATTTTTTCATAAAAACTCCTAGTTTTTGATGTATTGACAAAAAAAATGATGGAACTCTTACATTTGAAAATGTAATCATTAAATTTACGAAGTATTGGATTAAAAATTTAAGATCCAAATTTTAATGGAAATATACGTTTTGTGACTAGCTGGACCCAAAAAAATGGTTTTGAGAAGAACAATTTTTTTCACTCTTATTACTTCCCATGTGATCATGGGAAGTAATCTCTTAGATGGAATTTCAATATTTAGTCAAGTAAGCCTTGCTTTAGTTAGTGTTGATTGGTTCATAAGAGATTTCAAGGAATCTTATTGGCTGAGACCAACAATTTTCATAGACTACTATGATACAACTAAAACCCTTTATATAAGGAATAATGAAACTTTTATTTTTAACCCTCGATAACTTCTAAACTATTAGTATTTTTGGAAAAATGCCAAGAACAACTGTGATAGACATTTTCATCATCTTTAATTTTGATAAGAATACATTTTTCATGGAAATCTCTATTTTCCGAGATATAAGCGATAATAAATTATGATGTAAATCTGTCTTTTAAATTGTAAGTGGAAATCGATGTTTTAGACCTCCTGAGACGTTGAGTAGTTCAAGAAAAAAATGTTTTGGCACCTGTATATTAATTGAAGACTGGACATCAATAACGGGTTAAGTGCCAAAAACAAAAAAATTTAGTTAGACCCAAAAAAGCAAGCTAATTGCCATTGCTAACAACCTAATACATACACGGAAAAAATAGTGGTGTAAGATTTACAACACTAAACTAGTAATATTTTAACTGCACTTTGTGTTCACTTTAACCACAAATGTAACATTAGATAACATTCAGCTCTAACGTATAGTATTTTTTACTACCATTGTGTAGAAAATATATGTAGCTGTTACAACTGCTGAGTGTTGTACAATAAATAAATTTTGGCGTTTGCGCATGCGGCGCGTACAACATAACCAATAATTTTGACAAATAAATGCAAATGTCAAAAATTTCAATTATTTTTACTAGTTCGTGTTGTAAATAATGCTAGAGTTTTTTAATTACACTTAACTGGTAAACGTAACCACACGTAGTGTCATCCTATATAATACTAGTTAATGTTGTAAAATTAACAAGGAATGTTGTTAAAACTACAACACATTTTTTTCCGTGTAAATTAATAATTACTATTAATGAACATGGCATTTAGCCCGCTTTTAGGTTGTTGACAAAGGCACTTAGCTTGCTATTTCGGGCCTAACATTTTTTTTTATTTTTGTCACTTAGCCCGTTATTGATGTCCAAGCAAAGTTGTTTTTAAAAATTTTTTTTTTGTTATAGACACACTTTTAGACACTCACTGTTTAGTTAGTGTGAAAAAGAACTTAATACAGTTGATTGCTATATATAGCAAAATATACAAGAATAGGGAGGTCAATTAAGCCCCTTGACACTTGTCATAGAATATGACGACATCAAGTCGTTGAGAATCTCGAGGGGTGCAATAATGACGTTAAACGTATGTCAACTTTTTGTCATAAATAAATCATTTACCTACTGTACTATACGAAAAAAAGTGGTTGCGTGTACTTATGTACGCGCGTGAGAAGTTATACTTCTTTGGTATCATTAAAAACTAGTTTTTATTAATTTTATTCAAATAATCAATTTTTAAACTGTAATTTAATATTTAATAATAATAATAATATATATATTTAAAGATATAGTTATTAAAAATAAAATTAAGAGAGTAATATTTTAATTTGTATCAATAAATAATATCCAAAGGAAGCAACGAGACGTTTATAAAATTTGTCAGGATCATTTTTCTGGTTAACAATTCATGCATGTCATGAAAACAAAGCTTCATAGAAATGGCGTAATAAAATAAGTAGCTACTTGTCAAAGTAAATGTCTTAATCTTATTCATATCTTGTGTTACTAAATTATTATTCCAAGATGGTTGAATCATTTCAGAATCCCAGATTTCGTGTTAACTAAGAAAATGCATGAAATGCAGACGTCATTTTCAACATTAAAGTTCAAATAGTATAATAGCTACTGCAAAATTTGAGAAAAGTAATAACTTATTTATTAATAATATGTGGCATTTGTATATATAATTATTTTTAATTTAAATATAAAAATAAATAAATACAACAAAAATTCAAATTACGCGCGCCAAGAAACCCAGAGTGGTTTTGCGGCTAATTTCATTTTGTTGATTTTTGTCTCAAGATGGCCGCCCATCTAAAAGTTTTACTCTCATCATTTTTTCATAACGCGCCTAAAGAAGTATAACTTCAAAAAATAACAAATCTGAAAAATTTTTGAAACACATTAAGACTTGCAAGCTTTCAAGGGTTCGAAAAGTGTGTGTGTGTGTGGGGGGGTGGGGGAGTAAGGGGGTGTTGAGTTGATTGAAGCGCAACATCAACGTCATTAGTTGGATTATTCAAGTCTGACCAATTAACAGATTTCCCTCGAGAATCCTATTGAGAGCGAGAGCAATGCACAAACAGTTCATATCCCTCGATTCTTACGTTATCCATTTAGGATGGTTACTAAATCATGATATTGAATTTTAATGAGACAAAAAAAAGTTTTGGAAGATTTCAGATTGAAGTTAAGTGTGTGAGAACATTTTTGTGTTGAGGGGTTGTTGTGTGTGTGTGTGTGTGTGTGTGTAAATGTCTACGTGTCAGGATTCGGGGGCAAAGCGCCATTTATAGCGATCAATACGTGGGCGCTGCGCACTCTGTGTATACACCATTGCCTATTTTATTATTATGCTACATACTGTATTAGGTACATCTATATAGAGACTTGTGAGAAAAATTTTCCTTTGACTTGAGAATTTTCTTTAAATTTTTTTTTTTTTTGTTGAAAAACCAGAGGACATCGTCACGTATTTGTACATACACTGCCGGCCAAAAGTTTGAGACCAGTTGTAATATATTTATGCTATCACTTATTGTATTCAAAGTTTCGGTAATAAAATAAAAATTGTTGTCCATACATATTTTTAAATTACTGATGAACATCTAAAGAGACTTTTGTAGGTATGTTTCTCAGGTACAAATAGAATTAATGGGTTCTGTTTAAAAACATCCAAGACCGCAGGGTGTCTGGCCAGTGGAAGGGTCATCATTATATTTAAAGTAGCTCCGTATTAATTGTTCTTTAATTCTATTCTTCTTTAATTTTGCACTGGCTATTCTTTGTTATTATTTAGACTTTCTAAAGCAGGTTATTTAAAAATTTTTTTTAAGTTATGTACCATTTTGTACGAATAATTTAATTTAGTCTTAACTTGGGGTTTCTATAGTTAAAACGTTTTAAAAATGGGAAAAGTACGAGAAATAAATATCGAAACTCGATCTGCCATTGTTACTTTACATAATGAAGGCAAATCCAAACGTGAAATTGCGTCTCAACTTAAACTTTTGAAGACTTGTATTCATCGCACAATTATTCGGTTTAAGGAAACGGGTAGTTTTCAAGATTTTCCACGTTCAGGAAGACCGAGAGCTACTACTTCTAGTGAGGATCAGTTTATCGTTATTACCAGCAAAAGGAATAGACGCTTAACAGCACCAAAAATTCGTGCTGAAGTGAACAAATCTTTAAATAAACCAGTTTCGCTTACCACAGTGAAAAGACGGTTGAGGAACGCTAAACTGTTTGGTCGTGTTGCCGTTCGGAAACCTTTACTAAGACCGCAAAATAAGAAAAAAAGGATGCAGTGGGCCCTATTCCATCGAGATTGGACAGAAGATGATTTTAAAAAAGTTCTTTGGACTGATGAGTCAAAATTCCAAGTATTTGGCTCAAATCGACGAATTTACGTTCGGCGTAGCACCGAAGAAAAGATGTTACCAGATGGTGTAGTGCCAACTGTTAAGCACGGTGGTGGTTCAATAATGGTCTGGGGTTGTTTCTCAGGCCATGGAATTGGAAATTTGGTTAAAATTGATGGAATTTTGAAGAAAGAGGAATATAAAACAATTCTCGAAAAAAATGCTGTACCATCAGGCTTAAGTTTAATTGGCAATGGGTTCATTTTCCAGCAAGATAACGATCCAAAGCATACTTCCAAGCTATGTAAAAATGATTTATTACAAAAAGAAGCAGAAGAAGTTTTAAAAATCATGAAATGGCCACCGCAAAGTCCGGATCTCAATCCAATCGAGCTTTTGTGGGACGAGCTTGATAGGAATGTCCGAGAGGAGTGTCCCTCTTCACTTGCAGACTTGTGGAGACTACTACAAGAAAGCTGGAACAAAATTTCTCAAGAAACCATAAATAAATTAATAAGTAGAATGCCGAGGCTAGTAGAAAAAGTAATAAAGTGCAAGGGAGAATTTTTTGATGAAAAAACAGTTTGAGTAATTAGTTCATTTTTTTTTATAGAATAATTTTTTATGTTTATTTTCTATACTAAGTATGTTTAAAGGTTATAACTATAATATTAATTAACATTTTTACTGTATTTGTCTTTGAATTTTTAAAAATATTTCCTTTTTTTGGCTTAAATCTATATGGTCTCAAACTTTTGGCCGGCAGTGTATATAATATGATTATATTGTAGCAGGATATTTATTATCGAATTAATGGTTTGTTGTTGGAAGTCGTAAAGCTAGAAAATATAAAATTAAATAAGTACAGAGATTTACGGTTCAAGTTATAAATTTAATTTTATGTTGACAATAAAACGTGGAGCTAAAGTTGCACACACACATACACATACACACAGTTTGTAATTAATTATTTTTAGCCTCTTTCAAAATATTTACTTGAGAGAAAAACCGCACAAAGAAATGGAAAAAAAAAAGGTTCATGATGCATCTGTTTGCCAATCAATTGCATTATTAAACTGTCGATCGTAAATTAATTAAACGCTTGATGACAAAAATTTATTATCATTCACTTTATATGAATGTATTATTATATTATATTGTTGAAGGTTTTCAAGAGATCAAAATGTCATCATTGATTTCCGCTTCTGGTTTGATTAATCTTCGAAACCATTTTTTTTTTTTGACCTAATTAGTTTTAAAAAATATTTTATTGGTTCTTGTAACATTATTTTTATCAACGAAATGGTTTTGAGCGTCACGTAGACAAAAATTTTTTTTTGGAAAAATAGCACTTGCCTCCTATTGCCATTATGATAAGGATTAATATGATATAAAAAGATGAATTTTTTTTTTTGAAAAAACCACTTTTTTAAATTATTTAAAAAAATTTTATCGTTGATATCTCGAAAACTAGCAATTTTCTAAAAAAATGTATTCTTATCAAAATTAAAGATGATGAAAATGTCTATCAAAGTTGTTCTTAGTATTTTTCCAAAAATACTAATAGTTTAGAAATTATCGAGGGTTAAAAATCAAAGTTTTATTATTCCTTATATAAAGGTTTTTAGTTGTATCATAGTGGTCTATGAAAATTGTTGGTCTCAGCCAATAAGATTCCTTGACATCTCTTATGAACCAATCAATTTTTTTTGTTTTTGGCACTTAACCCGTTATTGATGTCCAGTCTTCAATTAATATACAGGTGCCAACATTTTTTTTTTTCTTGAACTACTCAACGTCTCAGGAGGTCCTAAAACATCGATTTCCAGTTACAATTTAAAATCGAATTTTCAATCCAATCTCAGCACTTAGAAAAAATTCGAGCTAGATTTACATCATAATTTGTTATCGCTTATATCTCGGAAAATATAGATTTCCATGAAAAATTTATTCTTGTCAAAATCAAAAATGATATAAATGTCTATTAAAGTTGTTCTTAGTATTTTTCCAAAAATATTAATAGTTTAGAAGTTATCGAGGGTTAAAAATAAAAGTTTAATTATTCCTTATATAAAGAGTTTTAGTTGTATTATAGTAGTCTATGAAAATTGTTGGTCTCAGCCAATAAGATTTCTTGAAATCTCTTATGAACCAATCAACACTAACCAAAGCAAGGCTTACTTGACTAAATATTGAAATTCCATCTAAAAGATTACTTCGCATGATCAAAGGCCACACACTTATAGGGGTGAAAAAAATTGTTCTTCTCAAAACCATTTTTTTTGGGTTCAACTTGTCACAAAACGTCTATTTCCATTACAATTTTGATATTGTCTTTTTGATCCAATCTATACCATTAATAAGATTTCTACTTTTTTAAAAGTTATATAATAAAAACGTTACGTCTTACCTGCGCGAGCGAACAAAAACGGAACTATTTTTCTCAGTCGAGATTTTTATCTAATCAAAAAAATGTAAGGTGTTTTGTTAAAAACTTTTTACCACCTACATTTTCATATATTTTTTACAAAAAAATTAATGCCATTTACATTGTAATGTTCTCAAAAAAAAAAACATTGTTTGTCCATGGTAAACTTGAAAATGGCTGGGTCGATTTCAATGAAATTTTCACAAAAATTTACTAAATAAACATTATAGGCTACTTTTTATTTTGAATAGTTTTGTCTGTCTGTTTGTTTGTTCTTGTCAAACTTGAAAACGGATGGTCCAATTTGAACGAAATTTTCACATGCAGATTGTAAACATTACAAAATGTACTATAAAACACTTTATATTTCGAAAAAATTTTGATTTTCTGAGCAAAAAATAAAAACTGTGCAACGAAAAACATACATCGTCAAAGTTTAAAATGCTCAGCGAAGCGGGCGGGGATCAGCTAGTACTTAATAAATTTCATGATTACATTTTCAAATGTAAAAGTTCCATCATTTTTTGTCAATATCTCAAAAACTAGAAGTTTTTACGAAAAAATTGTTTGTATCAAAATTAAAGATGATGAAATTTACTATGAAAAGTATTCTTGTTATTTTCCCAAAAAAACGTATAATTTAAAAGTTATTGGGACTTACAAATTAAAGTTTTATTATTCCTTACTAAAAGTTTTAATTATATCATAGCACTCTATGAAAATTATTCACAACCAATTAGATTCCTTGTTATTTCCCATAAACCAATGAACACTAACGAAACCAAAGCTTACTTAATTTTATTTTTTTAATATTGAAACTACAACTAAAAATGTAAAGGTCAGGATTAGCTTGGGTCACTAATTTGTAAGGGGAAAAAATTTTTTTGTCTATAAAATCGCTTTCTTACGTTTAGCAACTCCTAAAACGTAGATTTCCACTAAAAATTTTATATCGATTTTCCGATACCATCAATTTTTTTTTTTAATTTTATAATGGCAGAATGTGATGAGCGAAATCCAAATTGATGGGATGAGATAATATTCTGGGATTCTTTTGAGGGAAAGTCGTTCAAAAAATTTGGAGAACAAAAGAAAATGGCTGGTGGGTCTATAAGAAGGAAGATAATCATAATTTAAAAATTTTTAACTGTATAGTCTATCTTTATTTCTCTCCGAGACAAAGGGTACACAACAATGAGGGATGAAAAAAAAAAGTTTTTGTAGGGATCACTTTTTTGCGTTCAATTGGTCCTAAAACGTGTATTTCCACTAAAAGTTCGATATCGAATTTTCGATTTTTTCAATGCAATACTTAAGGGAGTGTCGCGAGAAATCGTGACCTATCCCATTTTCAAAATTAAAAATCAATTTAACTTCACAATGGGTAAGTGAAAAGAAAAAAAAATTTGCGACACATTAAAATTGGACTTCTGGTAAATCTTTTAAAGCTTTAAAAAAATCCCCCTCCCCCATTACTGAGCTTTTGTTACATGAGAGGGGCGGGGGTGAAATGTTTTTTTTTTTTTAAATTTGTAACTTTCCCAATTTCGGTTTAAAAACAGTTAAGTTTCCGTAGATAGGTTTCTTTGTGATGAAAAATGTTGAGGTCCCTAAGGACTCCTCTTGTGTCTACATCTCGAACTCCTGATAAAATATTCAAGGAACAGATTAGAACGAGATTTGTTTTTCACGAGTCTCCATGGTTCTCTTGTATCAGCATCATTTGCATCATGTGCATTAGGCATTGGGGTGGGTGGTGGCTTTTTCGGTTTTGTCTTTCGGGGGTTTCATGACTCGACTATAAGGGATAACAAAGTACGCGTTTTATGTGCACACAAAGAGATGCACCACAGAACAAAACGATTCGCTTGTAAAGTTTGTTGCATTTTTCATTTGCATGTAAATAGTACAATGAGTGTGACAAAGATAAAAAATGTTCTTTATGATATCTTTTAGATGTTGAAAAAATGATCAACAAAATATTCTTCTTCATTTTTTTTTTTCTAATAAATTTTTTTTTTTTTTTTTTTTTTGATTAAAATGTTTGATGTGAGTAGAACGGGGGGTGAAGTGAAAATCGTTACACATAGACAACATCAATATCATCATCACGATCGTTATGTTACGATTCGATTCCAACTGAAATCCAACGTTAAATCGCTCTCCTCTTCCTCCCGGAATCCCATCTGCTATCCACCCTCCCTCACATATACACATAGAGTCCTCCGACCATTTGATCCTTTCAGGTTTTGGAGTGTCGAGGACGAGGGTTGGGGGGTTGGTTGGAAGTTATCTCCATCCACTCATCAATAATTCAATACGCGTGTATCGGATTTGATGTATTCAACAATAAAATTTATAACATCCCGGAGAGCATCATCAGCATTAGCAACTGGTTTTTTTACGACCCCTAAAACCCCTCCCTACTCTGATTCTATTTTCATTTGAATTAATCTAGCTATAATAATGATAATAATTTTGTTTTAAAACATTCGATTGAAATTCGATCGATTGATTTAAACAATGTAAATTCCGGTAATTTCCATCATTCGGACATCCACCCATTCAATCAGCCTACCATCAAATTTATAAAAGCAATTTTGACAACTTCTGTTTTGAGTAATACGAGTTTGAACCAATAAGCAATCAGTATAAGTCACAGGCTACTTGATTAACTTAAATTTTCCATGCTTTAATTTTGATGATTTTTATCAGTTAATATCTCGAAAATTACAAGAAATACAAGGAAAGTCTATTCGAGTGATTTAACGGGAAATTTCATTGGCTTCCATTTTGATAAGAACCAATTTTTTGATTGGACGCCCCCTTTTCGAGATTGAGCTTCTTTTGTTGTCCTCTATATAAATAAAATCAAAGAGTTCTTTAATTTCCTATGTAACTATTGAAGAAAGCCTTGAAAATTGTAAGCTTTCAACAAATGAATATTCAAGTTTTGTTTTTCAACCAATAGGAGTAATGTTATCATTGAAGATTGAACATTGATCAATCAAATTGAATCAATTGAAATCAATCATTGATCATCAAACATTGAAAATTTTCATCAGTTGATATCTCATAAATCAGAAGAGTTAGCGAAAAAACGATAAGAAGTGATTTAATAGGAAATTTCATTGGCTTCCATTTTGATAAGAACAAATTTTCGGCCAGAACCCTCCGTTTTTGTGATACAAGCCAAAATGTATAACTCGATTTTTTCCATAGCCTCTTTGTTATTAACTAGACCTAATTTATAGTTTCAAAGTATGCCTTGGAAATTAGAGGTTTTCAACCAATAAAGATCCAAATTTTTGTTTCTTAACCAATAAGAGGATGTTCACGTCAAAGCCTACTTGACAAATTTTTAAATTAATATTTCATATGTAACGATAAACATTTCATGTGAAAAAGCTTTCGATTAAGCTCTAATTTTATTATCTACCCCAACTATTATTATTATTTTCATTGTTATAATAACTGTAATAATAATAACAAACATGAACACATCATTTGATTGGGGGGTTGTATAAGGATTTTTAACGGGTTGTTGTTTTAGGGGTGTCCAATTTACTAGTGGTAGTATGATGATGATGTAAAAGTGTTTATGGCACGTGAATTCGATTCACATATATTTCGATTGAACGAATGATGGAATTGGTGGTTCTCTATGATGTAAGGGGTGTGTGTGGGGAGTTAAAGAGACTTTGGTCACGTGACACGTCCGGAATCAATACTGCGGTTGGTAGGTATAAGGGGGTGAACCGCAGCGTGGTATATGTTGTACTGCAAGCAAGCAGTCAGCCAACGTCTCTCTTCCGTTTCGGTTCACTATCAACATCATCATCATCATCACAATCAACATCCTGACCCCCACCCCAAAACATCCCTCAAATTGTGTGTATTCGGGATATAGGATAAAGTACAAAAGGTTCAAGCAGCTTTTCATCTCCATCCATTTCGACAATAATATATTGATATAGCCACCCCTTTTATATCATCCTTTCTTCACTCACACAACCCTTACTTACCATCGAACCGTCTGCCTATCCATCCATCTATCTTTTCTGTGCATTCCGACCAAATACATTTCGATTTCGATTCGAACTCGTAACTGTCTGTTACGATTAACTCACTTATATAACACACACACTGATGAACAGGAAGAAATCTTTTCCCGTCATTCCAATATAGGGATATAAATCTATTTAAGGGTTGCTTTTTTTATTAGATTCCAGTAAGTTTTAATTTTTTTTCTATTAATTTTCTCTTCATTTTTTCTCGATTTCGCTCAGTTTTCGAGATATCATCAAGTAAAACTCGACTTCATAAAGAATTCCCAGATAAATCTAGTAGTCTACGACTTATTTAAAGCTTATTGGTCGAGAAACCAGAATCATATGTTCTTATTGGTTGTTATAACTTTCAAAGCTCACTTTGTTAATCAAACATAGATTTGGATATCTTGTATCGAGGCAACGAAATATTGGCTTGTATCTCACAAATGATAGGTTCTAGTGAAAATTTTGTTCTGATCAAAATTGAAGCCAATGAAATTTCCTACCAAATCATTTCTTTTAATTTTTCTTCTATCTCTTCTAGTACGAGAGCTAGCGACGTCGAAAAAACAAGAATTTTAGGTCGGCCAGTTTTTGTATATGTTATCTCTCGCTCTATCCCGGACATCATACGGGCTGGCTGGCTGGCTGTCGGGAGGGCTTGTATTTATTAGTGCGCATCGCAC
The DNA here is from genome assembly GCA_958496155.1 of Sisyra nigra. Taxonomy (NCBI): domain Eukaryota; kingdom Metazoa; phylum Arthropoda; class Insecta; order Neuroptera; family Sisyridae; genus Sisyra; species Sisyra nigra. Next base: position 4,565,446 of record OY292315.1, read on the forward strand.
CTATGACAGGTAAAATATTGAAATTTTCAGAAAAAAAGAAAAAGGTTTAGATGAAATTTGTAGAAAATAACATTTTACATAAAAAATGTCGAGTGACTAATTTTCGTATAGTGGCTAGTTTGCCCGCTACAAGCTTGGAAAGGCTGGCTCGACGTGACGTTATTTGATTGGCCGACCGTTCAGAGATACAGTCGTTGTGCCGACATGACGTATACAATAAGTTTTACAAGCTTGTAGCGGGCAAACTAGCCACTTTACGAAAATTAGTCACCTGACATTTTTTATGTAAAATGTTATTTTCTATTAATTTCATTTGAAACTTTTTCTTTTTTTCTGAAAATTTCAATATTTTACCTGTCATAGGTGCGATGCGCACTAATAAACGTGACCCCTCTCGACAGCCAGCCAACCAGCCCTTATGATGTCCGGGATAGTGCGAGAGATAACATATACAAAAACTGGCCGACCTAAAACACTTTTTTTTTCGACGTCGTTAGTTCTCGTACTAGAAGAGATAGAAGAAAAATTAAGAGAAATAATTTGGTAGGAAATTTCTCTGGCTTCAATTTTGATCAGAACAAAATTTTCACTAGAACCTATCATTTCTGAGATACAAGCCAATATTTCGTTGTCTTGATGCAATATATCCAAATCTATGTTTGATTAACAAAGTGAGCTTTGAAAGTTATAACAACCAATAAGAACATATGATTCTGGTTTCTCGACCAATAGGCATTAAATAAGTCGTAGACTACTAGATTTATATGGGAATCCTTTATGAAGTCGAGTTTTACTTGATGATATCTCGGAAACTGAGCGAAATCGAGAAAAAATGAAGAGGAGTGATTCGATAGGAAATTTTGGGGGGAAAAATTAATAAGAAAAAAAATTAAAACTTAAAATTAAAAAAAAGCAAGCCTTAAATAGATTTATAGCTCGTATAATGTCCGGGATAGTACGAGAGATAACAAAATCTAAAATTCTCTCTCGAAAACGTTGCTAGCTCTTAGACTATTATGGTTGTTGAGACATTGAGTAGCAAAAATAGTTTAATAGTTACTTAAGTTAAAATCAAGTAGTCTATGCCTTAATAAACGTTGGCTGGTTCTAAGGAAATCTATGGGTTGTTAACTAGAACTGTCATAGCTTACTTTCTAACTGAAAAATTTAATTTAATTGGTTGTCAAGGTTTCAAAGCTTACTTTGTTGATAAAAATCAATAATATACACAGATTGATATTTGGGCTTGTATCTCGAAAATGGGGGGTTCCAGTGAAAAATTTGTTCCAATCAAAATTGAAGCTAATGAAATTTGCCATCGAATCACTCCTTATTATTTTCCCCCCATTTCCTCTAAATTTCGAGATATCCAGCCGATAAAAATCATCTGAAATAACAAGATGTGAAACTCAAATTAATCTAGTAGTCTATGACTTGCTTTACGTCTATTGGTCCAAAAAAGCTTCTATGTGTTTTCATTGAGGTTTTCAGAAGCCTACTTGGATACTATACAATTAACTCAAAATATATTAATATTATAGTCTAGACAAAAACAGGTATTTTGGTCTGTATCTCCAAAATGGGGACTTCTAGCGAAAAATTTGTTCGCACCAAAATTAAAACGAATGAAATTTCCTATAAAATTACCTCTATCAAATTTTTCTCTAACTTGTTTAGTTTATGAAATAAATCCACTAGAAATTTTTTTTTTTTTTGTGACCATCATTTGAACAAGAAATATGAGATGTGCATCATTTGGCTATTTTAACGATGGGACTGATTGAAAACCTGTAATTTGCCGTCGCTCATTTACATATACAAGACATTAATTAATTTAATATGTTCAGTTGGAGAACATAATAAAACTTGTTCAGTGTATGTGTGTGTGTGTGAGAGAGAGAAAGAGAGACCAGTAACCCACCAGGTGTCAAAAATGAATGAACTTATATTGAAAAAATTAATTTTCATATATTTGCAATGTTTCATTTGATTAATTTTATTATTGATTTAATCGACCCACACACACACATACATACATATATACATTAAAAAAGTCCTCTAGTGTTTATTTTTATTAAAAACTTTACATTGAATTAACCCCCCCCCCCTTTAGATTGTATAATTCAACTGATCGCCCGACTATCCCGTACATATAAAATGTATATATAATATACCAGTGGCTCGCAATCTTTACGAACTCCGAAAAACGAACTTCCACCTTTTACCCCAGAACCCCCATTATTTAAATTTTCCCAGGAAAAAGTTTCAAATAAAAGTTGTAGGTCTCAATGAGTTTAAGAGCTATAGCAAGTTTAAAGAAAATCGGTAGAGCCGTTCTCGAAAAAAATTGAAAAAACCCATAAAATAAAGTGGGGGCTTTCTATTAACCTTTAACAACCAAAAGCTTCAGAACACAACTTGATTAGTTATGACGACAAAATTCTAAGCTTGAAATTTGGATAAAGCTTGCGATACGATGGTACGCATACTACCGATTGAGAACCACTGTTCTAATTCGATATAGATATAATATCAACGATATACCATAGCACCCTCTCTCAATAAATTCTCTCGCGATTCGTTTTCGACTCGCCAAAAACCACAACATTGAAAATATTTGTCGATGAAAAAAAAAAAAAAATTAAATTACAAACTTGAACAGTGAATATTTGAAAAAATGAAAATAATAAAATGTAAAATAATTTTCATAACGAGTAAAACTTTACATAAAATATTTTTATGATTAAGATTTACGATTTTTATGGCTCATAAACTTTTTTTTCAAACATTAAATTTCGAAAAAAATAAAACACGAAGAGGAGACGAGGATTTATGAAGAGCTATAAAATTTCCGAGAGAGAGAGAGAGAAAGAGAGAGAGAGAGAGAGAGAAACAGAAATCTCTGACACACACACACATTAATGGTGTAATCAAACAATTAATCAATTAAATTAAACAGGCGTCAATTTCAAGATTAACAAGAAAATTATTTCTTGACTAGTTCTTATCAAATTGAATTATCAGCATGACACTGATTAAAAACAACGAAAGAAAAAAAATTTAGTCACTTATAGTCGACAACTTTTCAACAGTCAGTATCTTGAAAACGGTGAGCAATTGAGGAAAAATTATAAGCGGTGATTTGATAGGGAATTTTATTATCTCCAATTTTAATAAGAACACATTTTTTTCTAGGACCTTTAGTTTTCGAGATACTGACTAAAATGTTCAAGGTTTTCTAAGTTGATTAATTGGTGTTCTCCAAGTAGGCCTTGAAAGTCTTATAACCAATAAAAACAAATATTTTGGACCAATAAGAACTGATCAAGTCATAGACTGCTTGATTAACTTGAGTTTTTCATCATCTCGTGTTTTGACAATTTTCATCGCTTGATATCTCAAAAACTAAAGAAAATTAAGGAAAAATGATGAGAAGTGATTTGATGGCAAATTTCATCAGCTTCAATTTTGATAAGAACAAATTTTTTTCTAGGACCTTTAGTTTTCGAGATACAAGCTAAACTTTTAGTCTTGGTTTCTTATATTAACTATATGTTTTCCTGGTCAACCGACCAAGTTGGCTTTGAAAGTTACAATCTTTCAACCAATAAAAAATCAACGTTATTTCTCTCGACCAATCATCATTGATTAAGTCATAGACTACTTGATTTATTAAAAAAATCTAAGTTTCACTCGTTGATATCTCGAAAATTCGAAGACGGAGGGAAAAAATGAAAATGAGAAATTTTTTAGGAAATTTTCCAATCTTTAATTTTTCATTAAAAATTTATTTTCTCTCTTTTTTTTAGGAATTTTATTTCCAATTTGAATGTTTTAAAAGTTTTAATTTGTATGTTATATCAAAAACAGAGAGTATTTGAATGTTTTTGACTTTGATGAGAGAGATGGTTGGGGGGTAGGGGGGAGTGTTAACGAACATAAAACAATAAAACAATTTAATTCCCATTCATATTAAATACGAACGATAGCTTTATGACAACCGGAAAATGCATAATAAATATTTATTTATTCCAACACAATGATATATATATATACAATATGCTGTTTTTCCATTTCACCCTCAACCACCCACCCATCCCTATTTCATTTGAATTTTCATTAGAATATAGACTCGCAAAAAATCATAATGGATATTTCATATAATTGAATAATTTAGGTGAATAACATATTATGTGCATCATACAATCAAAGTCAATAACAGTTGACAACGTCGGAGGAGTGAGAGAGTGCGATATTTTTTCAAATGGAATAAATAGGATACATAGATATAAAAGAGCACGCGTTGCGGTATTCTATACATATACAATAAAAAGCGTTATGAAAAATATGAGAGAGGGTAAAACACAACATGTACCACCAAAGCCACCCCCCTAACTCGAACCCCGAAAAAATCATATATAATACGTGTCGCCATATGTGGCTTCGTCGTATGTATGTGTGTCGATATTAAAACTGCTGAAACACGGCCAATAAACCACGGCTTGTGCATAAAAACCGCCAACAGTTACAACATGCTATAGATAACACGAACAGACCGTGTTGTAGGGGGGTGAAAAGAGAGAAAAGAGAATCATGAGAAGAGCCGGATGTCATGTTGTTGGGACTTGAGGGAATTACAGGATGAGAGACAGAGATATATGAAATAAAACAAAAACAAAATAAAACACGTCCACCCACCTACCACCCAACAGCAGCATCCCAACAACTCAACTTTCTGAAAACCCTCATCCTTCATTCATATAATATACACAAACAGTTGTTTTATGTGTTGTAATAATTTAGTTTGAACGTGCCACATTCTGTCCCCACCCCCCCTTGTATCTTTTTATTTGTAATCAACAAATAACAGATTAAAATTTGGTGGTGAAAGTGAGTTGAAAGGTGGTGCACCCCTGTTTTAGACGTTGTTTTATCGATTGGTTTCATAGAAAATGGGCATATTTGGTTGTATTTCAGAGGTTTTTTTGTGGAAAAAGTGGGGATATTAAAGGGTATACCATAGATGTACCATTTTTTTATCAATTATTTTTGGTTCAATCAACTTGTTATAGGCTGACAGTCATATTTCTTTTGAGATTTATCAAAAATAGTAATTTATTTGTTCAAAATGTATAGGATTTTTGAAATTCTGGTGGTGTACCCGGTCTAAAAGTGGCTCCCCGTAGTGTTTTCTCCAAGAAAAAGCGTTAGGAATAAACTGTAGGTTCCAGGAGTCTTATTTATACTTCAATTGTTTTTATTGGTAACCCCTTTACTATTGGATACATTTGGTAGTCTACTTATTATTTAGTATATTCATAACTTTTAAAGCCATTTTTAGCCGGATCAATAAGTTATAAACTTATAAGTTTTAAAAAAATTCTTGCTTTTCTTTTGTAAGATATAGATACATTTTAAATAAGGTGTACCATATATACCATAATCATTAACACAGAAAAAAATAGTTTTCAACTTGATATTTTTGGCATTTCACTCGGAAAGTTAAAAATTATAGTTTGAAATCGGTTAATACTTAAAATTTTTTGGGATACCCATGGTGCACCTGGTCTAAAAGTGACTCCCCATAATATTTTCTTTGAGATAAAAAACGGAAACTATATTTGAGATTCTAGTAGTCTCATTTACACTCGAATTGTTTTGATTGGTGACTCCCTTATTACTGGGTATACAATCAATTAGTCTCTAATTTATTTATTTTTTTCGTCTAAATGTTTTACACAAATTACGCGGTCAACATTCAATGAGTTCGAGTGGCGTAATCATTAAGGCGTAATCGAGCGTTAATAACATCACACGCCCCCCTCCCTCATACTCTCGCACTCGCCATGTTTGACCGGAATTCGATAAGGGTGCAACAAACATGTCAATAAGTATGTGTACATAACACATACGCGTCTATGCCATAGATGTGACGGGGATGAAAGTTGAATACGATACACGTTACGGTCGGTCGACGGTGCGAGTCGGGGGTTCGAGAGGAAAATGTTTGTGATGCTCACAACCCCTTATTAGAAAGGGTCGTTTTGCACGTACCGTACATACTGTCGACAGATTTATCGTCATAATAGGGTTAATTATAAAAGGGATCAACCTACAACAAATGACTTTGAACGAACCAACGTACAAATAACTATCAGAAAGTAGGGATACCCCGAATGGGGGGGGGGGGGTGGAAATAGCGACGCATTAATGAACAATCTCGTAATAACAATACTATAACAGTTATCGATCGATTTTCGTTACACATAGAGAGTAATAGTTTCACCCTCCACCCCCATTCTTATAGATTTGGTGGTACTCACACCAACAAGCCTTAATGAGGATCAGCATGCAAATGGTTTATTTGTGAACGTTTCATACCTTTATGTTTAATAATAAAAAAAGATTTCCATTTGACAAGGGGTATGTTTTTCTTGGGGTTGTTTTCCTTCCGGAAAACAACAGTTTCATTCATCATTTTTTTTTAGTACGGAAGAAAGAGAGAGAGAAAATGGGTCATCCAAGATTTGCTAATAAATTCTTGTAGCCTTACAAAAAATTTCGAGTAAATCGAGTGTGAAAATTGGTTGGTATTCTAATATTGATTTATGGTATATAGGGTGGACAATGGACATGATGTTGACTCTAAAAAAAAAGGATAGATATAAGATTTGTTTGAGACATTGGTAAATCTTGGACATTTGTTTTTCTCTCTCTTCATTCTTTGACTGAAATCATCTTTGATATATGGGTGTACCCCCCCCCATTGTAGATGTGTATCCTTTCAACTTGGTGATTTTATTTATGCCACTCACTCTGATAGATTTTCACCCCATTTTTATCTACTTCACAAGTCATCAATTTTTTACTAAAATACTTATTGAGTGTGGTAAAACAGAAGCAACAAATGGTGTACCCTTTATATGAGGGACAGTTTTTTTTTCGATTTAAAATTTTTTTTTTTATTTCTTTCTAGGATATGGTTGATGTGTGTGTGGGAACCAGTGTTGGTACGATCACCGAACCCGATTGCCTTGGTCCGTGCGAGCCTGGAACCAGTGTCACCCTGGAAGGAATCGTTTGGCACGAGACTGAAGGAGGTTGGTACCCAAATTAATTAAATTACATATTTCCACCCCCACATTTCCTTCCGTTTAAGTCTTCAGTAAATTATTTTTTCAAAACGAACAACAACCGGAAACGGAACTCCGATCCGTTAAGGTAAATTATTTAACTGGGTGCACCTCCAGACGAATACTAATTACCGTGAAAGAATGAAGCACGTGCTGAAATCACAACATAATTGATTGGGGGTATCCATTTTTGCACTATCTTTATGGGAATAACAGGGGTACCAAAACAAAAGTTTTTGATGTGCATTTGTTTTATCGAGTCTGAAATTTCACTTTTTGAGAGTGATCTTTTGGACTTCTAATTTTTGGGTTCTCTGTGTTTGAAGAGGTTATTTTTGTAATGTTTCGGAGTTCTTTTTTTTTTTTTTTTTGGTGTTACCATCTTTTTAGTCGACTCCCGATCAATTTCTTCGTAGTTTCTTTGCAGAAATTTTTTACAGAACTACCAGGAGTACCAAATTGATGCTTTTGATGTTTACCATCAAGTTTAAGGGGGGATCCTTTTTTTTGGAGTTTTCTTGTTTTGGTTTTTTTATTAAATATTGAGAATAACCTCTTTAAGGAACCTTTCTTGGATCATTAGATTTTATGTTCCAGAGAGGTAGTTTTCATGTGCATCTTTTTAGTTTTTTTTAATAGTCTTTGGAATTACCAGGAGTACCAAATCTTTTTCTCTTTGATAATAAACTGTTCATTCAGTCTTAGGTTTCCCATTTATCAAGTTTTTTTTAGTTTCTAGTAGTCAATGTGTAGGTCTTTCTAAAAAAAATTAATGGTATTACGAGGGTACCCATGTGGGTGGGGCTTCTAATGTACCTCTGTATCTTTGAGTTTAAAATTTTTTCTGAAAATTTTTTTTCTTATTTTTAGGAGTTCTAGTGGTAAATGTGACGTGGAGAGGGAAGACTTATGTTGGCACATTGCTGGATTGCACTCGCCATGACTGGGCTCCGCCAAGGTATACATTTTTTTTCGAATAAATCGAGAATTTTAGTAAATTATTTTTTTTTTTGTGTAGATTCTGTGATTCTCCGACAAGTGATTTAGATGCTAGAACACCAAAAGGACGAGGGAAACGGGGTCGAGCCGCAGCCGTGACGACTCCCGGTAATGATCTCAGTAACTTCACCGAGACCAGATCTTCTGTACATAGTAAGCTACGGAATGGTGGTGCGAAAGGGCGTCGTGGCGGCTCGACAACGGGTGGCAATGCCACGACGGCTTCGACGACAACGGGTAGTTCAGGAACGGCGTCGCCGACGCCATTTATACCTCCACGACCGGAACCGAGTAACAAACGTAAGAGTCGTAACGGTGAAGACGAGCCGGTGACGACTCCCACCGGGAAGAAAAGTCGTGTTCCGGCCAGCACAGTCCCAGCATCGCCCGTAAACGCGAGTCCACCCGCATCCCCGGTGCTCCTCGAATGCCCCGAGCCCAATTGTTCGAAAAAGTACAAACATATCAACGGGCTCAAATATCATCAGTCGCACGCTCACGGCTCGTCGGCGGAAGACGATGATACCAAAGATGTGACGTCAATGTCCGAGAACGACGAGTCGAACATTGAAGCGCCCAGTCCAGCGACGCCGGTCAAATCACCGGAAAAAATCAGTGGTGACCCCCCGTCAACACCACAAAAGAAAGACGAGACGAGTTCAGTCTCGAACACTCCCCTACTGGATGTCCCGAGTCAACCCAGTACACCCAAAAGTCGACCCTCATCACCACCCACACCTCAGGCCACCCTCCTGTCACAACCACCCCCTGAAATTATCCCCACAGTAGCACCCCCACCGGTCGACTCGAAAACCATAGTCAAACCGGGTGTCCTGCGATTCGGACCTCAGGAAGACTTCACGTTCGGTACTAAATCGTCACAAACCCCCACTCCCGTTACAAGTGCCAGTCCTTTGACCGCAATTCGACCACCTGTCACCACGCCGTCGCAACAACCTGATTCACCGATTCAAACCGCCATCTACCAAAGTCAACAATCCTCACCATTACAACCGAGTGCTGCTCAACTCCCGGGACACCAACCACAACAAGTCACGGGTCACCACTTACACATTACCCCGTTGCACACGACCACACCACCCAACATGCCTCAGAACCTCCAATCTCCGAACCACTCGAAACTGCCACAGTTCAAAGTGAAACCGACGGCGGCCCTAATGCCGTCGGACGATAAGAAAGATCGGAATAAACCTCCCGGATATAAGAAGAAAAACCGGAAGAGTCCAGCGGGAAGTCCGCATCCGCAACCCGAACTACCAACTTTTGGTGGTACCAGTAGTAGTGGTAATGGTGGGGGTGAAACAACAAGTCGTGAAGACGTTCAAAGTCCCGCCTACTCGGACATTTCCGACGACAATGCGCCCGTGATGGACACCGACACGAGTGACAAAAACAAAGTTCCCGCCGACAAAAAGACTGATTCCGGCAGCCAACAATTGCCGCACACAATCCCTCAATACGGCCTCTATCCGTTCTATGGCCAACCGCCATATTTAGTACCATCGGTACAACCCCAGGCCACCAACGATCCACAAAAGACGAAGGACAGTGATAAAAGTCCCGACAAGCTTTCATCCCAAGACAAGGATCCGAAAAAGGACAGTGGACCCGATTTTCAACAAAAGGTCCAACTGCAACAGCACTACTATCCATATGGCTATATGCAAGGGTATCCATACAATATCGAGGCACCATACGGTGCTGTGTCGCTGGTGCCCGAAGACAAGATCAAAGAGGAGCGGCTCAAGGACAGTTCGAGTCCGGCAGAGCATCCGAAACCGATTCCGAATCCGATTCAGGTTCCCACTCCGGCCAAAGTGAAAACCGAGCCCGGAATCAAGGACAAACAGCATCCGAATGAGAATCATCAAATTTTGAAAGAAAGTATCGAGATTAAAAATCAGATGAGTCCGTATATGTACTCGAGACCGCCTCAGTCGCATATGCAGATGCAACAATCGCCGCAACAACCACAAGGTGGACAACCGGGGCAACCGCAACAGCTGCAACAACAAAATAATCATAATCACCATCATCATCATCAACAACATCAACAACAGCAGCAACAACAACAACAACAACAAATGCAACAACAACAACAACAACAAACTCAACAACAACGTGAAGAGGAGTTGCGACGTTATTATTTATATCCTGATCAACAGAGACGGAAGGAAAATGAACAACAACAACAACAACAACAGCAGCAGCAACAACAGCAACAATCTCAGAAGACATCTGGGACTCCAAAACTAGGTCCACAACCAAGTCCTAGTATGAAGCACAAAGATAAAAGTTCCGAGGATAAAAAGGATAAGGAAGTGAAACAGGAGGGAGTGAAACCGACGATGGAGACTCAAGGTCCCCCACCACCGCCCACTTCCCAATACGCGTATATTCATCCGAGTTATATGCAATCGCCGGGACATTACAGTGCCATTCCGTTCGATCCCAATCATCCGATGTATCGGAGCATGTTGATGCACTCGCCGTACGGCGGCAATCCGTACTTGCATCCGCAAATGCCGCGATATCACGCGCCGGAAGATTTATCGCGAGCGCCTCAGGCGCCGACCAAAGCGTTGGACTTGTTGCAGCACCACGCCAATCAGTACTACACGTCGCACAAGATACACGAGTTGCAGGAGAGGGCGATGAAGTCGCCGACGCCGAAGACGTCCGTGTCGAGTGCGAGTCCGTCGAACGCGGGACCGGTGACGCCAACGCCGGGTGGCGGTGGTGGTGGAGCACCGTCGGGGGGCGGTGGAAGTGGGGGTCCACCGACGAATTCGGGACCACAGGGTGCCAACGTGCCACAACCGGGTAAAGCTCCGGCAGGCGATGGTAAAGACTCGCGATCGCCGCCACCGCAACGTCATGTCCACACGCACCATCACACGCACGTGGGACTCGGATATCCGATCCTAGCGGGACAATATCCGGCACCCTACGGAGGTACGTACCAAATTATTTTATCACTACCCTTCTATCTCAAAACCTAGAACTGCCAGAATAAATTTACTTAAAGTAATTTGGTAGGAAATTTTCTTATCCTCAACTTTGAGAAGAAAAAAAATTTTGCTAGGACTTTTTATTTTCGAGATATTTTCAAAAATTTTAGATTGTCTATGTAATTTTAATTGTTTCATAGTAAGCCTTGAGATTTTTAATTTTCCAACCAATCCACGCTTTTTTTTTAACCAATAGGTGAAGTCATAGGTTACTAGATCTAAATTTTATCAGCATGAGCGATTCTCGTTGGTTAATATTTTGAAGACTTGCTGAAATTAAAGAAGAATTCAGAGAAATGTTTGGTTAGGAATTTCACTTTTGGTCGGGTGAAAATTTTCACAAGGACCTCTCATTTATAGGTTCGTACGCGGATGTGATTCTGAATCGATAACGAATCAGTTCAAGACCGATTTAGGATTCTCGCCAAGCGCATGCAAGTTGATGAGCCGAGTTACGGTCCGATATTTGCGGTTCACACGAAATGCGTTCGTTACCGATTCATAATTGGTTTTAGCGATCCTCAGATTTTTGTTAGGATGAAAAATTCGATTCTCTTACTCATGCACAGTTTGCGAAAAATTGTGGCTAATTCATAATACAGTTTCGCTGTCATGCTGCTGCGTTCACACGAGTCAATTTTAGTAGGCCGTTTTTAGTTGATCAAAAAATTTGAATGAAAAACTTCGTGTGAGAATTGTAATCAACTTTTTAGTGGATCAAAAAAAGTATGAACAAGTCATCACACTGGGTTTTTCATTCCATTTTTGACCGATTAACTAAAATCGGTCAACTAAAGTTGACTCGTGTGAACGAAGCATTAACATTCAATTCATATAACAATTTTTGTGAGTTCTCGTTAATCCTCGTCTTACTTCCGAATATTTTCAAACTCGTTCACGGGAAAATAACCCTTAATCAGTTTATTTATAAGCGTGTATGCGTTTGCGATTGTTTACCAGTTCCGGGTCGGTACCGCGAACGAACCTTATAAGATACAAACCAAATTGTTCTTATTTATTTATCTAAGTTTGTATCAAAGTATCAAAGTAAGCGTTGAAATTCATAGTTTCACGACCAATGAAAACACGTAGATGCTTGTCCGGGCCAATCAGCATTGCTCTTAGACTACTTGATTACACCGGTCAACACGATTTTTGGGTCTGACTTCTACATGTTAAATTTTAGGTTTCTCCTAGGTTAAAATTGAGAAAAATATTTTTTTTTTTTGCTTTTATAGAAATTAGAGCTATTTAATTTAAGTATCATTATAAAATTTACTTATCGGCGCGAATCAGACAAAAGCAAACTTTAAGAATTAAAAATTTAAATTTAAGTTTTTTTCAATGTCTAGAATCAGAATTTAAACATGAGAACAGAAACCCAAAAAAAAAATTTTTTTTTTTGTTGACCGTTGTTATATTTGAACTTGAGGATAATTTTTTGTGACTCTTTATTAATTGATATCTCGAAAATTAGAAGAAATTTGGAAAAACTAAAGATGAGGGATTTGATAGGGAATGTATTTTTTTTTAATTTTGTCCAATCCTTGTCGAGATACAAATTAAAATATTTTAGTTGTTTTAACTTTAAAGCGCAGTACTCACTAGTAGACATGTTGACCTATAGACCGTCTAGAGACGTCTCGTCTAGAGTCCATACTACGATGTTAATTTCTCAGTCCCATTTTCGCAGTTCACCATGGATGACAAAATAAAATAAAAAAAATATAGGAAGGGTCACTTAGTGGCCTTAGACGCCAGTGGTCCTGGGTTCGAATCCCAACGAAAGCCTAAAATATTTTTTCTGGGTTTTCGGATTCGTCGGTCGCTAATGATCTAAGTAGTTGATACGACTTTAAATAAACCAAAAAAAAAAATAAATATAGTAAGCTGGCCATGGTTTGCCTTTAGAACAGTGATTCTCAACAACTGTACCGTGGCACTTTTGGGTATCGCGAAATTTATGAAGTGTCCCGCCAAATTTTAGAAACGTTAACATTATTAATGTTTATACTATGGTCAGTGTACCGCCAAGTATTGATATTTTTTTAAAGTGTACCGCAACAAAAAAAAAAAGTTGAGGACCACTGTTCTAGATAATAGTGGCGTATACACTGTCAAAGTGTTGCGGAATGATGATTACGTTACATGCTGTCTCTTAAAGTCTCTCATTTCGACTGGGAGACGTTAGAACTGCGATTTTTGGTCTCGCAACAAGCCCCTAGACGGGGATTCGTCTATAGACATATCTATGGAGATAACCTGAGACGCGACTTAAGATCTCGAAACATGTCTACTAATGAGTACTAGGCTTTGAGAGTATACTTAAATTCCATTTTCTATGCATTCTTGGTAAACAAAGTAAGCTTTGAAAGTTTTTAACCAATTAGAACACATATTGGCTGATCTAAGCCAATAGAAATTGATTTAGTTATAGCCTACTTGATTTATTCTACAACTCGTCTCTTTGAGATATAAGACAAATAATTTTCAATAAGTATCCCTTAATTTTTTTTTTGAGACGGTTTTTCCACGTAAAACAGTGGCTCTTAACAAGTGGATCACTTAAATTTTAATTTTAATTTTTTTTTTTTGTTTTAGCTGCAGTTTTGGCGAGTCAACAAGCCGCCGCTGTGACTGTGATCAACCCGTATCCACCAAAATGAGCGTGCAACGATCGAAACGTGACAAATTTACGACACAAATCGTCCGTGTGATGAAAATGACCTATAAAGAAGAAAACTTCTAGTGTTCAAAAAATGAGTGAATCTAAAACTGTATTGACAAAAAATGAATGCATTTAAAAAAAATAAATAAATAAAATACGGGTTGTAATAAATTAAGTTATGCAAAACGATGCAGCAACGAGTGGAGGGGGAGACCGGGTGGAAGGAGGATTCTTTTACTACATATATTATATAAAAGATTTATTATTATACATACCTACATACATACATACAAATAAATGATGGTGTAGATTATATATCGAAAATTTGTAAAGAGATAGTAAAAAGATGAAATGTTTTATATTTATATTATAATTGATTAATATTTAAATCCATATTGGATTGATGACGCGATTTCTTTCGAAGATGAGACAATAAAAGTTTTGTCTATCACAACAATCGATTCGGATTGTGAGAGAGGGGGAAAAAAAAAAAAATGCGAAAATGCATAAGAAACTTTTGGAAGATGTGTGCTTTGAGTGATTATATAAACGAGTTAAAGACTAAACATGCAAATTTTCAAAGATTGTGGCGCTAATTTGTGAATGTTTGTAACTGTAGTACGAATTGTTATATCATATTATATATTTTTTAAATGAAGAAAATGTAGTAAAAAGCGCCCTGTTCCAATTGCATTCCATTCAAAGCTTCCCTTACGACAAATCGTACGAATGTTCGTAAGCGTAAAGCTCTCTGTCTCTATGATTACCCTACCTATCTACCCAAACGCCTGCAGTCCTTAAAAAGTGCGCACCAACGATTTTTTTAGATTAATAGAGTGCGTGTGTGCACTGCCACATAAATAAATAATTTTTTTTTAAACTAATTTATAATAAACTTGAGAATAGTTAACTATATATTGGTAATAATTATGTTAATTTGAAACGAAAAAAAAAATGTAAATGGACTTAATAATCTATCTGTGTATATAAAAAGAAAAATTAGAATGTAATGAAAGTTCTTTTTTGAAGTCATAGAAATTAAACTTAAAAAAAAAAAACAAAAATTAAAAAAAAAATTTAATAATCGTAGACTGAACGTATCATGAGAGAGAACGAAAAAAAAAACAAGAAAAAACTTTCTAATTAATGAATTATTGTAATTAATTAAAGTATATATATATATATAAATATATTATATATTAATAGCTGTGTATTTTTTGAATGTGAAACAAAAAACTTGAAAAAATAACAAAAGTATAAAAAAAAATGATAACGCTACCGTTTTTGTTTCGTTCGTCTTATTTTTTATTTTTTATGGTCTTTTTGTAATAAGAAAATTTGTTAGAGAGAATAAAAAAAAAATTGTTCCAGTTTTAGTGGAGCATCGTATTTGACTTAAGAAGTTTTTCATTTTTTTTGGCGCTAATGTTTTACATATATATATATATACACACACACATACACACACGAATATTATCATTTTACAAGAAAATTTTTTTTGGAATATTAAAATGTGAATGGAAGATGAAAAAAAAATATATTATATATGAAAAAACAAATGATAATGATTTTTTGAATTGTTTCGATCTGAGATTTATGAATGATGATCGAATGATTCTCTGAGTAATTTTTATTTATATTTTCTTAATAAAATTATTTCCTTCAATAAAACAAAAAAAAAAAACTTGCAGTTGTTTTTTTTTTACTCAGTTTTTTTTTTCCTTCCTTGAACAAAAGAACATAGTGGGGTTGAAACAGTTTGCTGGATATAGTCCATCGTTCTTTTTCGACGAAAATTTTTTTCCCATGGATTTTTTTTAAACTAGCTACACACATTGGGAGCCTGTAAGTGGGCAGTTAAATTCTTTTAGAATCATTTAAGAACTTGACAAAATTTCCATTTCAAAAAGCTAGGATGAGAATTTAAATTGCTATAAAATAAAAATGAATAATATGTAAACTCGAAAATTACGAATATCTCGGAAAGGACAAAAAATTTAACAAATCGGCTCCGACAACTTTTCCGATTTTACTCTCGACTATTTAACTTCCGAGTTTCATCGCGAAAATCAATCGGAAAGTCTCGATCGAACTTTTTCTGGGCGCAAGTTTGGACTTGTATTAACTCATTGAAAGATATGTTCAATATACAAAAGAAAGAACAATCAAATTATATAGAAGTTTCAACGAAATATTATCAGTTCTCTGGTGACTACGTGGGATTATCGGCGCTCAGCATGCAGAAGGTCTTCGGTTCGATTCTAGCTCTCGGCGTTGTGGTTTTTTCCTTTCTAGGTCGCTAATACTCTTGGGCTTCTCTCTATTCGTTACAGGGCTTACGTTTCAGCATTCATCGATCGTTTATCCTTCATCCTTCGAGACTAAATCGATAAGTTTCTAAGGACGTAGTGATAATCGATCGAGAACACCTGTCCATTTGATTTTTTCTTTTTTATGCATGAGGATTTTTAAAAATAATTTTGGTGAAATTGTAATTGGAAAATTTGGATATGAATTTTCAGATTTTTCAAAATAGAAAAGCGGGACGTGAATCGCGATTAAATTTCCAAGCGATTCACAAAATTTGATTCTGCATTTTTCATTTTTTTTATGCGGAAATCCACCATAATCTGAAAAACTGTTATATAAGTGGCCAAAATTGGCATTTATCGTGTTTTTTGCAACTTTAACGCCGAATATCTCGTTAACTATCGATTGTACGTAAACGAAAGTTGGTTCATTGGAATCAGCATAAACTGTTTTATCCATATACACCAAGAAAGTCCCGGAAAAGCTTAAGGGGGAGATTTTCATTTGTTGCTTTCTGAGATTTTAAGAATATACGGCCAGATGCACGTCGATTTTGATGCGACCTCCACAGAAACAAATTGAGAGTTCTTTAGCTCCGTTTATCCTTTCTGGATACCCTGAAAAATGATATTTGTCTAATAAGGATAGAAATAAATTTAAAAACCGAATATACCAGCTTCTATAAAAGCGAATGTTTCAGAACACATTTAAAAACTTTTTTACCCACTTTCTGTCGCTATTTTTTCGTCGATTTGAGCACTAAAAGCCACATGAATCGATAGATAATTAATTATAGAACATTTTTCAAAAAGAAAATTCAAGGAAACTCTTCAAATAACGCCGTAAATCAAGAAAAAAGATTTACTATACGTCATATGGGCGATGCTGCTGCCGCCCTTACATTGATATTTTGAACTAGCTAACGAAGTTTCAAAAAATTCGGTGAAAATTTGACGCCAATTTTTGACGTTTTTTGGAAGATCCAGCCATCTAGTGAAATAACCATGAACTAACAGACCAACTTGACAGATAACAGTTCTAAACAGTTCCAAATACTACCTAACAGTTCCGAACAAACACATTTTTTTATGTTCCCAATTGTCGGTCCCGAACGGTTAGGTACTATTTGGAATTGTTCAGAACTGTTATCTGTCAAGTTGGTCTGTTAGTTCATGGTTATTTCACTAGATGGCTGGACCTTCCAAAAAACGTCAAAAATTGGCGTCAAATTTTCACCGAATTTTTCGAAACTTTGTTAGCTAGTTCAAAATATCAATGTAAGGGCGGCAGCAGCATCGCCCATATGACGTATAGTAAATCTTTTTTCTTGATTTACGGCGTTATTTGAAGAGTTTCCTTGAATTTTCTTTTTGAAAAATGTTCTATAATTAATTATCTATCGATTCATGTGGCTTTTAGTGCTCAAATCGACGAAAAAATAGCGACAGAAAGTGTGTAAAAAAGTTTTTAAATGTGTCCTGAAACATTCGCTTTTATAGAAGCTGGTATATTCGGTTTTTAAATTTATTTCTATCCTTATTAGACTAATATCATTTTTCAGGGTATCCAGAAAGGATAAACGGAGCTAAGGAAGTCCCAATTTGTTTCTGTGGAGGTCGCATCAAAATCGACGTGCATCTGGCCGTAAATTCTTAAAATCTCAGAAGGCAACAAATGAAAATCTCCCCCTTAAGCTTTTCCGGGACTTTCTTGGTGTCAATCGATAGAACACCTTACGCTGATTCCAATGAACCAACTTTCGTTAACGTACTGTCGTTAGTTAACGAGATATTCGACGTTAAAGTTGCAAAAAACACGACAAATGCCAATTTTGGCCACTTATATAGCAGTTTTTCAGATTTTGGTGGATTTCCGCATTAAAAAGAATGAAAAATGCAAAATCAAATTTTGTGAATCGCTTGGAAATTTAATCGCGATTCACGTCCCGCTTTTCTATTTTGGAAAATTTGAAAGTTCAGGTCCATATTTTTTAATTTAAATTTTACCAAAACAATTAAAAAAAATCCTCATGCATAAAAAGGAAAAAATCAAATGGACAGGTGTCCTCGATCGATCACTACGTCCTTAGAAACTTATCGATTTAGTCTCGAAGAACGAAGGATAATCGATCGATGAATGGCGAAACGTAACCACTGTAAGGAATAGAGAGAAGCACCTAAATATTAGCGACCTAGAAAGGAAAAAAACCACAACGCCGAGAGCTGGAATCGAACCGAAGACCTGCATGCTGAGCGCCGATAATCCCACGAAGCCACAAGAGAACTGAGGATATTTTGTTAGAACTTCTTTATAAATTGATTGTTCTTTCTTTTGTATATTGAACATATCTTTCAATGAGTTAATACAAGTCCAAACTGGTGCCAAGAAAAAGTTCGATCGATACTTCCCGATTGATTTTCGCGATGAAGCTCAGAATATAGATAATCGAGATTAAAATCGGAAAAGTTGTCAGAGCCGATTTGTTAAATTTTTTGTCCTTTCCGAGATATTCGTAATTTTTGATAATACAAATTCTTACTGAGCACCGTAAAATACTATTGAATATTAAATTAACATCTTTATGCTCGTGTAATGTGATTGCCTATGTTAAACATTACATTGAAATTCATTGAGTTATTCTCAATTTTGTGATGATGTGAATTTCCATTAAATGTTTTGACAATTTTATCGATATCGTAATTGAAAATTTTTTATACATTTTAGAATACAAAATCCTTTGCTAAAATCTCTGAAAAAAAAATGTTCAAAAGGAATGTTGTAACAAATTAAAAACTCAAACATTTGATTAAAAATTATTTTATTGAATAATCTCAACAAAATTGCTTGCCAATTAAAAGTTATCACATTCACAAAAATGTCATCAAAACATCAATAACAGGATGTATTAAAGATTAATAAAAACAGATTTCGTTATTTAGTAAAAAAAGCTCAACTAAATTGTTAAATTTATTTGTGTCAATTAATTGTAACGGGTTGACAATTTTCTTAAAACGCCAAGCGAGCGTCGGAATAAGTTTGGAATATTTTTTCGACCGAGTTCGGAAGCGACCGTTCGTAGATCGAGTCCTAAATTAAATTCAGCTGCCGTCTTCATAATATTCTACAAAATATGAAAATTACAATCAATTATTATAAAAAAAAGGAAATTATTTCAGATAAATACTTTGGCTGATCGTTTCATTGTATAATCCAATCATGAATGAACGATATCTTTCTCGGAAGCACCCGAAATACGGTCAGTGAACGATATCGATGGTAAAATTAGAATTCCACCGTTTTTGTTACCGAATTTTCGCTCTAACGATTCCTTTACTGATTCTAAAAGCAAACAAAATTAATTTCATCTTACATGTTACAAGGTAATTAATTAAATTTTACCTAATAAATGGAATAATGCATTGTATGCAACCCCAAATTATCGAACCCTTGCACAGTATATTTCTTGCCCTTCCATCCAGGTGTCAAACCAATTATGTCCATGTATTGTTTTTTTTTCTTTGAGGAAGTTGTCGAGGTACGTCCATGGATAACACCGTGATTGATTGGTTTATCGGTGACATAAGCATGAGCATTGATATCCTTGTATCCAACAGTTTTCGCGTATGTATCAGCAATCTACGAAATTTCTCGTTCACCCGTTCCCATATCAAAGGCGGGAACATCAACTCCAGGCCCTAAAAAAAAAAAAAATTACGTTCATATAATGTCACCCCTCTAAAGAAATTTCATTGCAATTCATAAATATGGAATATTGGGTTGGCAAGAGAGTTCTTGCGGTTTACACTAGTAGTTAGCGTTATGTTTATTTCGTTATTCTTTTGTCAATGTTAGAATTTTTTTTCTGTTAAGATTTGGTAGTCGATATCTTCAGGTTGTTATATAAACCAATTTCATATAATTTTGTTTACAACCTTCAGTTTACGATCAGTTTTAACATAAAGTGAAAAATAAGCATTTTCGACACATTTTACTTTTTTATTTTCGTAAAGGCAAGAAAGCGGCTAAGCCTCATAAAGAGATATGTAAAATTTATGGCGTTGATTGTTTAACAGAACGCACTTGTTAGCATTGGTTTAAAAAATTTCGTTCTGGAGATTTCTCACTGAAAGATGAACAACGTTCTGGTCGACCTTCTCAAGTTTATGATGACAAAATGAGAGCGATAATTGAATCGAATCGTTACATTGCTGTGCAAGAGATTGCAAAACAATTAAATGTATCACACACAACAATTGAAAAAGCATACAAGACCTATAGGACGTGTTAAGAAGATCGATATTTCGGTTCCGCACGAATTGAAAGAAAGTCACCGAACACAACGAACAAATGTTTGGCATTTCTAACGTAATACAATCGACCTTTTTGCAAACGAATTATCACTGGCGATGAAAAATGGATCTTATACAATAACGTTAATCGAAAACGAGCAGCCGCTTTCTTGCCTTTATGAAAATAAAAAAGTAAAATGTGTCAAAATTGCTTATTTTTTCACTTCATGTTAAAACTGATTGTAAACTGAAAGTTGTAAACAAAATTACACGAAATTAGTTTATATAACTACCTGAAGATATCGACTACCAAATCTTAAAAAAAAAATCTAACATTGACAAAAGAATTGCTAGTGTAAACCGCAAGAACTCTCTTGCCAACCCAATAGAAGAAAACGTCCTTACAACTATCAAATGGTTTGGTACCAAACCACCAAGATATCCTTTCTTGGCCAATTCGAGGGCGAAGTGGCGAGTAATTTTTTCGTGTAGGACTTAGGGTTGATTTTGATACCGGCCTCGGCTCCACTAAATGGTACGTCAACACACGCACATTTCTAGGTCATCAACGTCGACAAAGTTTTGACGTCATCACGACACACGTCCAATGAGTAACGAATACCTGCAAAAAAAATTTTCATAAATTAATTTATGGTCTTTCATTTTACTAAGAACAAAATTTCCATGAAAATCAAAAGTTTTCCTAGATATAGTCCACTAAATATTATCATCATAAAAATTTAGGGAATGTGAAATTTGAAGGGAATGAATTAATAATGATTAAAAGAAATTTTTGGAATATTTTATTCTAATCCGTTTATCTGGGCATTTTCGATTGTTATCAATGACTTTGTAATGCAACGCAATTTTAGGCAGCTATTTCTATCGCATTATTTTTGCTAATGAATGGAAAGTTTTAAATCAAATTACAAAATCCAATAATACGCATAAATCCGAGAAATTCAATTTAACAATTACATACGTAGGTAAATATATAAATTATGATAGTAACATTTCACTTGAATATTATAAAATATAAATACATCATAGCAATACGTAGTTATAACTTGTCATATTCTGATTTTATTATTAATAAAAAAAAAATTACTCATAATATTTATTTAGGCAATTGTAAAGAATAACATAAAGAGAAAATATTTTTATATATTTTTCGAATGAATTGCATCACAATTTACGTAATACACCGTGTTTAAAATAACACATCGTTCCAAAAAGGTGTTAGTATAGATATTAAAAACGTGAGCCTGTTGAAATTGTCACCAAAAGTTTGGATCTTGTCCTTCGAAAATCATTTTATGAAAATATTTTTATGGTATAGTTACAAATTTTCACATTACCATATTATCTTTCAAAGTACTTCGGTACCAAAAATTAATATACATTTTGGAATCCTTAAAAATTAATGATTTAGAAATGTTTCTCAAATTTTTGAACAAATATTTTAAACCAGACATGGCATGTCTATAAAAAATTGCATACAATAAAATTTTAGCGTATTTATTCCAAATATTTCATACAAATAAATAAAAATGATGAAAACAAATTAAATACTTCTAAAATTTACAAAAAAAAAAAATTTTTAACAGTTTTATTTATGATTTTGTGAAAATTTTCAATAGTTTACCAAATTTTTTTCATCTAGGCAAATAAAATTTTGCAACATTATTTCTTAAAAATGTTATCACCCCAACTATAATTAGCAAAGGTTAACTATAATATACTAAGGTCTAAAAAAAATTTCTTATGATGTCCAAAACTTGATTAAAAACGAGGTCTTTATATCACTATTAAGGATTGCCCCAATCCATTTTTTCATTTTCCATTTAAATAATAATTAGGAAATTTTATTTTTGAATTTTCATAACTGTAAAACAGTTCATTGTATTAACAATCTTAAAGGAGTAAAGGGAATTTTAGGCTCTACAAAAAAGATCCTTAGAACAAAGTTCCTCAGATCAGCCGTTTTGAAAATATACAAGTTCGAAAATGAAACAAAGATGAATGCACTGACCTATAAAAATCTTATGGCAATCTATCAAGTTCAGTGTAATTAATCCAGAAATAAACAAATGCGTATATCTAAATGACTCGTAATTTCCCCCGGGGGACTCTTGTGGAGGTTGCGCTGAAAATCTAAAAGGTGGCAAACCTTTCCAGGGGTCCGAACAACAACTACTCCAAGTTTCATTGATATCGGTCGAACAGTTTAGGAATGCATTAAGAACAGACAGACATACATACATTCGTTTTTATAACTTTTTCAAGTTATAGTGTTTTTTGACATCCACTCTCTTATAAACTATCATTACATGAAAAATTACGTTTATTCATCACTCCTTTCTTACGTGACAGAAGCCGAAAAGAATTTTACATTGATAAGTACACATTCTACATTTTTCACTTCTTTTGCGACACCTTAAATTATTTCCCCTTTTAGGACTATCGTTTTTTCACTCCTTTTGAGACACCTTCTCGTTTACTCCTTTTGGAACACTCTCATTTTTCACACCTTTTCGGACACCCACTTTTTTTCAAAATTACACCTAATTTCCCCACGGGGACTTTTGGGGGCCATCCATAAATTACGTCACACGTTAAGGGGGAGGGAGGGGGTCGACGAAGTGTGACATTATGAGACAAGGGGGTGGGAGGGGTTCTAAATTTCGTGACGTCACATTTCAAAATCTATTTTAACCTTAGTGTTAAGTAAAACACGAACTTTGAGCTACTAACGAAACACTCACAAACATTTGCAATACTATCCGCAGAAACTTAAAGGTCAAATTGTTTTATCGGCCACTCGCTCTACTACACTTAGAAAAAAATTCGGTTCTGACCACCAAATTTCATTTACGCCAACAAAATGATTTGATAGCCCATTGCCAATCAAATGTTTAGATTTAATTGTTATTGAGCTGGGTCTTTAGGTCCTTTGCCCAGCAAATAAATTATAGAGCTAATCATATCAGAATGAAATTATTTTGTTTTGTTTTTTTAGAGGAAAAGAGCCTTGCTCTGAAACTCAAATATAATTTATATTTATTTTAATTTTATACATAAGTATTGGACCAATAAAGATTTATATTATTATTAGAAAAAAAAAAGATTTAATTGTCTGAAGAGAATTTTTTTCTTGGTGTAGTGTTACGCGCCGATACTATTGCCCTTTGATAAATGCCGCTAAATGCTGCACCGTGCCTAGCGGTGATATTGTTTTTATTTCATTTGACAATTGACTTTCAACATGATTAAGTTTGCTCATTAATAAATATAATTAATTGTTTTTTTTTTATTTATTTCTTGAAATGTTTGATTTGATGTTAATTTTATTTAAAAAAGTGGTTGCGTGTACTTATATACGCGCGTGAGAAGTAATACTTCTTTGGTATCATTAAAAATTAGTTTTTATTAATTTTATTCAAATAATCAATTTTAAAAAACTGTAGTTTTTATATTTAATAGTAATAATATATATATATATATATATATATATATATATATATATTTAAAGATATAATTATTAAAAATAAAATTAAGAGAATAATATTTTAAATTGTATCAACAAATTATATCCAAAGAAAGCTGCAAGACGTTTATAAAATTTGTCAGGATCATTTTTCTGGTTAACAATTCATGCATGTCATGAAAACGAAGCTTCATAGAAATTGCAAAATAAAGTAAGTAGCTACTTGTCAAAGTAAATGTCTTAATCTTATTCATATCTTGTGTTACTAAATTATTATTCTAATTGAGATGGAATTTATCGGGAAATTGGACAATAATTAAAAAGAAATGTGAAATTGTCAAATGTCGCTACGTTTCGTAGTTATTTACAACTTCATCAGGCAATATTTGAGGTTAACATTCACGTACAATAAACAAGTTTATATAAATAAATATAAACAAGTTTATATTTTACGTGAATGTTAACCTCAAATATTGCCTGATGAAGTTGTAAATAACAACGAAACGTAGCAACATTTAACAATTTCACATTTCTTTTTAATTATTGTCCAATTTCCCGATAAATTCCATCTCAATTATTCAACATCATGGATGAAAGTAATTTTTCCAATTATTATTCTAAGATAGTTGAATCATTTCCGAATCTCAGATTTCGTGATAACTAAGAATATGCATGGAATGCAGACGTCATTTTCATCATTAAATTTCAAATAGTATAACAGCTACTGCAAAATTCGAGAAAAGTAATAACTTATTTATTAATAATATGTGTCATTTGTATATATAATTATTTTTAATTTAAATATAAAAATAAATAAATTAGTAAATAGATACAACAACAATTCAGTGGTTTTGCGCCTAACTTCATTTTGTTAATATTTGTCTCAAGATGCGCGCGCATCTTAAAATTTCACTCTCATCATTTTTATAACGCGCCTTAAGAAGTATAACTTCAAAAAATTTTGGAGTTGCTGTTTTAATTCAACAATTATTTGTAGATGTAAAATTTGTGACGTATATAAGAAGGGTGGGTCTCACAAGTGTGATCAGGTGTGACAAAGACGGGGGAGGGGGTCAAAAATCATGAAATGTGTGTGACGTAATTTATGGGTGGCCCTTTTGTGGGGGTTGCGCTGAAAATCTTAAGGATGGGAAACCTTCCCTGGTGCCCGGACAACAACTTCTCCAAGTTTCATCGAAATCAGTCGAATAGGAATGCATAAAGGACAGACAGACAGACATACATTCGTTTTATATATAAAGATAGAAATTTTCGAAACCTACTCTCATTCAACTAGTTTTGCGAAAAGTTCCGTTTTTCAATCAAGTTTTCCTTGATTCCAAGACCATCTCTGTTCCACTCGTCTACTTTTACTTTGACCAAACAAAAGATAGACGTTGCAAAATGCATACAAACAAAACGACAATGTTCGTGACTTGATCATCGATAATCACATCAATTTCCATACGACTTGTCGGAGAAAAGAAAATCTTACAAAAAAAAAAAAAAGAAAAGGTAATTATTCAAATGGAATCACGTTCGATTATTTTACTACCTTGCAACAATAATTTCCCGGTTTTCAAGGTTTACATAAAAAAAAAAAAAATAAATTATGATTTATGAATCGTTTTAACAATCTTAAAAGTAACAAAATTTTTATGCTAGAACCTCATCGTTAAATTGTTGCATCCGTGACCATGACAATTTTTTTTTTAAGACTTGGAAGATCGTAAATTTTACTTCATTGTGATTTTTAAAAAAATTTGAATCGAATGAAACATTTTCCTAGATGTTAATTTTTGAGGAAAATTTTCTCTAGGCCTCCAAGGGATCGCGACTTACAAAGTGAATCATTTTCAATCAATTGCCAATACACGTGATATAATATAAACTAACAAGCTGAAAACACTTAAGAAAAACTAATTGACGGCAAGCGAAGTTCATAAAAACGTGTGCTAATTGATTTAACAAACATTTGCGATGAGAGCACAACACCAACGCCAATTTATCAATCGACTGATCGATTGATTCGGGCCTAAAAAGCTGCTAATGGATGTCTATGAGGAGGCAATTGGGCAAGTCAATGCCAACTATTTTCGAGACGACAACCTAAATGACAGACCCGAAGAGTTCCCAAACGACTCAAACACATCGATCGATCGATTCAATACAAATTGAATAGTGTAGAGGTAATAGGGTATGTGAAGATACAAATGTATCAATGTATGTGTGGGCATGTTGAAGGAAATTGTTGAAAAGTGGGAGTCTTCAGATAAATAACCCGTCTCATCAACTTTATAAAACAATACCCATTTGTTGTACATTGGCACATTACTAAACAACAAACTGTTTATATTTTTCCTTTTCTTTTCCTTATAAAACATTTTCCTATTTGTGTCTCTCTCTCGCTGTGTTTTCATTAAGCAATAAATTTTATTTTTTTCCACATACTTATTTAGTAAATAAATACCGTAACTAGGACATTTTGAAATCGAAAATAACGAGCGTTTATAGTTCTTAATTTTCCGTGATAGTGGTGGTCTCGTAGTGGCTCCTTTAAAAAAAAATTTTGGCAACATTTATAGTGATCTAAAAAAAAAATTTTTGTGCTCGATTTTGTGACAGTGAAATTTCATATCATGGAACAACACCAAGAAAAGTCGGCGTTTTTTACGAAAAAGGATAATGCCTATATACGACTCGAAAAATTTGTTAACGACAACCTATACGGTAAATAATAATTTTTAATGACTTGTACCGTTTTTAAATTAAATAGTTAAATAGAGTTTGAAAATGTTTCGATAAAGTTAATGTAAATTTAAATTAAATCAATTGAGTAAATTTGTCATAGTTTGGAAGCTTCAGAGACAAGCAATTTATTTGTATTGATAGTCTAAGAGCTAGCAACGTTTTCGAGAGAGAATTTTAGGTCGGCCAGTTTTTATATATGTTATCTCTCGCACTATCCCGGACATCATACATTTTCAGACATTTTCATAAAGTGTCTGGCTGTCGGGAGGGGTTGCGTTTATTAGTGCGCATCGCACCAATGACAGGTAAAATATTGAAATTTTCAGAAAAAAGGAAAAGTTGCAGATGAAATTTGTAGAAAATAACATTTTACATAAAAAATGTTCAGTGACTAATTTTCGTAAGGTGGCTAGTTTGCCCGCTACAAGCTTAGAAAGGCTGGCTCGACGTGACCTCATTTGAGTAGCCGATCGTTCAGAGATACAGCCGTTGTGCCGACATGACGTATACAATAAGCTTTACAAGCTTGTAGCGGGCAAACTAGCGACTTTACGAAAATTAGTCACTGGACATTTTTTATGTAAAATGTTATTTTCTAGAAATTTCATCTGCAACTTTTCCTTTTTTCTGAAAATTTCAATATTTTACCTGTACAGGTGCAATGCGCACTAATAAACGCAACCCCTCCCGACAGCCAGCCACTTTATGAAAATGTCTGAAAATGTATGATGTCCGGGATAGTGCGAGTGATAACATATATAAAAACTGGCTGACCTAAAATTCTTTTTCTTCGACGTCGCTAGCTCTCGTACTTTTCCTTATTTTTTTATTTCCTATCTCGTAGATTCCTTATCTCAATCGATTGCTACACTCATAATGTAGTAAACCAAAATCTAATTTTTACATATGTTTATGAAAGATAGGGTGCCAATCAAAAAGTGCCCGCAAGTACTTTTAATTAAAAAAATCAAAATTGATTTTTGGAGATGAATTTCATTCATGTTGTAGTTAAATAAAATATAATCTACACTGTTAAAATCCCTTTCCTTCCCAAGTAAAATTAGATTACATTTTACCCCCCCCCCATCTCCCTAAACGCCTCACGTAATTATTGATTAAGTTTAGCTTAATGTTATCGTAGTGTTACCGTAGTTATATTTAACAAAAAAAAAAAAAATAATAATAATAATCGAACTATAAATCGGAGCGCAAAAGGTGTTAAGTCGTTGTCAACCAACCTACCAAAATGTTTCACGAAGCAAATCTATTTGGATCTGATTTTAATAAGGATTTTTTTTTTACTTCAAAAGCAACCTTTTTCATTTCAAATTTTTTTTTTTTAATAGTGTCACGAAACGATAATATTCACATTGTAATCTACATAGGTATATAAAAACGATTGTCTGTCTGTCCTTCATGCATTCCTAAACTGTTCGACCGATTTCGATGAAACTTGGAATAGTTGTTGCCCGAACCCCAGGGAAGGTTAACCAGCGTTTAGATTTTTAGCGACCCTCCCCCCCCCCCCCCCCCCGGAAAAATTGAGAGGGAAATTCATTTAGATATACGCATTTGTTTGCCTCACAGTACCCCTAATTTGTAGTGGTACCTTGACATGACTCGAAATTTAAGCTCAATATCTTCTTCACACATCAAAGGTGTCCCAAAAGGGCTGAAAAATGAGGGTGTCCCAAGAGGGATAAAAAAATGGGTGTCTGAAAAGGTGTGAAAAATGAGAATAATTCAAAAGGAGTGAAAGAGAAAGTGTTTCAAAAGACGTGAAAAAAGCGGATGTCTCAAAAGAGTTGAAAAAAATTAGAGTCCTAAAAGAGGAGACACAGTAAAGGTGTCTCAAAAGGAATGAAAAAAGGGGGTGTCCAAAAAGGATTGAAAAATGTAGAATACTTAAAAATGTGAAATTCTGTCTTTGATTTGCGCTTATCTCAATAAGAAAAGAGTGATGAATAATTAGTAATTTTTCTTAAATAATAAATGATAGTTTATAAGACAATGTATACCAATATCTGGAAATAGTGGATGGTTCTGTGGGGTAAATAATTTTTTTTAGCATAAACTCCAGAACGAACACATTGCCTATTACATAATTGCCGTAAAATGGTTCCTGTAGGATCACTATTAAATGCTGTCTAATGCTAATTAAATGCTAACTATTAAATGCTCTTTAAGGCTAAAATGATGATATTTGGTATAAAAGGCTTTCAAGTCTTAAAGGACAGCAAGTGGTTTTTATTCTCAAAAGTGTATAGAACCTACCCTGGGACACCTTATATTGTTTACCGAAGAAATAGTTCCACAGATATTAAGATGTTGAAATAAATTTTTATTCTTTCCTATCATGAATTTTTATATTTGGGTTGAAAGTTTCTATTAATCAATTAGTTTAATTTAGTAATTAATAAAAAAATCCCATAACCTGTTGGACACTTATTTTAAGGATTATTAAAAAAAATTTATTTGAAATGAAAAAAGTTGTATTTGAAGTAAAAAACTGTGTTTTATGTTATTCATTTTTTCAACCTCTTGCGAGTAATAAAATGTACTTTAATTGACCCTAAGACAAATTCTTATTAACCTAATAAAACAAAAATTAATTGTTCCCAGATGATACCATGCACGAAGAAGAAAATGGCCAGAACGAAAGCTATCTACCAGCAGCGATTAAAGAAAACACACCAATACAAAATTTTTATGCAGGTGAGTAAAAACAAATAAGACTCAAATTATTAAAACAAAAATAATATAATATTATATAAATAAACTATTGCAAAATTATTTAGATTTCCACATAACGGAAGGAGATCATTGTTATAAAAACGTGATATTAAATCGATTTGAAATTTCAACTTGAACTTCATTTTTAAAACACATGCAAATGCATTTTACTTAATTAATTGAGCGACCAGTTGGACATTGAAAATTCCTCCCAAAAATGCATACAATGCATAAAATATTAGATAATATAATATACATAGATAAAGGCATTGCGTTAGAAAGTCGATTTTAGAAAGTCAAAATTTAATCGATTCGTTAACGACAAATTGAATAACTGGAATGTTTCGAAAAACGAGTTTCAATGAACTTCGAGTCTTTCGAACGATGTGGGCCCTTAAAATCGATTTTCAAAACCCAAACGTTTAAACCAGGGGTCGGCAACATGCGGCCCGTTGTAAAATTACGTGCGGCCCGCCAAGCAAGAAAATGTTTCTTTATACTTCTGCGCAATTATTATCGAAAAATTATAATAAAAATAATATTTTTTAATTCTATTCTTTTCTTTAATTTTCATTTAGTAGTTTTGAAAAAATTATTATTAATTTAAATTTTACTTTATTATTATATATTACATTACCATTAAGTAAAAATTTATAAAACGTTACTCGTTATAATGGTAAACGCCCGCTTTTATTATTGTATTTTTTTAAAGATACAAAACGGCGGCGCCAAAACGTCCTACTTCGATGTTTTGTTCATTTGATGCTTCTAGTATTCAATGTTATGTTTATTAAAATAAAATAAATTATGTTCGTATATACTTTCTGTTGAACTGTATGGTATCTGTCTAAAATATAACGTCATAAAAAATTTTACTGTCCAAACACCCAAGATTTTATGATATTGGTATCTGTATAGTTTCATTTGTTTTTTTTTATATGGTTTTTTGTTTTTGTTTATGTAAGCTTTTATTTATATTTTATTATGATTTAAAAAAAAACTGTTGGAAATATATAACTACTAGTAACATTAAATGAACAAAACATCGAAGCATGTTTTGGCGTGGGACGTTTTGGCGCCATTGAAGCACTGAAGTTTTAAATAGGAAACTGAAGTTGATACAAAAAAAAAACCGCTCCCGCATAGATTTAGGACCTGGGTACAATGGAGTGAAAGCCCCCGCGGTAAAACATCCTACGCCAAAACGTCCGGCGCCAAACGGTGACGTCAAAACGTCACATACCGACAAAACATATGATGCCGCCCGCTTATAATTTTTAACCGACTTCAAAAAAAGGAGGAGGTTCTCAATTTGACTGTATTTTTTTTTATGTTTGTTACCTCAGCATTTCCGACTGAGTGAAGCGATTTTGATGATTTTTTTTTTTATTTGAAAGCTGGTGCTTCCCGAATGGTCCCATTTTAATTTGAAGAAAATCTTCCACTTCTAAGGGGTTGTAAACTAAGGGATGAAATATTAACTTCTTATTGGATGGCTCGATTTTGAAAATTATTTTTTTATTTGAAAACCAGTGCTTTTCGTGTGGTTCCATTTTAATGTAAAGGAAATCGTTCACTTCTAAGGGGTTGAAAACTAAGGGATGAAATACTAACTTCTTATTGGATAGCTCGATTTTGATAATTCTTTTTTTATTTGAAAGCTGGTGCTTCCCGAATGGTCCCATTTTAATTTGAAGGAAATCGTTCACTTCTAAAGGGTTGAAAACTAAGGGATGAAATATTAACTTCTTATTGGATAGCTCGATTTTGATAATTCTTTTTTATTTGAAAGCTGGTGCTTTACGTGGGGTCCAGTTTTAATTTGAAGGAAATCTTCCACTTCTAAGGGGTTGAAAACTAAGGGATGAAATATTAACCTTTTTACTGGATAGCTCGATTTTGATAATTCTTTTTTTATTTGTAGAACACAATCTTAAATTAATCTCCTATCCATTAAAAAAAAAAAAAAACTCCACTCATAAGGGGTTAAAAATTAGAAATGAAATAGTATTATAATTTTTTTCTGGCTAACCCGATTTTGATAATTTTGTTTCTATTACGTACATCGTACCTTTAAATTGTTCACATTTCAATTTGAAGAAAAAAATCCACCCCTTAAGGATGAAAATAGGGGATGAAATCATTTAACCGAATTTTGATAATTTTTTTCTGTTGGAAAGAATAATCCACTTAGTTTTGTTATTACATTTAAAAGCAAAAAATTTCAACCCTTAAGGGCAAAAAGGGATGATGTAGTAACTTTTAATATTAAACGGCGCTGCCTCATATGAGCAACGCGTTTGGAAGGTTAACCATTTTCAAGAAAATAAAATCAGTCATCAAACTTAAGATCACTAAAACGCGAGAAATAAATAAATATTATAAAAAAATGAAAAACCGACTTCAAAATGTATAAAAACTCTAAAACAAAAAAATGCACTAAAAAGTAACAAAATAATGGCGTATCCTTGCAGTATCTACAACTTACAAATTATTAGGATGATACAATGTACAACTATTGTTATTTTTGGAGTTGGTGTCAGCCAAGAAAATAAATATTAATGGTAATTTGTAAAAATTGTAAAAAGGTTTAGTTGGTAATTGGTATTTTGTAGTTTAAAGGTCGCTAGATATTGTTACAGGTCGAGTATATTGTTTAAAATTTAATTTGAAAAATAATTTTCATAAGGTATTCTCGTTTTTTGCTAAGTACCAATATAGTCGTATTTTCTTGACTGACACCAACTCCAAAAATAACAATAGTTGTACAATGTATCATCCTAATAATTTGTAAGTTGTAGATACTGCAAGGATACGCCATTATTTTGTTACTTTTTAGTGCATTTCTTGTTTAAGAATTTTTATATATTTTGAAGTCGGTTTTTCATTTTTTTATAATATTTATTTATTATTTTTTTAAACGGCCCGCCGTCCACAAAAGGTTGCCGACCTCTGGTTTAAATTATTCAGATTCATAACTCGTTTATGATAGGAAAAATATTTCGTAACACGACGACGACGTATTATGCAATTGAAACAATTTCAGGTTCTAATATTTTAATAACCGGCGGCACCGGTTTCCTCGGCAAAGTGCTCATCGAGAAACTGTTGCGATCATGTCCCGACTTACAAAGTCTCTACTTGATTATTCGACCGAAAAAGGGCAAAGACATAGCCGATCGAATCGAAACGATTTTCGATGATGTCGTAAGCATTGTAATAAATTATCTTAAAATAAAAAATTAATTTGGGTTTTTTTTTCTCGTAAGATATTCACGAAATTATGGAAAAATCAACCGAAATTTCGACATAAAATTGTTGGAATCAATGGAGATATTGCACTTCCGGGACTTGGACTTAGTGCTGCTGATCGAAAACGAATCACTGATGAAGTATACAGAGATTAATTAATAAAATTGATAGATTAATTAATTTTTTTCTTTTAAAGGTTTCAATAATTTTTCATGTAGCCGCCACGGTGCGTTTCGATGAAAAACTTAAACTAGCTATGAATATTAATGTTAAGGGAAGCAAGGAAATGTTAGATCTTAGTCGCGAGTGTAAACATTTAAAAAGTCTCGTTCATGTTTCCACGGCGTTTTCCCACTGTCCTCGCAATTTTATAGACGAAAAATTCTACCCATTGCCGATGGAGACCGAGAAAATGCTCGCCATGGCCGAGGCCACCACCGATAAAGACTTTGATCGAATCACACCAAAGTAAACAACCTGTTCGGGTCTTCACAAGCAACAGGATACAGGAAAAATTTCTAATCGTTCGCTCTATTTTAGATTATTAGGCGAATGGCCCAACACCTATGCATTCACCAAGGCAATGGCCGAGGATATGGTCAAAAATTATCCGCACTATTTACCGATGTGTATCTTTCGACCGGCCGTCGTTATTGCCACCTATCAAGAGCCGATTCGAAGTTGGATCGATAATCTTTATGGCCCGACTGGGGTTTTTATCGGAGCCGGTACTGGGGTTTTACGAACGTTACATTGTGACAAAAATAACGTGGCTGATATCGTCCCAGTGGATTTAACAGTCAATGGAATGATTGCATCAGCCTATGACGCTAGTTTAACACGAAAACGGTACATTGATTCATTTCTTTAACTATATAATCAACTAGCTGATACCCGCCCGCTTCGCTGAGTGTATCTAAATTTAACTGATTGATTAAAAGGTTCCGTACGTTCATAGCAAAATATAAAAATTAATCTATTTTGACCGAAAAAGATAAAAGATACTTTCAGACTTTAGATCCAAAGAAAGTTCATCAAAATTAGTAAAACTATACTTTTCAAGAAAGAGGTGTTAGTTGTCTCACATCAGCTTCTATACGATTTTTAGTAAAAACCTACCTCTATTCTTTCCTTTAGGACTTGAAAACCTTTCATACCAAATGTCATTTAAAACCGTACAGCTATTTTAGGGGGCATCCATTAATTGCGCGAGGCTTTTTTTGCGAGTTTTGAAATCCCATCCCCTCCCCTCTGGTAAGTTGTCATGAGATTTGGCATATATCATTCCTCCAACCCGCAATCTTATGTGATATTTTTCAAAACAAAAAAATCTATATATATATATAAGCGAAAAACGATCACTGACTTATCACGAGATCTCTGAAACTATAGGTCCGATCGACTTGAAATACAACATAGTTACTCCTCTTACCATGTAGACGCGTACTAAGAACGGATTTTACGCAAATCCTTTCCAAAATAAAATTTTCAATTTTCAAGTTTTCATCTACTCATCTTTACAAAATTTACTATCTTTTTACGTAAACATAACTGTAATGACTTTTTTATATTTTGCTATGACGGTTTCTATTAATTATGATAACCAGTCAATTTAGCTATATCCAGCGAAGCGGGCGGGGATCAGCTAGTACGTGATATTTGGGGGACCTTCCCTTTGCCCAAAGTAAGATTAGTTGAGATTCGGCTCAACCCCATCGGCCCCTGAACGCCTCACGTAATTAATGGATGTTCTCTTAAAAGAATAGATTAATAGCTATCCTACAGGATCTTTAACAAAACTTCATTAAAATTCGTTTCGTTAAGTAATTTTTAATTTTGTGAAAGTTTTAGTTTATTATTTTAATACGTTTATTTCTAACTAGCTGATACCCGCCCGCTTCGCTGAAAGTATCTAAATTTAACTGATTGATTAAAAGATTCCGTACGTTCATAGCAAAATATAAAAATTGATCTATTTTGACAGAAAAAGATGATGGATACTTTCAGACTTTAGATCCAAAGAAAGTTCATCAAAATTCGTAAAACTACTTTTCAAGAAAGAGATGTCAGCTGTCTCACATCAGCTTCTATATAATTTTTAGTAAAAAAGTACCTCTATTCTTTCCTTTAGGACTTAAAAATCTTTCATACCAATTATCATTTAAAACCGTCCAGCTATTTTAGGGGGCATCCATTAATTGCGCGAGGCGGTTTTTCCGATTTTTGAAATCCCCTCCCCTCCCCTCTGGAAGATGTCATAAGATTTGGCATATATCATTCCCCCAACCCGCAATCGAATGTGATATTTTTCAAAACGTGTGCTTTCGTAAAAAAAAAATACGTGATATTTGCGAGACCTTCCCTTACCCCAAAGTAAGATTAAACTCAATTCCATCAGCCCATGAACGCCTCACGTAATTAATGGATGTTCCCATAAAAGAATAGATTAATAGCTATCCTACAGGATCTTTAGCAAAACTTCAATAAATTTCGTTCCGTTAAATAATTGTTAAGTTTTTGAATTTTTAGTTTATTTAATACGTTTATTTCTAATTAATATCTTCAGCAATGAACAATGATAAATTCAAATATTTTTAAAAATTTCAATATTAATTTTATCGGGTGTTAAATTGAAATTCCTATTTATATTCCAGTACAAATTGTCAATTTTTTAATTTCAACTTTGTGCAGATTTCTTTCGTTATTGTGTAAAATTGGTCAGGCCTTCTTGAGGAAAATGAATTAAAATTTTATTTCACGAATTTTACCGAAATTTTTTAAATGTACGGTTCCTGTAGGATATAATTGTTTTGCCATCCCATGGGAACCATTATTCTAGCCTTAAAAGTATCATTCTCCCCCAAACTACCACATTGCAAAAATCATATCAATCTTTAACTCTGTGATAAACAAAAAACATATATATCCCATGGGAATAGTACATCTCTCCTGAGTAAAAAATTAGATCAAATCTTCTTAAGGAAAATGAGTTAAGATTCTATTTCGTGGATTTTAATGAAACTGCTTTTAAATACACGGCTCTTATAGAATACATACTTGTTTTGCTATCCCATGGGAACCGTTTATTATTCCGGTATGAGAAGTAATCCATATCATTTTCTGGCCCCTAAACTACCACATTACAAAAAAGGGAGTTAATCTTTTGCTCTGTAAAAAACAAAAATATATCTATCTCACGGAAATCGTACATTTTTTCTGGATATAAAATATAATATATGTTAAACCGGATTATAATCTATATCTATGCCAAATTTCATCCAGATCCATTCAGTACTTTTTGAGTGAAAGGGCAACAAACATCCATTCTTACAAACTTTCACGTTTATAATATAAGTAAAATAAAACCATTTTTCCACATTTCAGTTTTTCCGATGAGATAAAAATCTATAACTATGTGGCATCTTGCCAAAATCCAATCACATGGGGTGAATTTACAGGCTTGAACAAAAGGCATGGAATCGAATATCCAACGATTCGCTCGCTATGGTACTACAGCTTTACACTGAACAAAAATCGAACCATTCACATGTTGTACGTTTTCTTTTTACATCTTCTACCTGCATTAATAGCGGACAGTGTTTCAATTTGTGTCGGAAATCCTTTACGGTAAACGTATTCTTCATACATTTTTAACATTTTCTAAAGATTACACGGTTTTTTTTAGCCTACTCAAGATTTATAAGAAAATCCACAAGTTTAGCGATGTGATCTCGTATTTTGCGATCAAGCAATGGAAATTTTCCGACCAAAATGTGCAAGCGTTATGGAAGTCGCTGAGCGATGCAGATAAGAAGATTTTCTTTTTCGATATGGCCGGAATGAGTTGGGAGAAGTTTTGCGAGACGCATATAATGGGATTGAGAGTGTACTTACTGAAAGATGATCCCAGCTCGTTGCCGCAAGCTCGAAAACGTTGGGCCAGGTAACACATGAAACTGGAACACCGCAACAATCATTGCATACACTTTACACCTAGACAAAAAAAAAAAACAATAAATAGTTTTTCATTCAAATAAT
This sequence comes from Sisyra nigra, assembly GCA_958496155.1. Lineage (NCBI taxonomy): Eukaryota > Metazoa > Arthropoda > Insecta > Neuroptera > Sisyridae > Sisyra > Sisyra nigra. The sequence continues at coordinate 4,602,138 of OY292315.1, forward strand.
ATTTGGGGTATTGATCATTTAAGTCTTAACATGGAAAACTATTTATGAAAGTCTTAATTTATTACGCAAAACTATCAATGTCTATTATATGCTTTTCAACTAAAATTACTGAGATAATTGCTTAATTTAACAACGAAAAAATAAGTCAAAACCGACCTATAATAAGCAATTTGATAAGTTCAAATGAAAATCCTCAAACTTGAAAATTCGCGACAGTTCCAAACTATAGATGCCTGTATAATTTAATAGTTCACAACTGTTTCTTTGAACTTCGGCCATATTAAATTAAAAAGAAGGCTGTGATTTTCATGGAAGTGAATCTTAACTATTCTACCCTTAAAATTGATGTCAAACTACTAGAAATTCATTGTTTTATTTATAAATTAACACCTTTAATATGTTTTAACAGTATTTTTAGTTTCTTCGTGGTTCAAATCAATTTTAAGGAAGGAACTTTATTAAATATATCTTGCCATTGGTACCGTATGGGTTATCGTTAAAAATGAAATTGAAACGGAGAGAACAATTTCATTTACTAATTTTAGTTAGGATTAATCTAAATCTATTGAAATCTATCATTTAATTAACATTAATATTATGAACGGTAATTTTACTTAGTTTAATGAAGAAAAATTTCTTACTATCATTATGACCATTATGACAACCGCCATTGATAAACAACTACGAATCGAAAAGTTCACGAATTCTAATTACAAAATTCGCGATAGTCCCAAATTAAAATTCAACTATAATTTCTAGCAGACTAGTAGTTCACAAGCGTTTCTTTGAACTTGGACTAAGTTATATTAAAAAGAAGGCTATGAACGCTATGAGTTTCACTAAAGCTAATTTAAACTTGTCCACCCCTTACAATGGATATATAACTAAGAAATTACCCGGATTTTTACTGTTTTAATAGTTTTTAGGACTACTTTTTGTTTTTTATTAGAAGATATATAAAAATCTTGTCATATGGATTAACATTGCAAAATGAAAATGAGACGATGAACATTAATTGAGTTCTTGATTTATCTACATCTATTAAAATAGATTACAAGAATAAAATTATTAATATAAATGTCAATATTACTAGCTTTAAAGAAGAAAAAAAAAATAATTGACAAGTTCGAATCAAAATTCGTGAACTCCAATTTAAATTCGCGACAGTCCTAAATGTTATGTGTAATTAATGAGCAGATAATAAATAGTTCATAATCGTTTTTTTGAATTTGGGCCAAGTTATATTAAAGAGAAGGCTATGTACCCTATGATTTTCATTTAAGTGAACCTTAACTTTTCCATCCTTAAAATTCACCCTTTTACTTGCAAATCAATAACTTATACATATTCCTATAGTATTTTTATTTTAAAGGATATTTTATAAAGGGAATTTATTCAACTTATCATTGACAGTAGATGGGTTACATTATAAGATGAAATTAGGATAGAATTAAAGATTTAATACCCCTAACTTTAATCAGGGATAATCTACAATTATCAAAATACGTTTTAAAACTTAAATAAACAAAAAACATTTTAATTTTATCGCTTCAAATAAGAAAATTAATAAACAATTTCTTACCACACAAAAATGGCGATCAGCCCCTGACACTAAACTGTTGACAACTTCATAGTTGTTCGATTTGAAATTCACGAATCGCTCATAAACAGTTCCTAACGAAAATTTACATGTAACCCAACAATTCTAGTACTATCCCAAACTATTATTTATAAAAAAAAATATTTTTTAATTAAATTTTAAATTTTCTAGATTACATCTTCTGCATCGGGCTCTACAAGTAATAACAGGATTCATCCTCTTACGAATTATATGGGCCATCGCTTCCACATTATACACCTACATATTTCTCTAATAAACTACGGGTATTAATGAATAAGTTTCCATTCTCAAATTTTTATTCTAATTCACTAAGAACTTTAAAATACATTCATCAAAAAAATGAAAAATACTTTTATATACATATAATAACTTATCAAATAAAATATTTTTAAAAAGATTTTCTAAAAAATTTTAATTCCTATACTTATTATCGTTATTAATAATTAAAAAAATGAAAAAGTGTGATTTTTGAACATTTTGGTTTAAAGGCACTGACAAATAGCTCAGTATTACTTAATATATAATGAGAAGTGGACGGAATTACAAGATCCATTTTTCTGAGATTCAACGTCATTTTATAAATGGACGGAACAATTTATGTATAACTTAGTTATTGATTAAACTGGCATTGTTGATACGGTGCTATGAGGTGTTGTTGGTCTAGATCCCGCCAAGGAGTGAGTCGTCGAAGCATTTAGCGACGCCATGGTTCCCATCTAAAATACAATTAAATATTTTTCAATCCACTAACACCCAAATAAATTAAAAACATTAAACACAAGACGAGACACAAGCCAAACATTGAAAAAAAATAATGGGGTGCTTCAAAGCCTTACCCGTCCGCCCTTCCATCTACAGTCGCATTAAAAGTGCATTAAAATGTTTTTTTAGAACTTCTGGATCATATCGATTGATTGATCTTAAAAATAAACTTACTCGTAAATGAGCCAAATCTTCCAAGCGGGTCAAATCCGATAGTTCAATGTACAACGAATAGACCAATAACCATCCATACACGTTACAAATGGTGAACAAGGTCCAGAAAGTGCACATCAAAATGTTGTACGAGAAAATCATATCGTTGACAATCACAAAAAATAAATACGAAACGAAACGTAACGCGGTGAATGCGGCGAAAGATATGAGCCATGGTACCATTTTCTTTTCATACTCCTAGCAAGAAAAAAAAATCAGTCAATTTTAAAAATATAAATTTTTAATGGGATTCACCTTTCGTAGAGCAATCACTAGCATGATTCCAGTGACAAAAACAGCGACTGATGCAATCAGCGAGAACAACGCAAATATCACCAGAGCATTGCGAACTAAAATCCAATTTATGTTAATTTTTTTAAGCATGGTTATGTTCCAAGATTTAATTTATACCATGCTGATTTCCCACGTAGACGAATTGATAGGAAATAATATAATAGCCATAGTGGGTAGAACCAGGAGCCGCCATTGAATAACAATAAACATCAAAAATTGCGGTTACAATCGTGAAAATGGCTAGGACCTACAAACACATTAATACTGAAACCCTTTAAATTCTATGTTTTAAATGAAAAAAACTTACAATCGAATAAAAGCCAGTGATTAACGATGCACGTTGCACATCGAGAAAAATTGCATCGGCCAAAATTGGTTTTTGGTACCACGGCACTTTAAGCGATTTGACCGATCGACTCGATCGTAAATTGGCGGATGATCGACTCGTTACGTGGGAATAAACCGATGGAGTCCCCATACTTGGGGTTTTCTTACCGTAGGGCATCCTATAAAAAAAAAACAAATGACACTCGTATCGAAATTATAGACCTATTTAACAATACTTACACAAAATGGTAAGAATATTAAAAGCTACACTTCTTATGAGTTTTTCGATGCGTTTTACACTGACTTTTAAAGGTTTTTTAATTGAAAATAATGAAATTAATTATTAGGTGTGGCGTTTCATTAACGATAAATGTGTCACACTAAATATAAATGAAGTTAGCACCAGTAAAATGACTAATATGAAATTAGCACCAATACCAACTTACTTTCATTTGAATAGTGAAAAATGAAAGTTACTAAATGGGGAAAATTAAAGGAAAAATTTTTAAAATCACATATAATATATATATATTTAATAGTTGCTAAACATTAAATTGTGATGCAATAATTAAAATCGTTATTCTGTGCTGCTATCTTTTTCGAATGATTCGGCCGCGTCGCCTTTATTCAAATTGTCTTTGACATGCTCCCAGTATCGGCTTCGAATCGTGTCCTGTTCCGTGGACAATTCCTCGCACAATTTCTGCGCCAGTTCCAGATTGAACCAAGTGTCTTCGCCACCATCGGTGCAACATTCTTCGCACATATCGATGATCAGAGCGAGTAAAAACGGCGAACGATTGCCCGACTCGTAGAGACTCTTACAAAAGTTGGCGACTTTTACGTTTTTGCTCAAACCCTTCGACTCGTGAAGTAATAATCTAAAATATAATCAAACTAACATAAAAAATTTATTTGATTTAATTTTAAATTAAAATAACCCTCTCAAATAGTTCCATGCACTTTCATTCTCTTTGACTTCCTCGATTTTTTTGATTGTATACTCGACTTCGCGATTAACGACTTCATCGATAAAACCAGTTGTGTTATTTATAACGAAATATCGTTGATTCCATGCTGAATTATTTCGTATGTCTTCTTGTAATAATGTATCAACATAATCTAACTCGCCATCGAATAAACTAGAAAATTAAAAATTTAATTTTATAAATTTTTACGTATTAAATACAATTACTTAAAGGTTTTTAAGACCCATTGCCGGTATTGCCATGTATGGTAATTTTTTGGGTCTTGTTTTAAAATTGCATCGGTAAACGCTAATTCTCGAGAGCCGTCTTGTAAACGATCGACGATCACACGCCGATGATGCCATACTTGGTAATTTTTAGGATTATCTTCGATAACACCTTGAATAAATGCAAGTTCCTTCCATAAATCCGAGTCCAGAGCAAATAAAACTTCTCGTCTACAAATCAAAAATGTTAATCGTAATTAACAGAATTCCTATGGAGCTCATACCGATATTGCCAGGCTGTATAATTAGCCGGGTTCATACAGGCAGCATCCCGTGTCAATTCCAGAACACGTTCCGATTTTTCACCCGATTTTAAGACGGCTCGAAAATAGTCGTGCACATCTTTAACTGCAAATGCATATTGATTAAAGTAATTGCACTAAGAGTTATTGATTTTTTACATTTGTCCGAATATGCAATGAGAACGGCGGCATTTTCTGTGTCGTTTTGGGGGATTGGAGTCACGTCACGCCATTCGGGGCGATTTGCGTATAGGACATAGTCGATGGTTTCCTCCTCGGTCGTGCTGTTATCACTCATTTCTTAATTCGATTTGAAACGAACGGATTTGCACCCTGTCAAAGTTGGCGATGATGAAAACAATTCGGAACGGTCTTAAGAACTTTTTCACCTGTAACTTACCAACTGAATAGATCTGATTAAATAAAGTCACAGTTTTTAATTAATTTCATTAATTAGAGATTAAAATGGAATTGTTGAATCGATCTTTTGAAGGAACTTCAAGTATTAGACATGTTTTAGACAGGGTTGACAAAAAAAGATGACATTCTATTTCTATACTAGCACAAAAAATTGACATAAAATTGGAAAAAATTAGCAAAATAATGCATTTTCAAGATGAAAATGGAAATTTTCAAAGACAATTTTTGAATTATTACTTTTAATTTCGGAAAATTAATTTAAAGTACAAGAACGACAAGAACTTTATTTTTTTCTTTTTTTGAAACAGAGTTTGAAATTAAAAAGTTTAACCAGAGGGAAGCACCTAACGGCACCTAAAAATGCGCTTTATTTAAAAAAATATTTAAAAATTTATATTTTTCTTGCAAAACGACCAGAAAAATTAAGAAACCGGGTGCTATAATCGAAAATTTAAGAAAATTTGATCATATAAATTGGTTTTTACAAGTTGGTAATTTTTCAAGAGCATGTAATATAACTTTTCCACCTGTAACTTACCAACTGAATAGATTAGAACAGGGCGAACAGGGTTTTCTGATTAATTATTGTCATGGTTTTTAATTAATTTCATTAATTATAGATTAAAATTGAATCGATCTTTTAAAGAATTGAAGTATTAGACGTATTAGACCATATTAGACATATTTTTGACAGGGTTGAAAAAAAATTTTATGACATTCTATTTCTATTCTACCCTATAAAATTGACATAAAATTGGAAAAAATTACTAAAAAAATGATTTAACAAGGTCAAAAGGAAATTTTCAAAGAAAATTTTTGAATTATTACTCGTAATTTCGGAAAATTAATTTTAAGTACAAGAAATTAATTTTTTTTAAATTAAAAATTTTATCCAGAGGGAAGCACCTGCCGGCATTTATAAACAAGGGCAAAATGCGCTTTATTTTAAAAAATATTTTAAAAAATTAATTTTTTTTCTTGCAAAACGACCAGAAAAATTAAGAAATCGGTGCTATAATTGATAATTTAAGGAAAGTTTTCTTAAAAAAATTGGTTTTTCAAGTTGGTAATTTTTTAAAAGCATGTAATATAACCTAACTTAAAATTTTTTTTCTAGATTTTTCCAGATTAATCCAAGAAAATGTACCACCGGAAAATTTTTAAATCGTTCAATTGGAACAGTCCAATTTTATCGATAAATAAGACCTATAAACTATTAAATGCATCCACTTACAATTTTTTCGGGACACGACCTCGAGGGAATGCAGCATTGCAAGCGATCACCCCAAAAATATCCTTTTCAAAAGATCTAGACATACTCGATGACCTCTCCGAAACCAATGAATCGACCTCGAATGAACTGCACCACATACAGTCACTGTTCCCCGAGCCCAAAGGCACATTGCATAACTTCTATCAGCTGGTCAAAAACGAGTTAAAAACAACCCAACAAATTCAACCTCCCACGCCCCAGTATAAGTTAGCCGGGTCGCAACGTAAAGGAAAATATGTCTGGAATGCAATCTATAAACTTAATTGGCCTGAAGAAATCAAATTCGATGCTATCGGCCCGACCAAACAAGACGCCTCGAAACGAGCCGCAATCAAAGCCTTGTCCTGGTTGAAACGACACAATCGAATTAATCAGAATGGTCTACCGATTATATATGAAAAAGCTGAGGTTCAGGAATATAATAAGCCGTTGAAAATCAGTTTTGATGCCAAAATTTTAAAGAAATTGGATAGAATCAATGAAATTTATCAGGAAGACTTGTCTTGGATTGTTAATGAAAAACTCGACGATTCAAATGTAAAAGTGATGTCTCAAGCGTCATTCTATGAAATTCCTACTATATTCAATACTAGTCGAACATCTAATAAATATTTAGATTTACCAATCTTAAATTATAGGTAAGTATTGGTTATGAGTGAAAGTGCAATTTCATCCATAGCTCGATTTCCAATGATTTGGTCACGTGGTACGTTTTCGACCAATGTTCTGTCAGCATTTTAAAATTGAAACTGGTGCCCTATCGTCAATTCGTTGAAGCTTCAAATCGCTTAAATGGCAGCCATTTTTTCATCAATTTCAAAATCCTGGTAGTGCATTGGTCGAAATCGTAACACGTGACCCAAATTGCTTAAAATAAGATTTTTGAAAAATTTTTTTTTAGAGAAAAAATTTTACGAGTGATCGAAGATCACCAGGTTGTTATCGTTAAGGGGGAACCGGGATGTGGTAAAAGTACCCAGGTGCCTCAATATATTTTAGATAATTGTTTGGATGATGACAAAGTTCGTATTGCGGTTAGTCAACCACGAAGACTTGCTGCAATTTCTTTAGCGGAACACGTCGGGAAACAATATGAAAATCCACGACTGGTCGGATATCAAGTGCGACTTGAATCAAGTTTCGATCAAAGACAGGGTGCAATTCTTTATTGCACCTCTGGGATTCTGTTGAAACGCATTCAATCCGATCCAGAATTACGGGGTTTCACTCATATTGTTTTAGATGAGGCGCACGAAAGGGACGTGAACACGGACATGCTTCTGGTCTTGCTTCGTAAAGCGATTCAATGCAATCCCCGACTGAAATTAATTGTTATGAGTGCAACAATGGACGTCGGTTTATTCCAAGAATATTTTAATAAAGCCCCTGCTGTTCATATACCTGGATTTACATATCCGGTCAAATCGTATTACCTGGAAGATATTCCGTTACACCTTCCAAAGACTGAGGAAATGTGCCAGGGGGACCACCCCCAAATTGTACCTGAAGAAATTTGTCAGGTGATCGCCTGGATTGGACAAACAAAACCTCCGGGGGCCATCCTCTGTTTTTTACCGGGATGGGATGAAATTAGAAAAGTAAAAAATTATCTGGAAGAACTTGAAGATGAGACTTTGTTAATTTTACCGTTACATTCACGATTATCTAATGATGTACAAAGGAAGATTTTCGATCCGGTCAAGGAGGGAATCAGGAAAATTATTTTGGCCACCAACATTGCTGAGACCAGTGTTACGATTAATGATGTCGTCTATGTGATCGATAGTGGGGCACATAAAGAACAACGTTTGGAAAAGGAGAAGAGTCGCGAATGTATCGATAATTATTGGGTGTCACGATCGAATGTCGACCAACGTCGTGGTCGTGCTGGTCGCGTGCGACCTGGTGAAAGTTTTCATCTGTTCCCCAAATCTAAATACGAGGCACTATCGAAATATGCGATCCCTGAAATACTGCGTGTATCCCTAACAAAACTCGTGTTGGACACTAAAATTTACAATCCCCAAGTGAATGCTGTTGATTTCTTACAAGAAATGCCCAATCCTCCGGAGGTCAAAGCCGTGGAAGATGCCATCGACGAATTGATTGCCCTGAAAATATTGACCGTGTCCGAAGACTTGACGCCACTTGGGAAAATTGTCGCTCACTATTCACTACCCCCTTCCCTGTCGAAAGCCTTGGTCTATTCCCATTTTTTTCATTGTTCACCGCCCGTCCTTGATATCATAACAGCACTAAGTGCTGACACAGAAATTTTCGTCTCGGCCCTGATCGATAAAACGTCAGTTCGAGCTTTGAAACGAAATTTAGAGAAAACCAGTGATCATTTAGCCATCTCGCGACTCATGGATGAGTGGCGCGAACATTTCTCGGAATTCACGGCGAAAGATTGGTGCGAAGCGATGCAAATTAATTTCAATAAAATGTTTTTGTTATCAAGTAAATATCAGATTAAATCCAATCAATTCGTTGGTCTTATTATTTTTTTTTTTTTTAAGAATTACGAGGCGTTCATTTTGGTTATTTGAATGAACTCGAAAAAGTCTTCGACTCATCTAATGGACGGGCGAAAAATAAGGAGTTGGTAAAAGGCGTTTTGTTGGCTGGGTTAAATAAGATTTTGAAGCAGCACGTGGTGATTAAGAAACGGGCGAAGAAGCAGGCGATTTTAAGCACTGAGTTAGTGGAAGATTTGTAATTATTTAATTTAATTTTTCTGACATGTTCTTATGGTTTTAGACATAGACAATCGGCGACTATTTCGACAGAAAGTGTGAACTTTAAATTGCCTGTGACTCCATCGACGTTTTTCTTGTATAGTAACGAGGCACATTCATTGACTCGACGAACCACAATCGTACGTGAGACCAGCGTTTTAGCACCGCTGACAATTTTATTGTTTAAAAATGGGTTTACTATAAAAAGTGTATGATGAGACAGAGGTCGTGGGTTTTACTTGATTGATTACCTTTTGGTGTTTTTAGGGGGGCGAAGAAAATTTAGTTAATCTTGAAGATCAATATTCAACATTGATGTTTACTTGTGATAATGAGTGAGTATTAACTTGTAGACCAGTTCTTTTAGCCTTTGAAGATGGTAAAAAGTGAAAAAAATTATAGTAAGATGAAAAACATTGGAAAAGAAAGAGAATATAACAAAAATCAAAAGAAAAATAAATTATGATCGATCTGTTGGGGAAGTAGAAAAGGGGGAGGGGTTATCTCGATTTTTGTTAAAACTACAAGTCCTATAGAAAAAAGTTAAATGGCAAAGTTGTAGACAATAAGTAGATCTACAACTTTTATGCCAACACTTTTTTCACAGAACCTCAAAATTTAAGTGAAAAATTCCAATAACCAAGTTTTTAGATTTTTTATCTTTATCCTAATTAAAATAATAGCTTACATCTTTTATTTAAAAAAAAAAAAATTTTCATGAAATTTCTTAAAAACTTGCCTTTTAATGTCCTAAGCACACTGATATATTTTTATTTAAAATATTCATTTTTTCCCCTTATTCTCACGTCTGATTTTTTAAAAAAGTCGGTGGTCTGTTTGTTCGTTGAAACCTCTACTTCCTGATGGTGCAAAAAAAATGTACATTAACATGTTACATGTTCTCAGAAAATGCAATAATTAAAGTGTAAATTTTAATAAATTGCTCAAAATTGTACATAAGTAATACAATTTTATAATACAATTTATTGTACAAATACAAATTTGAGCAATTTAAAATTAAGTAAAATTAGGGTGCTTTAAAAATACAGTGTGTTTGGGACATTAAAAGGTAAGTTTTCACCAAATTTTGTGTAAGAATTTTTTTTTTTTGTAAAAAATAAAATACCAAAAACTTATTTATTGGAGTTTTTCACATAAATTTTGAGGTTATGTGAGAAAAGTGTTAAAACAAAAGTTGTAGATCTTCTTACTACCTACAACTTTGCTATTCAACGTTTTTCCATAGGACTTGTAGTTTTGTCGTAAATCGAGATAAACCGGTTATACCCTTACCCCCCCCTTCCACTTATTTCACAAGACCGACCGTAATTCATTTTTCCTTTTATTTTTATTATATTCTCTTTCTTTTCTAATGGGTTTCAGCCTTCTATAATTTTTTTGGTTCAAAAATTATCTCTATTTTGTAAGGGTGCAATTTCATGCATCGCTCGATTTCCAGCGATTTGGGTCACGTGGTACGATTTCGACCAATGTGCTGCTAGGATTTTGAAATTGATGAAAAGATGGCTGCCATTTAAGCGATTTGAAGCTTCAACGATTTGACGATAGGGCAGCAGTTACAATTTTGAAATACTGACCGAACATTGGTCGAAATCGTACCACGCGACCCAAATCGCTGGAAATCGAGCGATACATGAAATTGCACCTTAAGAGGAAAAGTTATCGCTTTCTTTGTGTTTTAGGCTGGCCCAGAAGATTATGACGACTCGAGAGATTCTAGAGGCGTGCGTTCAATATTTTCTTGTTCAAAATTTACGAGGTGAACGTGTCGAGGATCGAATCGTTACGAGTTGGACGAACATCTTGAAAGAATTAGATTCAATTTTACTTACTATTAAATAATTGTTAATTTTTATAAATATTTATTGAGCCTATTAAAATTGTAATACTTTATATTTGGGATTACGACTGAAGCAAAACTCGACGGTGGCATAGACGAAAAGTAAACGTTCTTCTAAGGCTTTTAAATGTGCCTCGGTTATTAATTGAGTTCCAGCCCCCATCATTGTCAGTAAATCAGATGAAAGTGTGCCTCCAGAGAGGGATTTTAAGCGTTCCCATGTCCTAAAACGAATTCTAAACAGAAATTTTAAATTTTTCTTTCTTTTAAAATGAAATTTAAATCTTACACGCAACATTGGTAGAGTGGAGCCAGAATATCGAGATGATGCACCGCGGCGTTGCCAAATCCTTTTCCATTGTCGATCAGGACAATTTTTCCGTTGGCCGTTTCGTAGTGGTGTCGATCACCGTTTTGAATCAGAAAATCAAAGATTGCCACATCGATCAAATCCAACATTGTCTCGTTGTGGATCTGTTTCTTGATTTTACTTGAAAATTTTATTATTAGCAATATTCGTTTGGGAATATACTCCTACTGGAAAAATCTCATAGGATCTCATAAAAAAACCGTCGAAGACATTTTATGTATATTTTATGAGATTTTATTGGTGTTTATGTCCGGGAACAACTCATAGGATCTCATAAATTTCTAATAATCCCTAATCTCATCAAATACACATAAAATATCTTCGACGGTTTTTTTATGAGATCCTATGCGATTTTTTCAGTAGGGAGGAGTAACGAGGTCCTAAGATGATTCCTGACGTCTAGGTAAACAAAACATAAAATATTTTTGACTTTATTTTTTGGAAATTTTATGAGTATTTTCGTGGATAAATATAAGAATATACACTTATATATATATATATATATATCTTTTTTTCAAGTATACCCGATTTTGATGATTCTTTATTTTTATTTAAAAGCTGGTGTTTCTCCCATGAGGTCCTATTTTAATGTGAAGGGAAACATCCACTTCTAAGGGGTTGAAAAATAATGAATAAAATATTCACTACTGACTTAATTACCTGATTCCGATATTTTTATTTATTTATTATTTCGTATAGCTATCCTGGAAATTGTTCATCTTACAATTCAATTCATTCAATCTCATAGAATAATTTTTATTATAAAACCTCATAGGAATTCTACTTTTGACTCGGCATAATAAAAATCTCATTGAAAATAGAAAAAATACGAGATTCTCATAAAAATCTCTTAAAATCTCATAGGAATTATTAAATTACGAGATTGCTCATAAAAATCTCTTAAAAGATAACAACCAATAATTCTATGAGAGTCTATGAGTTTTATGAGTTGACGATAACTCATAAAAATACCATAAAATATTTGATTGTTAATTTTTTCTTTCTCATAGAATACCATAAAACATACAATCTCATAAAAAAAAACTTTTTTTTCTATGAGATCCTATGAGATTTTTCCAGTAGGGACTGCAGTATACATACTTGCAGAATTCCATATCAGTCTGCCACTTGGCCAGATCGTGGCCTTGATATTTACGACTCCATGGGGAGCGATGCACCTTCAACTTTTGTGGTAAATGTAGGATGATTGCACCGTGAAGTCCTGCAGGAGTGAAGGGACATGCCGGTTCGGTGATGCGACAATAATGACACTGGCCGTAAACGCACCAGGAGTCGTTCACTTTAATGATGGTATCTTTTAATCGGGTCGAAGCCACAGGAATAATTTCGGTTTCCAGGTCTAGATAGCGACTGGTCGCTAATGGAGCCGATCGAAAATCTAAAATCGCCGACAAATAAAACGCAATGATTTCAGAGTTAAAACGATCTTTTCCCGAATAAACCACCCCTGTTATCACTTGATCGATAGGATACCATTGTGGCTTAAAAACGACTTTCTGGTCTCCCTAAAAACCCACGAAAAAATTAACTTCTTACAAAAGTTTAGCCAAGATCTCACCTCAAGAACTAAAAGTAACTTCAATTGGGACCCTCTGGAATCGACATCAGCAAAAATAATTTTACTGGTCCTCAGTGCTTTTAGAGCTGTTCCTAGATACTCGAAATTTAAATCGATAACATTATTTTTATCAATTTGTTGATTGACCAAGCTCCACAAAGATTTTAAATCAATCTCCCGTTGAACGTTCAAATTTTCTTTCCAACTCTCATCTTGATCGATAAGAGTCTTTCTTCGATAATTTAATCTTAAATTTTGTTGGAATCCATTGAGAATTTTCTTTAACTCCCCCAAATTGTTAACATTTTGTACGGGAATCGCAACTTTTTGCGAGTCTCCCAAACTTGCTAAGGCTTGCAACAAGCAATAACAAACCAATCCAAAAACTATTACAAAAGTTACGGTTGCGATTAAAATGATCTTTTTATTAAAACGCATTTGATTTTAAACGAAAAAAAATTTAACAGGCATTTGGGCAGAATAACCTTTAACTTGGTTAAGCTTCGCGGACGACATTCAAGTTTTGATAGAACAAAACGAGAAATTGGTGCGATTTTCGGTTGAATATAAATAGAAATGGGCCTTGAGTGGAATTTTTCTGTTGGATTGTCCCAAATTATTTAAATTTTAACCTTGAATTTTTTTTTTAATGATACACATAACCTTTATGTTTCCAAGCCTTGTGGACGTCGTCCAAGTTTTGATAAAATGAAACGATTTATTGGTGAGTTTTTAGGATGGCTATTCCCGAGGTCGGTTTTGATGGTTGTTAATTGTAGATATTGGAGCAAATTTAACCGATTCCATGTATAATGGGATTTATCATGGATCGAAAAAACATCAACCAGATCTGGGGAATGTTTTGACTCGAGCATGGGATGCGGGTCTTCAACGGATTATTATCACCGGAGGAAATTTTGAAGAAAGTCAAAAGGCTTATAATTTAGCATTGAGTGATGGTAAAATTTAATTCTGTTGGACAAGATTTTAATTTAAGATGTAGAAAGACTTTTTAGTACGGTGGGGTGTCATCCGACTCGGTGTCAAGAGTTTGAAGACAATCCTGATGGATATTTGAATGATTTGGAGACGTTAATCAATCGGGATCATAAGAAAATTGTCGCTATTGGAGAGTGTGGTTTGGATTATGATCGACTTGAGTTTTGTCCGAAGGAAATTCAACGAAAGTACGAGAAACTTATTTGGACTTTTAGTAGTTACTAGCTGATACCCGCCCGCTTCGCTGAGTGTATCTAAATTTAACTGACTGATTAAAAGATTCCCTGCGTTCATAGCGAAATATAAAAATTAATCTATTTCGACAGAAAAAGATGATAGATACTTTCAGACTTTAGATCCAAAGAAAGTTCATCAAAATTCGTAAAACTACTTTTCAAGAAAGAGATGTTAGCTGTCTCACATCAGCTTCTATACGATTTTTAGTAAAAACCTACCTCTATTCGCTCTATTCTTTCCTTTAGGACTTGAAAACCTTTCATACCAAATGTCATTTAAAACCGTACAGCTATTTTAGGGGGCATTCATTAATTACGCGCGGCGGTTTTTGCGATCCCACCCCCATCACCTCTGGTAAGAAGTCATGAGATTTGGCATAACCCTTTCCCCCAACCCGCAAGCTAATGTGATATTTTTCAAAACGTGTGCTTTCGTAAAAATAAAAAATACGTGATATTTGAAAGACCTTCCCTTACCCCAAAGTAAGATTAGACTCGATCCCATCAGCCCATGAACGCCCCACGTAATTAATGGATGCTCCCTTAAAAGAATAGATTAATAGCTATCCTACAGGATCTTTAGCAAAACTTCAATAAATTTCGTTCCGTTAAATAATTGTTAAGTTTTTGAATTTTTAGTTTATTTAATACGTTTATTTCTAATTAATATCTTCAACAATGATAAAATTCAAATATTTAAAAAAATTTTATTAATTTTATCGGGTGTTAAATTGAAATTCATATTTATATTCCAGTACAAATTGTCAATTTTTTAATTTCAACTTTGTAGGGATTTCTTTCGTTATTGTGTAAAATTGGTCAGGCCTTCTTGAGGAAAATTAGTTAAAATTCTATTTTACGAATAATTGTTTTGCCATCCCATGGGAACAATGCATTATTGTAGCCTTAAAAGTAAGCTATATTATTCTCCCCTAAACTACCACATAGCAAAAATCATATCAATCTTTAACTCTGTGATAAACAAAAAAAATATCTATCCCACGGGAATAGTACATCTCTCCTGAGTAAAAAGTAGATCAAGTCTTCTTAAGGGAAATGAGTTAAGACTTTATTTCGTGGATTTTAATGAAACTGCTTTTAAATACACGGCTCTTATAGAATACATACTTGTTTTGCTATCCCATGGGAACCGTTTATTATTTCGGTATAAGAATTAATCTATATCATTTTCTGACCCCTAAACAACCACATGGTAAAAAAGGAAGATTATATTTTGCTCTGTAAAAAACAAAAAAATATCTATCCCACGGGAACCGTACATTTTTTCTGGATATAAAGTATACTATATGTTACACCGGATTATAATCTATAGCTATGCCAAATTTCATCCAGATCCATGTAGTACTTTTTGAGCGAAAGAGCAACAAACATCCAAACTTTCACGTTAATAATATTAGTAAGGATTATTTAATGTTATTTTAGATATTTTGATGTTCAATTAAAGCTTAGCGAGCGCCTTATGAAGCCGTTATTTTTACATTGTCGTAATGCATCTGAAGATTTCATCGAGATCACGTCCAAGTATCAAAATCTGAAAGGGGTTGTGCATTCTTTCGATGGGTCTGTGGATGATATCAAGGCTTACGTTCAAAAAGGGTTTTATATTGGAATTAATGGATGGTATTGTTTTGATGGTAGCTGTTGGATATAAGATTGAAAATTTTATTTTAAGTTCTTTAAAAACCGAGGAAAACCTAAGAAATATTAAGGAAATTCCTGTTGATCGTCTCCTGTTGGAAACAGACTGCCCCTGGTGTGAAGTGCGACCAACTCACGCCGGCTTTCCCTACATCAAAACCCATTTTCCGTCAGTCAAAAAGGAGAAATGGAATGCGGAAAGCTTGGTGAAATCCAGAAATGAACCGTGCAACATTTCGTAAGTCTATTTAATTCCCTTATCATCAAATACATTTTAAAAAGGTTATCATTTGGAATGTGAAACGCAAGATAAATTTATTGTCATCCGTATTTCTTATTTAATATTTCAGACAAATTTTTGAGATTTTATGTCGAGCACGAGATGAAAATCCAGACCTGTTATCGGAACGTATATTTAATAATACAATGGAATTATTTTTTTCAAATGACAACTAACAATATACATTATATATATATATTATATTAATTGTAATAACTTTATATAACCCAAATTAAAAAAATATCGAAACATTGTCTCTGTTTAAGCATTGAAAAGAAAACCAAAAGTACAAAATATTACATCGTAAACATTTTCTCAGTCGCATTCATTCACAAGAAAAATTAAGAAATTGGAAATCACACACTAATATAATTAGTTGTTCCTCCACAATATATATTAATATAAATATCTATCGACTAAAATCTATTTAACATCGGATAACATTTGAACTTTTTGGGAGAGCCAGTCGTAGTATTGAATGGCGTAGACTTGAGTTGTGTTAATGGCCTGGAGAGTGACCTTGTGTAAATTGTCTGGAGAGAGCTGTCCTCTGTAACAAGAACATCATTTACATAAAAAATTAAATTTCGCTGACTTTGGACTTTATTATTATATTTCACAAATACCACTCACTTAAATTCACAACACAAATTATAAATTAAAGTAAATGTAAAAATCACAAACGAAAAATTCAAATTGTTAAATACGTATCTGGAGATACAAAATTAACAATTTGGATTTTTCGTTTGTGATTTTTACATTTACTTTAATTTATAATTTGTGTTGTGAATTTTAGTGAGTGGTATTTATGAAATATAATCATTTACATATTAACATTTTAAAGACGATATTTTCGAAGACTTACACAAAGACATTCGTCGCTAAATAGTTACGAACAATTTCAAAATATTCCCCGAGTTTCGTCCAAATAAAAACGGAACCCTCGACGATTTTATCGATCAAACCCGGAGCATAAGATTCAATCTATAATTCAAAAAAAAAAAAAAAAATTAATCTCAATAAAATCTTCACAGTACTCAAACTTACAAAACTCGTTACAACCGGAATTCGCTCCACCACATAATCTTTCAAGTCTCGAAAAACGTTCGCCGAGAACGCGAACAAGTCTCGAGCCAATTCCCCGTACGGAGCTAAAAAGTTCTTCGTCACCCCATAATAAACGGGAATATTTTCCTGACCCCACACAAGCCCCTTTTTCGTGTACACAATCGTGTACTTTAAACCCGTTTGTGCGTGCTGCTGAATTCCTGACGACTTTAAAAACTTCCCCACTTGACTGTTCTCGTAACTTCCGTGCAACTTAATATCGTAAAACACAACACCGCCAATCGCCACGATTAACAGGAATATCACCGTTTTCCACGGGAACGATCGCGTCACCGTCATTTTCTTGATGATTTTCTGGAATGAAACATCAAATTAAAACAGGTTTCTAATTCGTAATACGTCAACAAATCATCAAGCGTTTAACAGAGCATTTACCTATGTGCACTTAGGGTATTATACGAAAAAAAATGTCGGAAAAAATTCAAAGAAATTCACAAATGCAAGTAATCAAAAATAATGCAACTATTTGATGATTGAACGCCTTTATCGATAACAACACCGTGTAAATTATTTAATTTGAGCGATTTCTTTGTGTAGAGAGAGGGGGGGTTTGAATGAATGAGGATCAATAAAAACGAAATGCAAGCAACACATAAAACAGGTCGGCGTACAAGCCGTACAAGCGACTGAAGAAGTTTTTAACAGTTCACTGGAACGACTGGAACCATACACTTCTAGTTCACAAAAGAAGAAGCAAATTTCTTGGCTCTAGGAAAGTTATCGAGCGAGGGGGTGGATTAAAAAAAAAATTATTTACACCTTTTAATTAATCGAAGAATATATATATATATAATTTATAAAAATAATTAAAACAATTTTATAACACTTTCAAAAAGTTGCAGATGGTTTGAGTCTATGAAGGTTTCAATATTGGGTTTCCTACCGTACAATCTGTTACATCTTTGATGTGTTTTATTCCTCATTCCATCTGCCAAGCGCTTCATTGCTAGACAGGCATTTACGTTGTTTCGGATAGTACTAAATGAATATTAGTCAAATTGTAATTGTTGATATTATTTTTTAAACTATTTAAAAAATAATTCGATTAGCGTATACGTGATCAAAGAAAATTTTTGTTTTCAGCGTTGTCACGAAATGATAAAAATTTTCTTTCGAATTATCACCCCATCAGCATGATAAAAATGTTTGATCACCTTGATCATTTAACTAGCTGATACCATTGATTAATAAGCTGATACTCGCTCGCTTTGCTGAGAATATCTAAATTTAATTGATTGATTAATAGATTTCCTACCTTCATTGCGATATATAAAAATTAAACTATAATATTTTGATAGATACTTCCAGACTTTAGATCCTAAGTAAGTTCATCAAAATCTTTAAAACTGTAAGTATAAAAAGTTCCTTTAACAAAATTTGAAAATCTTTCATACCAAATGTCCTTTAAAACAGTTCAGCTATTAGAGTAGAAAAGATTAGGACCTGTCCTACTAGAATCGTCCTTTTTTTAAAATAAATGATATTCAATAATATGTAAAGATCTGAGGTATCTTCCGTTTAGTATTGTTAATTTTTTGAAATTGTTAGTTTATTATTTTAATACGTTTATTTCTAATTAATATCTTCATCAATGAACAATGAAAAAATTCAAATATTTAAAAAAATTTCATTATTAATTTTATCGGGTGTTAAATTGAAATTCATATTTATTTTCCAGTACAAATTGTCAATTTTTTAATTTAAACTTTATAGAGAATTTCTTTCGCTACTGTGTAAAATTGGTCAGGCCTTCTTGAGGAAAATACGTAAAAATGCTATTTCTTGAACTTGAACGAAATTTTTTTTACACGGTTCCTGTAGAATACAATTGTTATGCTATCTTATAGGATTCACGTGTTTTTCACTATATATTACTGACGCAAAATATAGATAAAACCATTCTAGAGCCCGATTGTATATTGTATTAAAAAAGCTCAATTCCTACAGAATAAAGACCAACATAACATTTTTATTTAATATAGAAGAAGATACCAATAAAACAGGCGCTATGCCAACATAATTTTTTTGTCATTTATAAAAGATACAAATGGTTCCTTTGGGTTATCCTTAGGAGATAGACAAATACCGTCGCGGACTTTTTTATCAACCTTTTTAAGAAACACAATTTCGCCGCATATAAGTTTGATCTATCTCGTAAGGCTTAGCCAGCGATTGCAATATAAGTGCACAAAAATATATTTGTTATGACACCACATTACAAATCTTTGAATTTCCTGACTTTTCTCTACTAAATTATGTTTAAATTATAGCCATTATGTTACCGAGGACTAATAGCTATTTAACAAAAAAATGTTTCATCAAAATCTGTTCAGTAGTTTTTGCGTGAAAGAGGAAAATCAAACAAAAAGAAAAAAATCTTCTACAGTTTTATTATATATATATATATATATATATATATATATATATATATATATATATATATATAGATAAAGATTATCAAGTGAGGAGGAGGGGAAGACTAAAAATTAGAAATTTTTTTTCTTAATACTTACCCTTAAACAATTTTTTTTCGAAAATTCAAAACATTTAAACAGATGGTTCGATTCCATGATAACTAAAAATGGTTGTGATATTGGGTTTGAACTACAATCTGTTACATTTACAATGTGTTTCATAGAATTTCCACTACTTCTTTTGCATGTGTATTAAAGACACACATTTACGATTTTAAGATAGTACAATTAAAAAATGCATTTTAAATTTCATGTAATTTAAATTTTTTTGGACAATTTTTTTCAAGTTCACACTTTAATTGATAACACCTCATTTATCAGCGGACTGATTAGAAAAATGTCATTAATTTTTGAAAATTTTCAAGGTTAAAAATCACTTTAAAAATGGCAATTAAATAAATTGAATGATTTACCTGTGACGATTTAACAGCTTGGTCCAATTTCTTATCACTCTTCTTCGCTGCCATTTTCACAAATGACTCCAAACACGAGCGCAACGTTTTTTTATCAATCGTCGCCTGTAACTTGGGCCAATTATTATCTGCAAGTGTATATAAAAAAAAAAATTATCATCATTTATTGCAACGTAGTAATTTATATGAGCCACGTATTGCTCCAATACACTCACCCATATGCACTAGAATACTTTCTGTAATCGGCATGTATTTGTTGTAGTTTTGAGTCCAAAGCTTCAACACCGCGGCATCGACCGCTACGCATTGAGCACATAGTGCAATCAACTCGTTTTTCACGTTACTCGACAACGTTTTATTCGTCTCAAGCTCTTTCAATAACATTTGGAAAAAGGTGGAGAATTCCTCGTCTTTACGCTCGAAAATTTTCTTCCTCAACTCGTTGTTGATTGTCGTTAAGTCTTTCACAACTTCTTTCGGTAAATTCACTTTGTTTATGTTAAGAACTAGGAAGTAGAAAAATACTAATTGTGACTGCGTTTTCGTTCCTTTTTCGATTTTTCGACATATCAACGCCTTTAAATAATTAACTGATTGTGGAGTGTAATTTTTCAAGTCTAACATTTTATTAACAACAGCTTGAAACACTAAAAAAAAATTAAACACATTTTATATATATTAGAGAACATATTAAAACCTTATAGTCTAAGATCCGAACCTACATCGACCATCACCGATTTGATAATAGAATGAAACATATTTTATCATGAATTTAGTATATTAGGAAATATATTTAAAATGGGTTGGCTAAAAAAATCCGGGGTAGACTATTTTTAATTATTTAAAAAAAATATTTTTAATAAAATACTGCAACATCAAGATAATAGAAAAAAATTATATCATCATAAGCGCTAATTTTTTTGAGAACACGTTAATATAGGTTTTAAATTTTAATGCGTGTGGAAATGTGTGACAGAGAGATCCGAGATAAGTTTACTGTGTATTAGTAAAGGACCCAACATCGTAGTCAACTGTGATCATATAAATTTTTTTCTATTATCTTGATGTAATGCAATATTTTATTAAAAATTGTTAAATATAATCTGCCCCGGATTTTTTAGCCAACCCATTTTAAATATATTTTCTAATATACTAAATTCATGATAAAATAGGTTTCTTTTTATTATCAACTCGGTGAAGGTCGATGTAGGTTTGGATCTTATACTATTAATCAAACCTTCAAATCCGACTTGGAAATTTTTTTCGGCCGCTAAAGATAGACACCACAATAATGAAACGCCGACATTTTTCGTGTTTTGATACGAATTACGAAGTTCGTCAATTTTCTTGAGACTACTCAATAAAATACGGGGATTACTTGTGATAAGTAACTCGACGAAGAGACGATATCCAAACGTTGGACTTCCTAAAAAAAAAAAAAAAAAAAAAAAAAAAAAAAAAAAATTGTGACTAATATAATCTAAGACTTAGAAAATTGAAACCTTTGGTACCTTTTTTAATATTATTTGCCATTGTAGAGAGACAAATTTCGAGGAATGGTGCCAGATTTTTCTGACCAGCATCAGTCAAAATTTGATTGAGCATGTTACGAACTTTATTGGGAATCGCTTTGCTTAGATTCACCTCGAGATCCGTTTCATACGGGATTTTATTGTTTATGAACGCGGCCAAATTTGTTAGACGTACAACAGGATTAAATTGTTGTTGACCGAAATCGTACGATTCACGTAGTTGCGATGGAGGAATCTACAAGATAAGAACATTTAACCATTTCCTTTATTTTTTTTTTAAAGTAATTTTACTGTATTGAGTTGTTGTGCAATCCATTCAATTGACTTAGGTTTGGAGGGTTTGTTACTTTTCACCGGTTGCTTTTTCGGTTGTTGGTGTTGCTGTTGTTGAGGTTTTTTCGGTGCCGGCTCCTTAGCTTTTTCCTTGGTCGCCTTATTTTCTTGTTTATGATTCATATTAACGGACGAGTATAGCGATTTCATTTGAGCCGATTTCACTACAATTATTTTTATTTTACAACTCAATTTTTTATTATAGCTATCAGAGGTAATAACTTACAGAAGTCCTCAACTTTTGGTCCGTTTTCGACTTTTTTCTTCTCGTCCTGTTTTTTGTTCAGTGCCTTCTCTTTTTTCGGCTTTCCGACAACTTGCCATTGGTTGTTGGACATTTTTTTACGTTTGGTATATGGAAATTAGATGAATGGAAAAACTTAAAAATGATGATAACTTAACGGAATCTGATGAAAGCATTAACTGTATATGCTGTATATGTGTTAGAGAAATCGGTTTCGAAAAGTTGACAAATCGGCTGCCACGAGCTGTCGACGTCACACCAGTAGAGCCATCTTGGGGAGAAAATTAAGTTACTAGATTCAATTTGAACTCGCCTAAATTCGATGCGTTCATTTACTAACTAATTAAAAATTATGCAATTCAGTAAGTAATAACTATAAAGGTAATAAAAATCATTTTTTGACTTGCACATAGCTTCAAAATTAATTAACAAGTTTATAATGTGAATCCAAGTTAGGAACCGTGAAGAAAGCTATACGGGTGCTGTTATTGGATGTAGCCAAAATCGGCTAAAATTTTATAAAATTTATAATATTTATAAAATACAAAGTGTCCTATTAGAATCGTAAGTCGTGTAACATGAAAAAAGCAAACATTAAACATTGATATACATTGAATCATTGATAGATATTTACCGATATTTACACGTAGAACGTTTTAAATATCACATAGAAATAACTTGCTAAATAATTAGCAGATTTAGTCATCGAAATCACTTAGATACAAACGATACAAGCAACCATATGAGTTCAAAAGTAAAATTATACTCTAATTGATTATATTACACTTGGTCCACTTGCTTGGATTGTTATCAATTTCTCGTGCATATGCTACAAATATTTCGCCAAAATGCATCAACATAATTTTTTAAAAATCAATGAAAATTGGGCTCAAATTTTAGTCAAACTTTGTAAACATGCTTATGGAAACCTAGAAAAAGATTATCGAGTATTAAAACGTGCTTAAAACATATAAAAATAAAGAAAATTACGAATTTCAAGTTTTGTAATAATATTTGTATAGGCAACACTTATATTGATATGTAAATTGGTTGCCTATACTAGTAAACTTAACAACTGTCAAAAAATAAATAAATGTAATTTTCATGAAACTCGTAAAAAATAGACAAATTTAACGCAAAATATTCGATTTGCTGGTATCGAGAATCAAACCGTGTCATAATATAATTAAAATAAATGCAATTTAATATTTTAACCTCAATTTAAAACTTAGTTGTCAATGTAAGTATCAAAAAAATATTTACACAAATTAACTGCATTTACTTTGATAAACGGTTTCATTCTGATTTAAATTGAAAAAAAAATTAGAAAATATACAGTTGTAATATTATTGAAACTATTCAAATCGATTTTATATTGACAGGTGTTGTATTGCATTGAAAGTTGACAATTTCCGTTTTAGTCGTAGTTAAAAATGGTTAAAGTAATCACTCAAGAAACGTACGACGAAATCGTACTCGAAAACATGAAAGAGTTCGATATGACGCCGGCAGAAGCAATCGAAGAAGCGGTGCAACAATTCGAGGCTCAGGTAAGTGACACCACATGCTACCCAAATCACCAATCCTAGTCACATTTGATAATTTTTTCGCATCGAAACCTTCACCAAAACAATGCTTTCACTTGAAAATACCAACAGGGCGTCGACTTATCCAACATAATCAAAGACTTGGCGATGACCTCTGAAGAAGCCACCCACGTGCTAAAGCAAACTGTCACGGAATTGGAGCAGTTGATGGGCGAAAAATCTTTACGTGTCGAGGAAGTGAATAAGAAACTTGATATCATTCGCGATGAGTGCAATAAAGATATAGCACATCGTGTTTATGCTAACAGACAACAACTCTATCCGTTATTGATCAGTTTGATGGAATCGAAATTTGACAATGAGGAAATTATCAGGAAATGCTTGCACACGATCGGTGCGTTTATGTGTGGACAACCCGATCCATTGGACGAACGAGGCATTGCATTGATGATTCGTTTACTTGATCACTACAAAAGTGTCGATGTACAAGTGTTGATTTTCAAGTGGATTAGAGAATGTTGTGTGAAACATGAACTCAATCGTCAACATATCTTCAATGCCAACGTTCTCGACCATCTGAAAGCTATTTTGGATGATCACACAACACCATCAATTTTGCGTGATGTTTGTGGTGTTTTACGTGCCTTGGTTTTGGACGATGACATTCGTGTGGACTATGGAAGAGCGCACGAACATGCCCGCGTCATTGCTAGCGATACAATTTGTCCCATTCTCAAACTTCTCGAAAGTATATTACCTAATAGTACGAGAGCTAGCGACGTCGAAAAAAAAAAGAATTTTAGGTCGGCCAATTTTTAATTATGTTATCTCTCGCACTATCCCGGACATCATACGAACTGTGTGGTTGTCGGAAAGGGTTGCGTTTATCTATGCGCATCGCACCTATGACAGGTAAAATATTGAAATTTTCAGAAAAAAGTTTCAGATTAAATTTGTAGAAAATAACATTTCACATAAAAAATGTCCAGTGGCTAATTTTCGTAAAGTTGCTAGTTTGCCCGCTACAAGCTTGTAAAACTCATTGTATACATGTCGGAACAACGGCTGTATCTCTGAACGGCCGGCCCACGGAGTATATATATCAAGAGTCCGAACGACATAGGCTATTTCACGATATTTATATGTACGTAAATATGAAACTCAACTATAGTACACTTTTTTATCACCGTGGCGCTAAGATTCGGAGGCACCGAAACCGAACATCGAGGCACCGTTATTATGATTGTTATTACTACGATTATTACGTATAGAACAATACATTTAAATATCAGCCGGCGGGATGTGAGAAACATAAAAAAGAACTGATAAAAAAATCATTAGTAAATTTTTAATAATGCGTGGGCATTTTCTTTGTAAAGTGTTTTAATAAAAAACACTACAGAAAAAAATTAGAAGCAAGAATAGAAAAAAATTTAAATTATTTTAATTTTATATACAGCAATACTTGGTATTTAATTTTTTACAAATTTTCCTGTAGAATTCTGGAGTAACAATTATTAATAAGTAAATAATTTTATTTGTTTACCGCCATTAAACAGAGATAATACTTCCCGCGCTGCTGTTTAAACACGAGTATCTTCTGAATCGTAGCGCGCTCTGGCGAACAAAGGCTCGTAATGCGACCATTATTTTAACATTGCGTTCGGACTCCTGTATCTATACTCCGTGGGTCGGCCACTCAAATGACGTCACAATGAGCCAGCCTTTCCAAGCTTGTAGCGGACAAACTAGCCACTTTACGAAAATTAGTCACTGGACATTTTTTATGTAAAATGTTATTGTCTACAAATTTCATCTGAAACTTTTTTTTTCTGAAAATTTTACCTGTCATAGGTGCGATGCGCACTAATAAACGCAACCCCTCCCGACAGTCAGACGGTCAGTCAGTCAGTCAGTATGATGTCCAGTATAGTGCGAAATAACATATATAAAAACTGTCCGACCTAAAATACTACCTCGAAAACGTTGCTAGCTCTTAAACTATAATTATTTTAATGAAATTGTACTTATCTCGATTTTTTTTGTAGAGTATAAAACCGACGAGGCTCTGGTCAGTGATTTAATGTTGACACTGGCCGCAATTTTGGTGCGAAATGAGTTTTGTAAGAAAGTCGAAGATGCCGGTGGCATCGAGTTCATTCTACAAGCAATGCTCACGTTTCATGACAGTGAAAAATTGAATCGGCAAGGCTTGAAACTGTTGAAAGTCTTGGCTGGTAACGACGACTGTAAAATGGATATTATTAAAAAAGGTGCAGCTCCCATTATTGTCAGTGCCATTGAAAAGCATAAGGTTTGTCAATGAGAAATTGATAGTAGGTACTTACATTTAAACAAAAAAAACATTGATTTGTAGCAAAGCGATTCAATTGCCGTGGCAGGTTTAGCGTGCATTTCAGCCCTGGCATTACGTAGTCCTGATAACAGCGAGTCTTTGTACAAGGCGGGATGCCCTACGTTAATTATCGAAACTATGAAATTGCATCCAGACAATTTTCAAGTTCAGGTAATCAAATGTTTAATGCCAATTGCATAAGCGTTAATTTTGTATGATGTTTGTAGAAAAATGCAAGTTGGGCGATTCGAAACATGGTGTGTCGCAACAAAAATCAGTGTAAACATTTCCTGGATTTGGGCGTAGAAAAGGAATTGAACAAGGCGTTGACAAAGTTTGGCCAGAGCTGTGATTACGACATCAAATCGGCCCTGCGGGATTTGGGATGTAAAGTGGAATTGATCGAACAGTGGACCGGAAAGGGCGGCAAAATACAAAGTTCCCATCGCTTTTAACATTTCTATTACAATAATTATTATTATTTATATTTTTGTACTAAAAAAAAAAAATAAAATAAAACTTAATTTGCTTTTTTAACAAAACAATAATTCGTTGTATCAACCTGAAAATAATACTTAAATTAAAATCACTTTTTAAGTTTAAGGCACTTGGAATTTTCAAAAGGTCAATTTAAAAAAAAAAATATTTATCGAAAAATTGATCAGTCTCAAATTTGAATCAGTAATTGATTGAAAAATTAAATTTTTCCTGTGACAAGACTAAAATGGTCATTTAAAATTGAAAATATTTTAACTTCCATCAATTACTAGCTAAACTACAATACGTTTGTTCTAATTGAAAATAAAACCATACATTGTACGATACGAGTCATGCAAGTTATAAAAAAAAAAATATTTTTTATATTGCTACAATAAAAATTTACCACTACATTTATCTCACACTGTACAAAGCACGGTTTTATTTTCATCGATAACAAAGTTAATATTAGATAGAGGAAATCTTTTTGGTTTTTTTTTTCATTTTGCATGTTCCAAACCAAAAATCTATCACATAAATATGAATACAGTGGTACCTCAACATACGAGTTTTTCGAGATACGAGCCGACAAGCGAGTGATTTTTTGCTTTGAGTTACGAGCGAAATTCGAGATACGAGTTCGGTTTAGCAGGTCGAAGGTCTAGAAAAAAGTTGCAACAGGTCGTGGATCTGATCTTTTTAATAGAGATAAAAGATAAAATTCGCGATACGAGTAATTCAAGATACGAGCAAGGTTGCGGAACGAATTAAACTTGTATGTCGAGGTACCACTGTATGCAGTAATATAATATAATACGACCGTTTTGTTTTTTTTTTGAAACTCCTGATGATCGTCTACAGGAGCTTTAAAAATAATTTGTAAGAAATCTAAATATAACCACTATACCGGTACGTAGATTTTTCTATTAACCATTTAAAATTCATGAAAAATCGTTTAAAGTGCATACAAATTTTTAAGGCACTTAACATGCCAGAGTTAGTGGACTTCGATTTCAAAAACGCTTATAGAAAACAAACCGAACAATTTATTCTTTGTAGAAATTAAAGTTTTAAAAAATCTTCACTACCACTGGTATCAATGATTTTAAATAATATGGTTATAATAAATTAATATCGAAAAAAGGTCATAGTTCCAATTAATTAGATGGACTAACTAGTCCCAAATGAACTTATACCATTTTCAAAAACGCTTATAGAAAACAAACCAAACAATTTATTCTTTGTAGAAATTAAAGTTTTAAAAAATCCTCACTACCAGTGGTATCAATGATTTTAAATAATATGGTTATAATAAATTAATATCAAAAAAAGGTCATAGTTCCAATCAATTAAATGGACTAACTAGTCCCAAATGAACTTATACCATTTTCAAAAACGCTTATAGAAAACAAACCAAACAATTTATTCTTTGTAGAAATTAAAGTTTTAAAAAATCTTCACTACCACTGGTATCAATGATTTTAAATAATATGGTTATAATAAATTAATATCGAAAAAAGGTCATAGTTCCAATTAATTAGATGGACTAACTAGTCCCAAATGAACTTATACCATTTTCAAAAACGCTTATAGAAAACAAACCAAACAATTTATTCTTTGTAGAAATTAAAGTTTTAAAAAATCTTCACTACCACTGGTATCAATGATTTTAAATAATATGGTTATAATAAATTAATATCGAAAAAAGGTCATAGTTCCAATTAATTAGATGGACTAACTAGTCCCAAATGAACTTATACCATTTTCAAAAACGCTTATAGAAAACAAACCAAACAATTTATTCTTTGTAGAAATTAAAGTTTTAAAAAATCCTCACTACCACTGGTATCAATGATTTTAAATAATATGGTTATAATAAATTAATATCGAAAAAAGGTCATAGTTCCAATTAATTAGATGGACTAACTAGTCCCAAATGAACTTATACCATTTTCAAAAACGCTTATAGAAAACAAACCAAACAATTTATTCTTTGTAGAAATTAAAGTTTTAAAAAATCCTCACTACCAGTGGTATCAATGATTTTAAATAATATGGTTATAATAAATTAATATCAAAAAAAGGTCATAGTTCCAATCAATTAAATGGACTAACTAGTCCCAAATGAACTTATACCATTTTCAAAAACGCTTATAGAAAACAAACCAAACAATTTATTCTTTGTAGAAATTAAAGTTTTAAAAAATCTTCACTACCACTGGTATCAATGATTTTAAATAATATGGTTATAATAAATTAATATCGAAAAAAGGTCATAGTTCCAATTAATTAGATGGACTAACTAGTCCCAAATGAACTTATACCATTTTCAAAAACGCTTATAGAAAACAAACCAAACAATTTATTCTTTGTAGAAATTAAAGTTTTAAAAAATCTTCACTACCACTGGTATCAATGATTTTAAATAATATGGTTATAATAAATTAATATCGAAAAAAGGTCATAGTTCCAATTAATTAGATGGACTAACTAGTCCCAAATGAACTTATACCATTTTCAAAAACGCTTATAGAAAACAAACCAAACAATTTATTCTTTGTAGAAATTAAAGTTTTAAAAAATCTTCACTACCACTGGTATCAATGATTTTAAATAATATGGTTATAATAAATTAATATCGAAAAAAGGTCATAGTTCCAATTAATTAGATGGACTAACTAGTCCCAAATGAACTTATACCATTTTCAAAGAACACAGATTATATTATGTACTTGTTATAACGTCACTATTCGTTTCCATGGTAATGTCAGCATGATGTTATTCTTTGAGTTTTACGTAAATTTTATAGGTGGCCACGACTTGGCCGTTAGGGAAAAATCGTTTGGATCGCTCCAGCTCCAAACATCTATCACACTCTGTTTTATAGAAAAATTAATTCAATGATTTTTTTTCTTTTTTTTGTTCCTTGTATATTGGAAGAAAATCTTGATATGAGCCGTTTTTTTTTGAAAGTGGTTTAAGCTCATTTAATAAAATTTTAAATAGTATACGGACAATAATTGTATATAAACATTAAACTTTACACATTTGCAATTGCGTTTTCGATAACAGGTCTAACAATTTCGTTGAACCAGCGTTTCTTCATGTTTAAACGTTGTCTTTTCTTTCTTAAATATGAGATATTCTTAAGCTTTGATGAATAACGGATTGCCTATCCAACAACATTCTTTTAGCTGAATGCTTTGAATGAACGTGAGATGCTTAAAAATTTACAAATAATAGCACAATTGAAATTGTTATTGAAAGATTGTGGTTCAAACGGAAAAAAAGTTTAAAACTTTAGATATAAGTGCAAACATTTGCGTATGCTTATGTGAAAATATTTGATCGTTATGTCAACAAAGAATCCAATTATATATTATGTATTTTGAAAATTCAAACAATAACTTTCGATAAAACTATGTAAAAGGAAATATAACAACATGATTAAAGAGATCGAAAATATTTTCGTACTAAACGAATTTTGTTTTAAAAGGAAAAACAGTATATAATCATAATAGAATGTAGCATTATTTCGTAATAACCAAACAATAGTTTCAAGCGTTTCCGTTATAAACATTCACTATATGAATTTATAATCGAAAATGATGAAAACTTTTTAAAAAAACTTTTAATATTTACATAAACGCTTATGGCGAATTGGATTTGTTATGATATTTTTTTGTCAAATATGGATTTATATCATTTAAAAAAAAAAACGACTCATTAATTTTCATGACGTCATAGTTCATTTTATTGGCAATGAACTAAATGATTTAATTA
This sequence comes from Sisyra nigra, assembly GCA_958496155.1. NCBI lineage: Eukaryota > Metazoa > Arthropoda > Insecta > Neuroptera > Sisyridae > Sisyra > Sisyra nigra. Next base: position 4,632,554 of record OY292315.1, read on the forward strand.
AATGATAAAGTTTCAAGTTGGCTATGTCTTGGCCGCTAGTGGAAAATCGTTTGGATAGTTCACTCGTTCAAACAACTATCACACTCTATATTATGAGAAAATTCATTTGATGATTTTCCTTCTTTTTCTCTCCTTATTTGAAAGGTTCATTTCTTATAGGAAGAAGATTAAAGAATGTTGATATGAGTCGTTTATCCATATAATGTTATATTCCTTAGCCAAAGATCCCACCGTATGATTTCTACACTCATAATGTAGCTTAATCATTTATATTTTTTTTTTCTGTACATGATGATATGAGGGTGCCAATTTAAAAGTGCCCGCAAATAAGCGTAAACAAATGGTAAAGATGCTGCAAATTAAAGATAAAGTGAAACAGCCCGCAGAGACATTTTTCAAACAAGAGAGGTTAATACTAGCCTCGCGAATTTTTAAACCCTTTGCGTGTCGAGACACGTCATCGAGTTAAAATTTGTTAACAATTCGCTGTTCTTGTCTGACAAATGTCGTTGCGCGTTAACTCTAACTCACTTTATCTCATCTTTAACAGCTATTTTTGCTTATTTACGGGCATTTTTAAATTGGCATCCTTATAACATCATGCACAGAAAAAAGAGCTTTACTTTGATAAATAAATTATTAATTTACATTATGAGTGTAGCAATCATGCAGCGGGATTTCAGAGCTATCTGTGGTTCCTTAGTAAAATCAAAGAAGTCGATCGTCGAAAGACGATTTTAAGTTCTACAGACACATTAGACATGAACTTAAGCTATTTTATTAACTAATTTCTGACAAATAAGGTTGAATCAGATTTTTTTTTTTGGTGACAGTTAATGGAGGGTTGAATGGAGATAAATCTATCATCTCCTTTTTTGAAAAAAAAAAAATGGACTTAAGTGGTTTTAATAAGGAGCCACTGATTTATAAAACAAATTAAGGAAATTTTCTTATTCTTTGTTAATAACCACGAATTTTTATCGAATTATACTTAAATCATTTTCAATTAAAAACCGACTCGATCATTTTATAACGTGTTTTATCGTGAAAGATAAACTTCTAATATAGATATTTTTTTAAAATTTATTTCATTATCAATCAGATCTAAGATTTCAAAAACATCTAACCCACAGTGGTTTGAATAAATATAGTGTATAAGATTAAAGGTACTAATTGAGTCAACTTTTATATTAGAAGTTCAATTTATAGTTTCATCTTTCACGCTAAAACGCTAAATTTCAAGAAAAATATGTTCACGTACATAAATAAGAAATTCCTACAGAAATGCCAGATCTAAATGTTTTGATTTGGTTGAAAGTCTCCAGAGATCAAAGTCTCTCTGAATTTCAAAAACTTGTATCACTTATATCTAACGATTGTCGTTTGATACTGTTAACAACTGGACTTGAATTAAAGCCAGGCCTTTCACATTCATACGGTCCATTATGAATACAATGAATTGTCGTATTTCTCTTATAACTTAATCCGGATAATAACTAAAAAAAAAAATAAATTAAAAGAAATTGTAGTTAGTCAATTGCACCATCTAGTGTCATATTTGTAACTAATGCAATGATAAACAAGTTAATCGTAAAAAAAATACTTTTTACAGCATCTTAAGCCTTTTAAGCTTCACATCTGTGCATCATCAATAAATAGAAGTCTATTGAAGTCTATGGTTGCTTTCCATTTACACCAAAAACGAACGCTGTGTAACGCAGTGTTCGACTATGCGCTTTCCATTTAAGACAATGTCAAACACGGCTGTACACTGCGCGACACTCGAAAAAGCCGTGTTCGACAATGTTTCACCGTGTTTTACCAACACAAAAGAGAAAAATTATTTTCTCTGCCTATGATTATAATTATTCAGGTTCTTCAGGTTGGTATTAAAAAAACCAAAATTAACTCACGAAGATAACTTCTGTTCCATGTAACGCTCTTACACAATGTTTGGCAGTGTTTCGCAATGTAACGCAGAGTCGCTCTGTGTTAATAAATGGAAAGCAACCTATATTGAAATTTATAAAATCTATGGAAGGCTATGAAATTTGTGGCGACGACATACATACATTGCACATTACACATACCGATCAGTAAGTGTAGAAAAAGCTTAAGAAAAAATTATTAACTATAAAACAAACAACAAATCGTTTTAAGATTCTCTTTAAAAAAAATTCATCATTGCGTTAGTGGCATTTATTACCACCAGATAGCGTAGTATTAGCAATGAAAAAAATATAAACCTTTGGAGTTAGATAGAAATATTGGGATGAGCCCGATTCTGCGGTGATTTTCGTGATCATTTCGAACACTTTTCGCTCGTTGACGCTATCCATTCCCTGATTGATTTCATCAACGCAACGGAATGGCACGCGGGATAGATGTTGCAACGATAGCATATACACGGCCGTGGCCACGGCCCGTTCCCCACCGCTCTGCACGTGCCGATTCAACTCCTGGAGCGGTTCACCGACTCGAAAACTCACCTCGATCGCCAACCCGTACCGATCGAAATCCAATTCATTCTCACCATGTTTAATCACCACTCGTCCCGTAAAGCCCATATAATTAAAATAACGTTCGACATTCTCGTTAATTTTTGCCACAATTTCGGTGAATGGTGTCAACCATTTATCTTGTAACGTTTTTAGCTGGGTCAACAACGCTAACGTATCAATGGCGCATTGATCTTTTTCGCGTTGTAACGTTTCAATGTCTTTGCGTCGCGATTGAAATTGTCGTACGACAGATTCATCGGTTGCACTTACACAACTCACACGAGCCTCCAATTCTTTCGTCATATTTTCCAAACTTTCTATTTGTTCCGGTAAATTATCAAAAATGTGATTGAACTGTTCAAATCCCTCACAATTGGGTGTTGTGTTATTAGTCAATTGTTTCGCCTCGGCGTACAACTTCAAAGCAATAGCCCGTTCTTGTTTATAGCTCGCACTTATTCCATTGAGTCGATCGATATTTTCTAAATTGGCCGATTCATAATTTCGTTCCATGTCGTGAACATCTTTCAATTTCTTCTTCATAGCGTTCACCTCCAGTTTTAACAACATAAAATTGTCATGATGCACTTTATATTTTTTCATCAAATTAATTTTTTTGTCGATCAAACGTTCCATGGTTGAAACGATCGAAACGATACAAGCTTCACGTTTACGTAACTCTTCATCGATATCGACACAGTTACGTTCAATTTCGTCCACCTCTTTAAGACTTCGTTCGTAACGAAACTGAGCTGTGTTCAACTTTTGCTTGACATTGACCAACTCTTGGGAGTGCATTAAAAACGTTTCGCGTGTCGCTCGATTGTTGGTGATTTGTTGCTCAATCTTTTGCACCTGACTTTTTATGATTTTCATTTCAGACATTTGCTGGTCGATTTGCTCGTTTAAATTTTTCATCTTCGCCTCGTCGTACGACATAGAAAACAAGCGTGCTTTGGAATTGATCTCAGTCACCATGGAAACCTTATTTTTCGAATACTTAGAAATTTTCGACGAATAACGTAAAAAACCTAGAAAAAACAAATTTTAATACTATGTCATAGTAGGGTAGATGCAAGGGGTGCTCATTTTCAAGGTTATTACTTTGCTCTGACGTCATTGGTATACGGTTTCTGACAGAAGCCATTAGATATCTGCTATAATTGGTTCTTATCGCTACTATTGTTCTTATTGCGCATGGTTCTTATTACGCTCTATAATTTGAAATTTCATTTCGTTTCATTTTGCTCAGTTAAAGTTCAAAATAAATTTTTTTTATATACTTTACTAGCTGACCCACGCAACTCCGTCTGCGTCACATAAGGGTGAGAGAAGGTTAAGAGCGGGGAACCTATGGCACAATTCTAAAGGAGTTAAAACTTGCTTTGTTTTATCCACAAATCACTTAAGAACCATTGAAGAGATAAAATTTGGTACCTATAATGCTAATTTAAAACCACGCGGACGAAACCAAGAAAAACATTGTATGTCTGTAATGGGCAATATTTATTGATTAATTTGAAGATTTTTTTTCTACGTTAACAGTATAACATGAGCTATCTTAGGTACACCGTACATCACACTATGATCAGTAAGAGTGGAACTATATTAGAAAATGTCACGGGAACGGGAATAATAAAGGAACGCTGCATAACACTACTGGGGTGTTTTATTGATAAAATTTACGTATGTAAACTTAAAATATAATAAAGAAAAAAGAATATATGAAACTTAAACAAAGAGTAACGTAAAAAAAATTTAAATGTTATTTGATTATTGCAACGCCTGTAACCGTTGTAACAAATAATATATTTTAAACTTGTACTTCTGTATCTGTTATAATATATTGCAAGGAGCTGAATGCCTGAATGTCTAATGATCTATGAATCAGCTCAGTACTGACTACTGAAAAAAAGTTAGATGGACACAAATATTGAGAAGGAAAAGCGCAAGCGCTCACTTAGAAGGCCTAACATATTTTAAAGAGTGGGGAGTTTTGAAAAGAAAAGTTGAAATATTAATTGTTGATTTTTTAAATGTAATTTAACACGCTAAATTCTAAATATGTATTCGAAAATTAACAATGAAAGAAATTTCAACGTTTCAAAATTTTTCATTATTTTTCGGATGTTAAATAAAAAATCATATCTTCAAGTGAAAATAGTAATTTTTATTTTAATCCTAAAGAGAAAATATGTTAAAACGCTATTTCACAAACTTTAAAGATCTATTTCACGACCTTTTTTTTAACACACGGTTCCCGCAGGAGACAATTATCATGCTATCCTTTGAGCACCGTGCATTATTCTGGCATAAGAAATAATCTATATTATATTATCTGATCCCTCAACTATCATATTGCAAAAAATCATGTCTATCTTTTACTCTGTGAAAAACAAAAACATATCTATCCCACGGGAGTAGAACATTTTTTTCTGGATAAAAAAGAGATCAAGCTTTCCTGAGGAAAATTCGTTAAAACTCTTATTCATGAACTTTTAGAAAACTCCTTTGAAATACTCAGTTTCTGAAGGATTCTATTTTTAGCCTATCCTACGGGAACCGTACAATATTCTAACATAAAAAGTAGCCCATATCATTCCCTGTCTCTTAAACCACCATATTGCAAGAAATTATGGTATTCTTTTGTTCTGTGAAAAACACAAACGTATCTATCCTACGGGAAGATACATTTTTCCTGGATAAAAATTGGACTGTATGAAAAGAAAAATTATGATTTTGCCTTGAGGACCTTATGAGTTATTACTATAAATATATTGTACTCAGATAAAAATGTTTAGTTTCAGCATGATTTTTCTTTAAACCAGTTTTTCTATTTTCCCGATGAAATGAGAAATTTTTCCGAAATAAAACGTGTTCTAGATAATGATTCGCATATTTATCATACTTAAATATCACCAAAATCCATTTTCAACTAAAAATAGAGTTGATGCATAATTTTTTTCTCCAAACCGTTTTTCAATTTCCCGGATAAATTAGACATTTTCCCGTTATAAAAAGTATTCTTTTTTATGACTCAGATTGTCATTTATCATCATACCAAATTTCATTAAAAACCATATGTATTTGGGTAAGAATTAATAATATCTTTCTAAAAACAATTTCGCAAATAATGAATTATTTTTGAAACAACCTTAACAATCATTAAAAATGTTATAACGGGCTAACCGTAAAAGATAGACATATGTCGTCGCTGACTTTTTTGTAGAACTTTTTAAGAGAAACAATTTTACTCTTAATGATTTTTGCGTAACTTTAATCGTTTACGCAGGGCAGGCCACGAACGCTCTCAAAAGGAAAAAATTTCCCTGATTTTTGCAACATTTTCCATCGATACTCTGCTCCTATTGGTCGTAGCGTGATGTTATATAGCCTAAAGCCTTCCCCGATAATTAGGCTATCCAACATTAAAAGAATTTTTCAATTCGAACCAGTAGTTCCTGAGATTAGCCCGTTCAACCAATCAAACAAACAAACAAACAAACAAACAAACTCTTCAATTTTATATATTAGTATAGATTTTATTTTAGCAATATTGTTTATATTCCTTTTTATTTGTAATCTTCCTAGGTTTATCTAGTTAAAGAAGGTGGGTTTCTTTTCACAAAATAAAATAAGTTTCATTATGTTAAATGTTAATAGTTAATTTTTATGAACATAATAAATATCAATTTGATTTTTCTTTATTACTTTATTTGAATTGAATAATGATGATATATCGTATCAAAACACTGGTTTGTTGACTGACGCGGGAATTCAAAATTTATAGCTATGTAAGGTATAGATTCTAGAAGAAATATATCTTCATTATTCAATTAAAATAAAATATCAAAGAAAAATCAAATTAACATTTATTATGTTCATAATAATTAATTATTGACATATTGAAAATTTAAATTTGTTGTTAAAGGAATTTAATAACCTATATAAAAAGAATATTTTATTAAATATGGTAGTGCCAACCAAATGCAGTCACCAAGTGGAATCCCCCACAAACTAACGATAGCTAATGGCCTTTAACGCCTCTACTGGCATCTGCCAGAAACAAAATACCGGTGACGTCATTTTCAGAGATCAAAGAAACGCCGCCTAGTCAAGTGAGCATACCTTATGTATCTAATAACATTGGGGTAGATGTACCGTTTGTGGCCACTTTAAGGGGGTATTCTAGTCTAGGATTTTGAAAAAATCGAAAATTATTTTTTTCCTAATCCGATAGTTTATATATTCAAAAATATCTCCCAAAAGGATTTTTCAAAATTCAAATTATTTCCGAAGTTTTAGTGTCGTGGCAACTCGACCGGTTGAGCCTTAACGTAAAACTTTAAACGCGTTTTTCTCGAAACGACTTTTTTCGATGCGGTAGCCCCAATATCTCAAGTTCTAATCAGCCGATTTCCTTGAAATTTGGCATGAATATTTTTTAAATATCTCTCTATCGCATGAACCAACAAAAAATGAAAATTTTAAATTTGTAATATTTTTTAAAAATTCGACCAAGTTAAAAAATGAGTGAAAAAATCGACCTTTATTTTTGAGTAGCCGCCATTTTATGAAAAAAATTTTTTTTTCAGTTTTGGAGGTTCATGCGGTAGCGACATTTGTACTTATCAAGAATCCATCATTGTTTTATTTTTCAAATGACCACAAGGGTAGAAGTCATGGCGACGAGGACACGGCCTTTTTTTTTCCCTCTACTTAAAGGCGCATAATTCAATGAAAACAAAAAAAAATTTTGAAATTAATAATAATAAATAAACAAATGATAAAAAAATGGTTATTAAAAATATCAAATGCTTTTTTTTATCAATTGCCAAAAAACGCTCGAAATTCGGGCCTCTAGACTAGAATACCCCCGTAAGCAATTTTGTATCTTTTATGAAGAATTAAAGTAATTTAAAAGAGGTATGGCATAACGATATATGAATTAATAATATTAAAAATGTCCAAATAATCGAATCATGAAAATTTCAAACCTTTTAACTTTACTTTAATATAAAAATTAATAATATTTAATCTAATCTACTATTTCACCAGTAGTGGCCACTAATTGGCTTTAGGGATATGAATTATGCAAATGTGGGAAATTTTAAAGAGAACTAAACAAGGTAAATAAAATTAGGTGGTGCCATTTAAAAAATATTATATTTTGCACAATTCAGCACGTTACTTTACGATTCACTTTGAGATATTTAGTAACAAACATTTGAATAACAACATGACTACCGGTATAGCCAAAAGTGTCAGAAAACAAAAAAATATTTTAGGAAGGTAGCTCCAATCCAGTTGGGCTATAATCCCAATTTTTAGATTTCTATTATTTCAGGTTCTCCGGAAACTTCTAATGACCGGTCTAGCTGGGACACCCTGTATTTATTGACATATTAATTGAATATCAAATACTTTTCATTCATTAACCAGCTCGGTGAAGGTCGTTTTATAAGACTATCAGAAATGTGAATTAAATTAATTACCGCTATAAAATTGATGGATTTCCGATGGAATATCTTCAACATATCTTCCCACTTCTGTAGTGGCAATTGGAATATTATAAATGCCACATAATTGACAGAGGTATTTCATAATTGGTTCGGGCGCTTTAATTATCTCCGATAAAAACGCGACAAAGCCAAATTGTTTCAACGAATCAATTGTATGGGACGGCTTGAACATGTGAAACGGTTTGATATTGGAGCCGGAATGGGCAGCGCTTACATTCAATTTTTGTTTTACTCGGGTTTCAGATAGAAATAAATTCATGTCATTGACATCCTCGCAGATGAACAAACAACGATCCCGTGCCGGAATGACGTTTTCCACATACGGAGCATAATTCTCTGATGTGAAATTCACCTTAAAAAACAAATACATAAGTTATAGATCTTAACAGTTTCCTCATCATATTTACTTCAACTAAAATCGGATCATAGATTTTCTTTCGAAACTTTTCCTTGTTATTTCGTAACCACATCGTGGCTGTGTAGGCATCTTTATCGACTCGCGCCAACAAATCCAACCGGGCCTGTTTCATATTACCCAACGCTTGTTTCTCCCTTAAATTCGTTTCCAAATCTCGTTTGATATTGTTATACGAATTGGACACTTCATAATTTTTTTTTTTTAATAACTGATGCTGAACATCAACCTCCTTAATTTTAACCAACAACTCATTCCGTTTTTGGTTGATTTGATTTTCTAGAAATTACAAAAAATAGCTCAATAACCGATTTAATTAAAATATTTTTTTTTTTGCTCACCATCTCCGTGGTCTTTTACTAGTAGATCAAAGTCGGTTTTTAATTTGTCTGAGTACGCTTTGGCGATGAGAACTTTGTTGGCTCGATTTTCCTCTTCCTCCACTTTTTTATTGGTCTCATCGACGACGGTGTTGATGTTCATCATTTCTCGATCGATTTCATTCTGTTGATCGACTATGTCCTTAAGTAATGAATTTAATCTTGTTTCCTAGAAAAATGAATAATGAAAGTTGATTGAAGGTGGTACCAGCGTGAAACCCTTTTTTCGACAGATTTGGGTCATGTTTGAATATGTTATCTCAAAAGTCTCTCGAAAGAATTAAAAGAGAAAAAGGAGAGTATGATTTTTTTTTGGATAGGTGAAAAAAGGAGTATTGAAATTCAAATATTAATTTCTATTTATTATCTAGATGCTCTTTTAATAACTTATAGTGATCTGGCAACGCTACACGTAAATCTCTCTCTAACTCACTTTAAAAGCAATAATAATTTACAGGTATATGCTCTCAGAGCAACGTTATCAGACCACCTTAACCGAAAATATTTGTTAGTATGCGTGGACATCTGTGTCTAGACCAGTGGTCGGGGAACTATTTTTACTACTACCCCAAAAAAAAAAAAATTTGCACAAGTCAATATTACCCCCTTATTTTAAAAAAGAAACGATCCATGTAATTTTTTTTGATTTTTACAAATTTTGCTTTTTCTTAAAAATTGCGTTAATAATCTGAAACTTTCAGGATCTTATTATTTCATTAACACCTACAAACCAGTGGCATGCGATAACTTTTGAAACAGGGCATGCAGTCAGAAGGGAGAGGGGGGAGGTGTTAATATAAATCAAAATTTTTAAATTATTTTTTTTAATTGGTAAACATGGTATTATATTATGTATTTATTTTTAAAAATTAGCCTTTTTCAACGCTCCTTCTTACAAAAATCATCAATAACTGCATCATATTATAATGTATTTAAAAACCACGAAAATAGTTCTTATGCTAAAGAATAGAACATTTGTATCGCCTCAGGGTAAATAAATCACAAAAATTATCAGTAACAATGAATAGCAATTAGTAAATTCAAAACGTCAAACGCATCTACAAGCGTCAACCGGCAATGTGAAATGCCGAGAGAGATAGTACTCAACCATACTAGCGCGCATGCGCGATCAATTCTAGCCAAGCAAACGCATGCAACGGTCGTTTGAATGTTTACTATTTATTTATGAAAAATATGAATTTTTCTATATCATACAACAGTACAGTAGTTGGTGATAATTAATATTTAAAAAATTAAAATGTTGACTTATTTAAACATTTGATTTTCAGCAAAAAATAATTGTTGTTGTTTTGAAAATAAAATAAATCTTTTGATTTAATACAAAATATGTGAACTATGTTTTAAAAAATTAAATAAGAACTAAATACATAAAGGGCAAATGAAGTCAACATTTGGGTACGTGCGGTCAGTTTTTATTTTTTTTTGACTATGGCGTACCATTTTTTTAGATTTAAAAAAATCATTCTTATAGAAAAATGAATGAGGATTTCAAAAAAAAATATTTTCGTAATTGTGCCAGAATTGTATCATGGTTGAAAATTGAAATTAAATAAAAAACGTCATTTTTTCAAACATTTTATAAACCGAAAAAGCTCTTAATTTTGTTTCCAAAAGCTATTATTAGCTTCTAAAACATATCCAAAATTAAGATCAATCGATTTACGCGTTCTAGAGAAAAAAAATTTTTTTTCAATTTTTACAAAATTTGCTTTTTCTCAAAAACCAATTTTGTTAGGGACCTAAAATTTTCAGGATCTTATTATTTCATTAACACCTACAAACCCTCCAAGTATGGTTTAAATATCTTCCGGGGGCAAATTCACAATGCTTATACCCTTACGGCCTTTGGTCCAGAAAAGGTCTAAATCTAAAATTTTCAAATTTTTTTAAAAATTGGCCTCTTTTCAAAGTGCCGTAACTCAGTGGCCCATTAACGTGCAGAGCTCCGGTTGGGCTTAGTTTATAACAAATTTAATGCTCTTAAAAAACCTACAGAATAGATTTTTAAAAGAAAAATGCATGGATTAGGAGATACCAAATAAAATTTGAAACAAGCTCAAAAATGTGACGGTTTTTCCTGTATAAAATTTGCAAACTTGAGGCCTATATAGTGACCTTTGCAAATTTCCACACATCACGATTTTCAACCAATTAAAACGCTTCATTTGACTTGAGCGACCAAACAACACAAAGCATATCATAGATTGCTTGATCGAAACTAAACAATGAAAGCTACACTTAGGCAACCCATATTTGCGTTATTTGATGTATTTTGCCTATACGATATATTTTTTCAAAAAAACCGTGCTTAAGAAGCCGAGTTCACCCACTCGAGTCAAAATTGTAACAAAGGCACGAATCGAATTTAATAAAATATCGCAACATATACCTCGGTTATTTCTTTGGTTTGCAACTTTTGTAATTTGGCGGTGATGGACGTGATTTTCGTGTTGATTTCGGCCTGAAGTTTTTTCCCCTCGTCCACAAGTTTCGAAAGCTGTGTGCGTTGCTCTTTGAGCCCCACAACTTCCTTCTGTTTCATGTCATATTGCGACCACAACAATTTCGCCTTTACATGTCCTAGTTTCTGCTTCAACTGCTCCATTTCCTCGAAAATACCAACAGCATTCGATATCCTACAAAAAATTGGCTCAATCAAGACAAATAACTTTTTTCCCCTTACCGTCTTACTTATCATTGGCATCGATCATATCGTTGATTCGGGACGTTAAAAACGCGATTCGTTTCTCTTTTTCCAGATGCGATTGACGCACCTGAAGTAGCGTTTCGTAGGTGGAGATTTCGTCACTTGAACATATGGCACGTTGTGTGTTCATCAACAGTTCGATGCTGTTCATTTTCGAAAAGTCCTGGACACGATCTTGTGGTAAAAATTGGCACAAGTTATCCACTTGGATGTTATATTCGCTAATTAGGTCCTTGATTTGTTGGGGCGAAACTTTTTTACCATTCAAACTCCATTTACTTTGATTATTCGTATTGAATACGCGGCTAATAACTGGATTTGGTAGCTCATCTCCCGTGTTTAACTCGATCGAAATTTCAGCCTCTGTACAGTTGCTTTTAATGTAATCGCTAATCTAAAAACAAAGACAGCTTTGTAGTTGACATTTTTTTTTTTTTAATAAAGGTTAAATTATTTTTATTTTTACACGAAAAATGGGTGAAAATGAGAAGGATTATTTTGATCCGTGTCAGTTGGAGGTAGAAAATCGAAAGAAGTTCCTTTGGCCATCTGATGGTGTCGGAAAGCCGTGTCAATGTCCTAAATATCTATGCACCGATGAAGGGGCTCAAAGACAATTTCATTATGTCCCACCTCCGAAAGTTCTTCCCATTCGACAGCCAGCAGCCTTTTGCCAAGCCAATAAACCGTTCGTCGGCAGCACGCTGTATAACGACTCGTATTTACCTTTTGAAACGTGCAAACCTGAACCATTTCGGCCAGAAAATGGTCTTACAAATGGCGACACGAAATCGTACTATGAGACGACCCAAAAGCAGTCATTTCCTGGTTGGTTTAATGTGCAGCCGACCAAACCAGTTTATCCGGCGAAATCGGTTTTGGCGAACTGCGGTCCAATGGATACGCTATCCACTTGTAAAAAGGACTACACGCCAAAACCGGTGGTGAAGCCATCGCCGTTCAGTGCTCAAAATGCGATTTGTTTGAGTGATAATCCGATGGACGGACGCACCACGACCAACGAAGCGTATCGAGATCCAGGAGTTCGTCATTTGACCGAACCAATTAAACCAGTACCGGCCTTCGGCCTCGCCTGTGGTCCCATGGACTGTTCAACCATTTTCAAAGACAGTTACCCTCCATGGCCTAACCAAGACAAAGAAGATCTTCCATGGGCTGGAAAGACCCCATTCATCCCTCCGACTGTTAAAATGGAAAATGACTCGACATACAGAAAAAATTATCGCCATAACGAACCTCAACTAGTTGATGCCCCATTTAAACCTATAATCGGTGCGAATCCGTTAACTTCCAGTAAAGAATTCGACGATCTAACTCAGTACCGCGAAAATTATTTCAATAAAGGCTTCCAAAAGCCCGAGGCGATTCGGCCGTTGAACGCGTTCGAGTTGAGCGATCAAAAGATTGATGGAAGAACGACGCAGAAGGAATCGTATCGGGATTGGGACGGTGCTAAACCGGCCAAGGCTGTGAAACCGGCGACCAGTACCCTTTCGAGCAGTGGTCTCATGGAAAACTTAACGACTCAAAAAAAGGACTTCACACCAAAACCATATTGTAAACCAGATCTGTTTCGAACTCCCACTTGTATCTATAAAGAGGATAAACCTTTGGAGACGTCGACAACGTTTCAGTCTTCATATCGAAAACCAGATTATTTGGGTAAAACAGAAAGTTTCAAACCGAGTCCATGTATGGAACGGACAAAACCATTCGATGATAGTACGACTCATAAATCGGATTATTTGGCTTGGTCGAAACCTGAAAAAGATGTTTTGTATTGGACAGGAAACGTGGGGTACGCAAAACCTACGATTCCGATGTTAGGGAAATCAACATATAGTAGTTCTTATGTACCACCAGGGATTCTAGTTGAAGATGAGAAACCTAATTACTGTCCACGTGGATGCTATTGTGAATTTCCCGGACAGTGTTTCGGGACGAAAAATTCAATCTCTACTTGACTTGTTTCATTTTCAAATACATGCTCGTAAAATACGTTTAATGTTTATTTTGTTTAAACTTACATTAGAGGCTCGGCCGATTAATTTCGTCGAGCCATTTAATCCTAATATGATTGCCGAAATAATTGTCGATTTACCCGTGCCGTTGGGGCCGATGATTACATTGAGGTTGTCCTGCGGCGAGATTTCAACAGAGTTGAAAGTCCTGTAAAATTGTTTGATTTAGCGCACAACGTGTGAGGTTTGCTTGAACGGACTTACCCAAATTTTTTAAGGACAATACGCTCGATTGTGCCACGATGTTTCATTTTAGTTCGATTGTATGAAAATGTATGAAAACATGTCGAAGAAACAGTCGAAAATAGCGCTGTACAAGTCAAAATATATCTTTGACTTGTACTGATTTGTACATCAAAGATAAAATTTGAATTGTTCTAATTAAATATAGTTGGTAAGTTGGTTGAGTTTATATTTTGTGTAATTTATATTTTTTTATGATTCAATAACTTATAAAAACGTTAATTATAGTTATTATGAAAGATATTATTTTGGACTTGTTGGTTGATTAAATTAACCAATTGCGCATGCGTCAATTGAAACAATTTGTATTATGTACCCACGACTTCGTTCACGCCAGCTTTAAATTGTTTTTATAATTTAAATTTAACGGAAATCATATTTATTATGGTAAAAAAATATAACAGTGGTAACAAAACTGAAAACTGCTAACAAAACTTTAAAAAACCAACCAAGAAAATTAAAGTTAGAGTTAGAAAATAATAAATCGAGTAGTTTTAAAAGAGTAATTATGAATGCAATTATTGGGTGGTTTTACGAAACTAAGATGCAAGTGAAACTTTTTTTCGGATTTTAGGCGCCTAAGTAACTGCAAATTTTGTGGAAAATTATTCGATGAAAGGGATGTGGCACGAATTTGCTGTCTGACTTGACGCGCACCGTTGCAACTAATTTTGAATTTCCATTATTGATGTTAATACTCGAATGTTATTTTCATTATTGAATTTGTTGATTATTGTTAAACCGATCATCTGCCTGTTGTTATAAACAACCTATCGCTCCGACATACATAAACATATTATGCACCAGCAGAAACTTCTAATAATTCTAATAAATTCACTATAAAAATTAAATAAATTCGGCAGTCTTTCTCTTACGGCGTAAATTTAATTCACCGTCGGATATTTTCGTACTATTCTCACTAGCTGTATCTTTGTCTATCAAGATCAAGTGAACTACAACATTTATATCAATACACTGAAAAAAACACAAATACCAATATAAATATGATTGACAATTAATGACAACTTATAATATACTAAAGCGTTGCCTTAGAGAGGAAAATAACTCATTACATTCAGTAATAACTCGCGCAACAGTCCTGGTAAAACGACATGGTATATAGCTAATAATGTATCTACGAGTTCTACCGGACACTTGCCGATTCCCTGCCGAGAATGTGTTACATTTAACGACATGCTAAAGACAGGCCAAAAAATGTGAGACGATGTATAAAAAATTTCACTTTAATAATAAATCGTGTAGTTTTCAAAGAGTAATTATGAATGCAATTAAAATAACATGTTACAACTCCATGTTACAGAAAATGGCCTTATCTTGTCACTGCTTGCAGCTAGCGCTAGTAGTACAGTTGCACGAAGACTTTTATGGAGGTTGAAAATAATTTTTTTTTAAACGTTAAGCAAATAATTTTTAATTGTTATTATAATTATGAAGTTGTCATTGGTGCCAGTAACGACGATAATAGCATTAAGAACTGATAAATGACGTCACAAATAGTACCGTTCAATTAAACTAGCAGCGCCACTCAAAGGTACTAAAACATGCGACATAAACGGTCAATTTTTTAGTCTTTCTCATATTTAAGTGACAGGGAGCTGCTTTTTAGTGAAAATTTGTGAAAAATAAAAATATATTTTGTTTTTAATTTTGATTTATAACGTTTTTACATTTTTAACAATTAGGTTTAATTCCTATAGTAACCAACTACATTTTTTGAATTTTTATCTTCAAACTTTTCATGCCTTACATCAAACTGCTGAATATTTTCTAGAGTTATTGATTACGTTCGTATAAATGGAAAAGCAATATCTTCGCTTGGATTGTAACTATCTGGAATTTAAAAATCATTTTTTTTTTGTTCTTTCGAATTGTGATATCGCAACTTTTCATTTTCTACATGGTTGATATTTAGATCATTGGAAATACGTTGTGACGCTCTTTTAAATTCGTAATTTTCTGAAGAATGATAAATAAATGCTACTTTATTATGAATCAACTGGGCCACCATATTCTCCGCTCGTGTCTTCGGAAGGTGTTTAATAAACCTCATATTCCTCAAGTTCTTCATATTCTCGTTGAGGTTCATCGTTTCGATATTCTTGAGAAAGATTTTCATAATAATTAAGCGCATAAGGATCTGAAGTTGGGTTCAATGAAATTTGTTCTGGTTTATGATGGTAGAAATCTTCATGAGTTGAAAATAAATGGCCGTGAGACGGTTTTTTAGATGGCTTCTTCGGGGATGGTTGTTTAGGTGTTGGCTTTTTGGAGTCTGGTTTGTGGTGTTCCTGCGGTGTTTCATAGATCGGTTTGATATCGTGATGATGATGTCCTCCATGACTCCCATGTCCTTCATGTTTTCCATGTGGATAATGGTGGTGATGATTGTGATGTCCATGATAAGGCTTTATATTGTGAGTGTGATGAAAATGTCCATCATGCTTATGGTGATGATGGTGATGATGATGCTGAGGTTCCTCAGGCTTTTTCATTGGCGTCTGATGTTTATGCTCATGATGTTCATGTTTCTTCGGCGGTTCTGATTTTTTGGGAACATGAACATATACCGTTTTTGTATGCAATTGTTTGTCTATTATATACGGGACATGAATTTTCAGATGAACTCTTCAAAAAAAAAAAAAAAAATTTGTTTTTTAATTAATAAAATTAATTTTCTTACTTTTCCTCTCCACAATAAATTCGTGGCACTTGAACTAAAAATAAATACACGAATGAACAAGTAATGAATAAAAGCTTCATTTTATCTCAATATGAAATTTATATGATGCACAATCCGAACTTGTTGAAATTTTAATCGAAACTAAGTCGGTGATTTGCGTCATTTTTGCTTTTAAATGAAATTTATTGTCTTAAAAATCGTAATAACCACGGAATTGACCGGAAAATCGATGACGCGTAAAGTGTTTTTCTGTTTGAAAATCTTTAACAATTTTATTTATATAATAGAAAATGTAAAAGTTTTTTTGGTGTGTAACATCTTTCCGCTCGGTTACCTACAATTTGTGAGATTAATTTCGTTGAAATGGGACCGAAGTATGTAAAACAGCAGGCCGCAGTGAAGCGCGCGATATTTGATTTTACCAATGAGCGCAAGCGGTAGTAAATTTCGCCGTCGAACCATGGTACCACCAAATTTACCTATCCAGCCCCCTACAACTCCATGTTACAGAAAATGACCCTATTTTGTCACTGCTTACTGCTGCTTACATATAGCGCTAGTAGTACAGTTGAACGACGACTTTTATGGAAGTTAGAAATAAATTTTTCTTTAAACGTCAGCCAAATTATTTTTTTATCATTATTCTTATTATATGAGAATAATTATGAAGTTGTCGTTGATGATAGTAACGATGATAATAGTATAAGGAACTGATTAATAACAACACAAATAATTAACAGCTGTCGTGCAACTAAACTACTAGCGCCACCCAAAGGTACTAAAACATGCGACACAAACGGTCACTTTTTTTTAGTCTTTCTCGTATTTAAGTGACAGGGTGCTGGTTGAAATACAAGACAAGCACAAATCGAGGATTAGTTATGGATGAAAAGAATTCCAAAACTCGTTAAATCACACTCAATATTTTTTATAGTTAGATATATCTTGTCGACTATTGATTTCTCATTATCATTTCCATTTTCCAATTATTAAGTTAAGATTAAAAAACGCAATTTTATATCCTAAATCGAATAATTTTCCGAACATTTTCAGTTAAATGGCTACAATCCATAAAAAAAGGTTTCACTTGTATCGTGGTTTCGTGAAAATGTACAATGCTTTTTTTTCTTTTCTTGTTATGGTTCAAGTAGCTCCGTTTTCATGCCGTGTTTTTCATTTATATTCGGTAATAAATGACTTAATTACTTGCGGGATTTTCTTTAAACTCGCAATGATATTAGTGAAATTATAAACCACAAAATATTTCGCCTTTCTTTGAATTGCTCTTATACAAATTAAAATTTCTACATTATTACTTCACTCGTTAATAAAAAAAACGCCAGTTTTTTGTTTTAATTTTTTTTTTTATTTAAATAACACAATAATTACAGCAACAGCAAAAAGGCAAAATTTTTTTTTTCTTTAACGATATAACAATTTATTTGATGTGTAACATCTTTCCGCTCGGTTTTCTACAATTTGTGAGAGTAACTTCCTGAAATGGGATGGAAGTGTGTAAAATAGGAGGCCAGTGAAGCGCGCGCTATTTGATTTGACCAATGAGAGCAAGCGGTGATAAATTTGTCTGTTATTTACATCGATTGCATCTATGGAATTACATCGGTAACAACGCCAACAACGCTAGAGTGAACCGATCTCTCGTAAGTGCCATCTGATTTTGTCCCAGACATGACTCCGAGAGCAATACCTTATGAAATATATTTTTCATATGAACTTCTATACAATATACTAGTACTGTGACAATATCTAGCGACCTTTAAACTACAAAATACCAATAACTATAATTAAACCTTTTTACAAATGAAGATTAATATTGATTTCCTTGGCTGACACCAACTCCAAAAATTACAATATTTGTACATTATATCATCCTAATAATTTGTAAGTTGTAGACATTGCAAAGTTACGCAATTATTTTTTTAATGCATTTTTTGTTTAAGATTTTTATTTTTTTTTGAAGTCGGTTTTTCCTTTTTATTTATTTCTCGATTTTTAGTGATCTGAAGTTTAATAACTGATTTTATTTCTTTGAATATGGGTAAACCTACTAAACGCACTGCTCATATGAAGCAGGCAAGGCTACTTCATCCCCTTTTGCTCTTAAGGGTTGACATTTTTTGCTTTTAAATGTAATGAAAGAATTAAGTGGAATATTCTTTTCGATAAAAAAATCATCAAAATCCGATGGTTCAGTTAAACGTCACTATTTCATCCCCTATTTTCAACCTTATGGAGTAGATTTTTTTCTTCAAATTTAAATGTGAAAAATTTAAAGGTACGATGAACGTAATAGAAAAAAATTTCGAAATCCGGTCAGCCAGGAAAAATTTATAATTTCATCCCTAATTTTTAACCCCTTATAAGTGGAGTTTAAAAAAAAATGGAAATGAGATTAATTTAAAATTATGTTCTACCTTTAAAAAAAAGAATTATCAAAATCGAGCTAACCAATAAGAATTTAATATTTCATAATCGTTGGTACTATCAAATACAATTTAAAGGTGTTTTTATGTATACACGATATTTCAAGCATTAAGGCCAGAAGAAACACATTTAAGATGTACCCGATTGTATTTTCAATGCAATTTAATAACTAAAATAATGCATTTATACCATTTATTCTTCGAAATCAAAAAGAAAACATAAAATATAAATATTTATATATTTTTTTTTAATAAAATACAAATTAATATACAGAGATATAATTATATATTCATCATCAATAAAATACATATGTACAAATTTTTTTTATTTTTAAAAATACGTAACTTTTGCAAATAAAATTACGAGGACTATTTGTTTAGTATATAATACACGTCACAATCACCTAAATTAAAATGAAATAAAGTCTTTTAATTAAAAAATTGTATATAATGAAAAAAAAAAATTAAAAATGTACGCATTAACGAAAGTTTTTTTTTTCTCTTCTCTAAAATATCACAAATGTGGGCATAATTTTTTGTAAATTAAAAACGCAAGTTATACATTAAATGGTTTAAATAAGAGAAGTGTTTGAATGAAGGAAAAATTACATAGACATTATTATGAATCATGCCAAAACTACAATTATATAGATGTATATATATACATTAAGTTACATTATGTTAATTCAAAGAGAAAGTATACAATGCATTCAGAATGGGTTGTTTGTAATTTGGGGCCGTGATCCGTGATGACACTTCTTCGTGGTGGTTGTTGTGGTGGCCGATGTCGATAATATTGACGATAAAATACGTCCATCGTTAACACGTTGCGATGATTTGGCTTGGTTTGGCTTTCGATCACACCTAGATTGGCACAAACAAATACCATTATGAGTTAGTGAAGAAGCTAAGGGTCCATTTGTGAGACGAGTTCCGGAATATTGTTGCGTTAATTTTTCAATTTCATTTGCCTTGTGTTGGGACTCAACTGGACATCATTGCAATCAATCCGGCCAACAATTTATAACATATATATCTATTATATATAACAAGACATGACAAGCTCTCTATTTCTCTCCCCCGGTTCTTTCCTTACATTTCATTGCATCATTCAAATACAAAACATTTTTTTTTTCGTTTGATCATACAAATATTTCTCACAGTAACAATTTACATCGAGTTTTTTAAATAAATTAACATCACAATCAGAAAAAAAAATTACAATTTTTTTCATAAGTTGATCTCTCGTACATTTCATTGATTGGCCTTCGATACAACTCAAATATATTCACAATATTTAAAAATTACATTTCTTCAAGTTACATTTAACATTTCTTTGCTCGTTTTGATATGATGGTGAGAAATTTGGAAAATTTACAAATATGAAACTTTTTTTAAAACGCCCTAAGATTTAATTAATAAAATGCTTACAAAATGTTTCAAGGAACTATACAAATTATACAAATTAGAAAGCCATCAATATTCACTTAAACTCTAAAACATAAAACCATTAGATCGATCGATTACAATCATAGAATTAAATCACATTCAAGAGACTTTTATCATCAAATAGAAAAAAATTATCACAGATTTAAATCACAGTTTAGGTAAACGATTGATAAAAATCTCTCTCTATCAGGTACATAAATTACATTGGTTTTACATTTTTTGTTCTTTCCTTTCATCTTAATCCGTTATCTATTCATATTTGTTGTTCTTTTTCATTCAAGACAGTTTTTTTTTTTTAGTAAAATTGAAAAAAAAAATGAAAAAAAAGGGAACACATCGTGTCGCTGTTTTAGAGAACATGTTTAAAAGATATACAACAATATTCGCTTAAATAATTATTATAAATATAAAATATTAATATCGATATCTTAATGTAACGACTAATCTGAAACAAGATAAAATCCATTTTGAACGAGTTATAAATTGTATACGATACCTGTAACGCAATAATTCGTTTTTTATGTCCACCATGCGAACGTTTTTCCGTGACAATCGTTTCGACATCGTCATCGTCATCATCATCCAGGCGGTGCTTTTTCGTTAGCGAATTTTTCGTAAAGTTGTCGCTCACCAAACTTGTGCTCGTGTAATTTTCAATGCCACTTTTGCCGAGCCGCATTCGAATCGGTACACGTGCTTTGCTACCACGCTCAACATTCACACCAACTAAAAACATTACTTATATTAATAAGTTGCATAAAATTTAAGTCTTATATACTAACATCTACAGTACTAATCTCAAATATTAAAATTAACATCTAATAAATATCATTTTTTATTATCATTGCCGTATTTGGTCAATTTTGAATTTTTTTAAAGTTAAACTACGAAAATTCGATTTACAGGTTTTTAATAATTATACTTTGAAGAATAGCGTAATTTAATCTATACTAATATATAAAATTGAAGAGTTTGTTTGTTTGTTTGATTGTTTGGTTAAACGCGGTAATCTCAGGAACTACTAGTTCGAATTGAAAATTTTTTTTTGTGTTGGATAGCCTAATTGGCCTAATTATCGACGAAGGCTTTAGGCTATATGACATCACGCTATGACCAATAGCAGCAGAGCATCAATAGAAAATGTTGCAAAAACCAGGAAAATGTTTTCCTTTTGAGAGCGTTTGTTGCCTACCCTACGTAAATGGTTCAAGTTACGCAAAAATCATGTGAAGCAAAATTGTTCCTCTTAAAAAGTTCTAAAAAAAAGTCCGCGACGACATATGTCTATCTTTTAAGGTTGGCCCGCTATAACCTTTTTAATGGTTATTAAAGTTGTTCCAAAAATAATTCATTATTAGCGAAATTGTTTTTAGAAACATATTATTAATTCTTACCCAAATAAATATGGTTTTTAATGAAATTTGGTATGCTGATAAATGACAATCTGAGTCATTAAAAAGAATACTTTTTATTACGGTCAAAAAATAATTTTCTTATCCTAGTCTTATTTTATCCAGAAAAAATGTGCGGTTCCCGTAGGATGGATATATTTTTATTTTTCACTGAGCAAAAGATTACCATAATTTCTTACAATGTGGTGGTTAATTGAGAGTCAGAGAATAAATATAGGCTACCTTTTATGTCAGAATATAGCACGGTTCCTGTAGGATAGGATAAGAATTGTATCCTTCAGGAATTGATTATTAAAAAGGAGTTTCGTGAAAGTTCATGGATAAGCGTTTTAACAAATTTTCCTCAAGAAGGATTGGTCTACCTTTTATCCAGGAAAAATGTACGGGCCCGTGGGCTAGATACGTTTTTATTTTTCATAGAGCAAAAAATCGACATAATTGTACTCTTCCCGTGGGATAACAAGACAATTGTATCTTACAGGAACCGTGTATTTAAAAGAAGTTTCGTTAAAGTACGTGAAATAGAGTTCTAGCGCATTATCCTCAAGAAGGCCTGATCTCTTTTTTATCCAGGAAAAATGTACTACTCCCGTAGGATAGATATGTTTTGTTTGTCATAGAGCAAAAGATTGACATGATTTTTTGCAATAGGGTAGTTGAAAAGTCAGAGAAAAATATAGATTATTTCTTATGTCAGAATAATGCACGGTTCTCAAAATATAGCATAACAATTGTACTTATTCTGTAGGAATCGTGTTCTTAAAATAGTTTTCTCTAAAGTTCGTGAAATAGCGTTTTAACACAATCACTCCAAAAAAGTTTAAATAAAAATGACAATTTTTAATGCAAAATATGATTTTTAATTTAACATCCGATAACATCGATAAATGAATAATGAAAATTTTTGAAACATTGAAACTTTTTTCATTGTTAATTTTTGAATGTCTATAATGTTTAGAAATAAACGTGTTAAATTATATTCAAACAGTCAACAATTACTTCACTTACTCAACTTTTTGAACGATTAAATAATTTGAACTTGGCGAAAAACTCAGTTAAATATATAATACATTCAAAATTTTCGAATTGTATTGCTATACTTAAGGAACACAAGTATAGCTATTTTATAATATTTATAAAAACGTATAGAACCTATAAGATATTTTTTCTCGATAGCTATATGGAATATCTTCCTGGAAAAGTAGTTTATCGAATTTTCATGAACTTTCTATAAATCAAAGATCTATAAATATCTATCTGTCTTTTTTGTTGATAGGATGAAAGTTTCTATTATTCAATCAGTATAATTTAGATACGCACAGCGAAGCGGGCGGGGACCAGCTAGTGTAGTTATAAAATCAGTGACGGTATTAAAAAATATTTTAGCTGCCTGATGAAGCCGAAATAAATTTGGCAAAACGTCGCATTTTTCAAAATAAATCTTTCTTTTACTCTTTCTTTTTTGTCCAAAATCCCAAGATTTCATAAAATAAATATTACCATCGTGGATGAGAACGTTAATACTCATATTTTAATTTTTCAATAAATACTGTTACCATGGTAACATTATTATTAAATATTCATATACCGATTAATTGAAACGATTTGATTGGCTTAGTTTTTTCCCTAAAATTAGAGATACCATCACTATTTTTATAATTACATTAAATAACTATATGTTGGCATTATGCCTTATGTCTCTCATTTTACAAAGACTTTCTTAACGTTTGGTTAGTCTAAGTTCTAATGCATCTGATCAAGTTTTACGCTCTTTTAAAATAAAATTTCTAGGAAAATTCTATTTATCTATATGTTTAGGTTTTTATTTATGCTTCAATAAATAACTGATTGCCTATCCATCAACATTGTGGTAGTAAATGAATTATTTGAATGTACACTGCCGGCCAAAAGTTTGAGACCAGTTGTAATATATTTATGCTATCACTTATTGTATTCAAAGTTTCGGTAATAAAATAAAAATTGTTGTCCATACATATTTTTAAATTACTGATGAACATCTAAAGAGACTTTTGTAGGTATGTTTCTCAGGTACAAATAGAATTAATGGGTTCTGTTTAAAAACATCCAAGATCGCAGGGTGTCTGGCCAGTGGAAGGGTCATCATTGTATTTAAAGTAGCTCCGTATTAATTGTTCTTTAATTCTATTCTTCTTTAATTTTGCACTGGCTATTCTTTGTTATTATTTAGACTTTCTAAAACAGGTTATTTTAAATTTTTTTTTAAGTTATGTACCAGTTTGTACGAATAATTTAATTTAGTCTTAACTTGGGGTTTCTATAGTTAAAACGTTTTAAAAATGGGAAAAGTACGAGAAATAAATATCGAAACTCGATCTGCCATTGTTACTTTACATAATGAAGGCAAATCCGAACGTGAAATTGCGTCTCAACTTAAACTTTCGAAGACTTGTATTCATCGCACAATTATTCGGTTTAAGGAAACGGGTAGTTTTCAAGATTTTCCACATTCAGGAAGACCGAGAGCTACTACTTCTAGTGAGGATCAGTTTATCGTTATTAACAGCAAAAGGAATAGACGCTTAACAGCACCGAAAATTCGTGCTGAAGTGAACAAATCTTTAAATAAACCAGTTTTGCTTACCACAGTGAAAAGACGGTTGAGGAACGCTAAACTGTTTGGTCGTGTTGCCGTTCGGAAACCTTTACTAAGGCCGCAAAATAAGAAAAAAAAAAATGCAGGGGGCCCTATTCCATCGAGATTGGACAGAAGATGATTTTAAAAAAGTTCTTTGGACTGATGAGTCAAAATTCCAAGTATTTGGCTCAAATCGACGAATTTACGTTCGGCGTAGCACCGAAGAAAAGATGTTACCAGATTGTGCAGTGCCAACTGTTAAGCACGGTGGTGGTTCAATAATGTTCTGGGGTTGTTTCTCAGGCCATGGAATTGAAAATTTGGTTAAAATTGATGGAATTTTGAAGAAAGAGGAATATAAAACAATTCTCGAAAAAAATGCTGTACCATCAGGCTTAAGTTTAATTGGCAATGGGTTCATTTTCCAGCAAGATAACGATCCAAAGCATACTTCCAAGCTATGTAAAAATTATTTATTACAAAAAGAAGCAGAAGGAGTTTTAAAAATCATGAAATGGCCACCGCAAAGTCCGGATCTCAATCCAATCGAGCTTTTGTGGGACGAGCTTGATAGGAATGTCCGAGAGGAGTGTCCCTCTTCACTTGCAGACTTGTGGAGACTACTACAAGAAAGCTGGAACAAAATTTCTCAAGAAACCATAAATAAATTAATAAGTAGAATGCCGAGGCTAGTAGAAAAAGTAATAAAGTGCAAGGGAGGATTTTTTGATGAAAAAACAGTTTGAGTAATTAGTTCATTTTTTTTATAGAATAATTTTTTATGTTTATTTTCTATACTCAGTATGTTTAAAGGTTATAACTATAATAATAATAAACATTTTTACTGTATTTGTCTTTGAATTTTTAAAAATATTTCCTTTTTTGGCTTAAATCTATATGGTCTCAAACTTTTGGCCGGCAGTGTATATACTTTGTAGAAATATTATGTACAATGGTTCTTGAACATTGAAGAAAACTAAAGTAGTTTAATTTCCTAAATTTAATCTTGAAGAGTTCTTGTAGGATACCTTTTAACCTTTAACCAAAAAATAGACCAATCAAATCATTTAATTTATCTATAAATAATGTTGCCATGGTAACATTGTTATTATATATTCGTTAACCGTTTAATTTAAATGATTTGATTGGCTCAGTTTTTTCCCTCTAATTAGAGATACCATCACTATTTTTATACCTAGATTGAATAACTAAATGTTGGCATATGCGGCGTCTAGTATCAAAACGACCAATGTGCATTCTGACTTATTTTTCAGGTCCGCGAAAAACCGTCGTCACTGCAGCTCAACTAAAATAAAACTAACTTTTGAAAAGGACTTTGTCTATAAAAAAAACATTAGTTCTAACAATATCCTGTTTAAAAATTAATTTTATTTTAGTGGAGCTGCAGTGATGACGGGTTTTCGCGGGCCTGAAAAATAAGTCAGAATGCACATTAGGCGTTTTGATATTAGACGCCTCATAGTAGGCCTCATGTCTCTCATTTAACAAGGATTATCTTAATGCTTGGTTAGTCTAATGCAAGCAAACCGAAACAATGTTAGATGTGTCTGGTCAAGTTTTAAGCTTTTTTAAAATATAGTTTCTAGGAAAATCGATATATCCATGTTTTTAATTATGCTTCGATGTATAAAGGATTGCCTATCCGTTAACATTGTATTTGAAAAATGAATGCTTTGAATGTACGTACTTTGTACAAATATTACGCTATAATGCTTCTTGAACGTCCAAGAAAACTAAAGTCGTTTAATTTCCAAACAACCTTGAAGATTTCTTGTAGGAAACCTCTTAAACCTTTAACCAACATATAGCTATTTAATGTAGTTATAAAAATAGTGATGGTATCTTTAACCCTACAACGAGCGCGGTCGCGCTCGTGTACGAACGGTAATTTTTATCTTTCTAAGTGTTATATATAGTTCAAATTATAATGTTATTAGTAATTACAATATAAAAAAAATTTGGGAAAGATATTTTTCTAATTTTCTTTGTGTTTTATTACTATTGAATTAAATGACATCAAATACAAAGATTTCGTTGGCATTTTTAAGCATATGCGAGTAAAAATCAATGACACTAAAACGGTTAATGTTATGTATAAAATAAACCAATCGAATCATTTAATGTATCAATAAATACTGTTGCCATGGTAACATTATTATTACATATTCGCATATCGATTAATTTAAATGATTTGATTGACTTTTTATTCCCTATATAACTACATTAAATAACTAAATGTTTTCATATGCCTCATGTCTTTTATTTTACAAGGACTATCTTAACGTTTGCTTAGTTTAAGTTATATAACAAGCAAACCGAAACAATGTTAGATGTATATGGTCCAGTTTTAAGCTGTTTTTAAATATAATTTTTAGGAAAACTCGATTTATCAATGTTTTAAAGTTTTTAATTATGCATTGATGAATAACGGATTGCCTATCCATTAACATTGTGTTAGTAAATGAATGTTTGGTTGAAATATTACGTTAGAATGCTTCTCAAGGGAACCTTACGCGATCAGTAATAATGCCAGTATCTCAAAATAATGACAGTATTACTGATCGTGTAAGGGCTATACTGATGAAATTACGTTGATATTGAAGGAAGTCAAAATTATTAGATTCCATGGTATCAGTATTGACGCAGAATTAAGTAAATACTGTCAGTACTAATACTGATAGTATTACTGATCTTGTAAGGTTCATATGAAACTTCCAAATAACTAAAGCAGTATAATTTCCAAAATGTAAACTTGAAGATTTTTTGTAGGATACCTTTTAATATTTAACCAAAATATAGTTATTTAATGTAATTATAAAAATAGTGATGGTATCTTATATTTTAGGGAAAAAATAGACCAATCAAATCATTTAATTTATCAATAAATACTGTTGTCATGGTAACATTATTATTACATATTCGTATATCGATTAATTTAAATGATTTGATTGGCTTAGTTTTGTCCCTAAAATTAGAGATACCATCACTATTTTTATACCTAGATTAAAAAACTAAATGTTTTCATATGCCGTATGTCTTTCATTTTACAAGGACTATCTTAACGTTTGGTTAGTTTTAGTTCTAATGCAAGCAAACCGAAACAATGTTAGATGTATCTGGTCAAATTTTAAGTTTTTTTAAAATAACATATCTATAAAAATCGATTTATCCATGTTTTTAATTATGCTTTGATGAATAATTGATTGCCTATCCATCAACATTGTGTTAGTAAATGACTTCTTTGAATGTATGTACTTGGTAGAAATATTACGTTATAATGCTTCTTGAACGTCCAAGAAAACTAAAGTAGTTTAAATTCCTAAATTTAATCTTAAAGAGTTTTTGTAGGATACCTCTTAAACTTGAACTATCTAGTTATTTAATGTAGTTATAACAATAGTGATGATATCTTTAATTTTAGGGATAAAATAAACAAAAAAAATAATTTAATTTATCAATAATGTTGCCATGGTTACATTATTATTACATATTCGTATATCGATTTATTTAAATGATTTGATTGGCTTAGTTTTTTCCCTATAATTAGAGATACCATCACTATTTTTATAACTAAATGTTCGCATATGCTTCATGTTTCTCATTTTACAAGGATTATCGTAATTGGTTAGTCTAAGTTTTAATGCAAGCAAACCGAAACAATGTTAGATGTATCTGGTCATGTTTTAAGCTTTTTTAAAATATAATTTCTAGGAAAATCGATATATCCATGTTTTTAGTTATGCTTTGATGAATAACTCATTGTCTATCCATTAACATTATATTTGTAAATACAGTAGAAATCGTTTATAACGAACTTCAGGGGACCATCAAATTTCGTTCGTTATAAGCGATATTCACTATAATCGATATGTATTATCCTATGTATTTTATTTAAGACATATCACGGGAACCAAAGGTTTTGTACGTTACAACCGGTGGTTCATTATATCCGGTGTCGTTATAAACGATTTATACTGTAAATGTTTTGAATGTCTGTACTTTGAAAAAATATTAGGTTATAATGCTTTTTGAACGTCCAAGAAAACTAAAGTTGTTTTCCTAAATTTAATCTTGAAGAGTTCTTGTAGGATACCTCTTAAATCTAGTTATTTATAAAAATTGTGATGGCATTTTTAATTTTTGAGAAAAAATAGACCAATCAACGGGTTTTCGCGGGCCTGAAAAATAAGTCAGAATGTACATTAGGCGTTTTGATATTAGACGCCTCATATTAGGCCTCATGTCTCTCATTTAACAAGGATTATCTTAATGCTTGGTTAGTCTAATGCAAGCAAACCGAAACAATGTTAGATGTGTCTGGTCAAGTTTTAAGCTTTTTTAAAATATAGTTTCTAGGAAAATCGATATATCCATGTTTTTAATTATGCTTCGATGTATAAAGGATTGCCTATCCGTTAACATTGTATTTGAAAAATGAATGCTTTGAATGTACGTACTTTGTACAAATATTACGCTATAATGCTTCTTGAACGTCCAAGAAAACTAAAGTCGTTTAATTTCCATAATTTAACCTTGAAGATTTCTTGTAGGAAACCTCTTAAACCTTTAACCAACATATAGCTATTTAATGTAGTTATAAAAATAGTGATGGTATCTTTAACCCTACAACGAGCGCGGTCGCGCTCGTGTACGAACGGTAATTTTTATCTTTCTAAGTGTTATATATAGTTCAAATTATAATGTTATTAGTAATTACAATATAAAAAAAATTTGGGAAAGATATTTTTCTAATTTTCTTTGTGTTTTATTACTATTGAATTAAATGACATCAAATACAAAGATTTCGTTGGCATTTTTAAGCATATGCGAGCAAAAATCAATGACACTAAAACGGTTAATGTTATGTATAAAATAAACCAATCGAATCATTTAATGTATCAATAAATACTGTTGCCATGGTAACATTATTATTACATATTCGTATAATGATTAATTTATATGATTTGATTAGCTTAGTTTTTTCCCTAAAATTAGAGATACCATCACTATTTTTATAATTACATTAAATAACTATATGTTGGCATTATGCCTTATGTCTGTCATTTTACAAAGACTATCTTAACGTTTGGTTAGTCTAAATTCTAATGCAAGCAAAACGAAACAATTTTAGATGTATGTGGTCTAGTTTTAAGCATTTTTAAAATAAACTTTCAAGGAAAATTCGATTCGACCATATTTTTAGGTTTTTTATTATGCTTTGATGAATAACGTATTGCCTATCCATTAACATTGAATTAATAAATAAATTTTTTGTGTTTATGTATGTTGAATGTATGTAGAAATATTATGTTATTATGCTTTTTAAGGGAACCTTACACGGTCAGTAATTTATTTATCAGTCATTTATTTGAGATACTGACAGTATTACTGACCGTGTTAGGCCCCTATAAAACTATGGCGTAGAAAATGCAATTTTCAACCGCAATTCGTTTAGTTTGTTTTTGTATGATTTTTTTAGTTAAAGTGTATTTTTGAAAACAGGGCAGTCATGGGCCCAGCACACGAATGGAACGGTCGACTATTCTATTTTATATATGAAATAAATTATTTATTTTGTTGGTGTTGTTTAAAGTTAAATCGTTTATAGATATTTATATTTCAAATTTATTGTTTATTATTTATATTAGTTTATTTGTTATAGTAGTTAATTTAGTGTTAAATTATTGTTAAAAACAAAAGAATGAACGAATACCGAGAATTTAAAAATATATAATGTAATCGGACTTGATTGTAATTAAAAATATGTAATATCAATATGTGATGGATTAAACCAATAAATATTATAATTTATAATAGTTTAAAATTCAAATATACATAAATAAGAGAAAAACTGCGCTACAAAACTTCCAAGAAAACTAAAGTAGTAACCAAGTTTTCCTAAATTTAATCTTGAAGATTTCTTGTAGGATACCTTTTAACCTTTAACCAACATATAGTTATAAAAATAGTGATGGTATCTTTAATTTTGGGGGAAAAAATAGACCAATCGAATCATTTAATTTATCAATAAATAATGTTGCCATGGTAACATTATTATTACATAGCATTCGTTTATCGATTAATTTGAATGATTTGATTGGCTTAGTGTTGTCCTTAAAATTAGAGATACCATCACAATTTTTATAACTAGATTAAAAAACTAAATGTTTTCATATGCCTTATGTCTTTCATTTTACGAGGACCATCTTCAAGGGGTGCTCATTTTCAAGGTTATTACTTTGCTCTGACGTCATTGGTATACGGTTTCTGACAGAAGCCATTAGATATCTGCTATAATTGGTTCTTATCGCTACTATTGTTCTTATTGCGCATGGTTCTTATTACGCTCTATAGTTTGAAATTTCATTTTGCTCAGTTAAAGTTCATAATAAATTTTTTTTTAAATAGCTTTTTTTTATATACTTTATTTTATTTTAGCAATATTGTTTATATTCCTTTTTATTTGTAAACTTCTCAGGTTTATCTAGTTAAAGAAGGTGGGCTTCTTTTCACAAAATAAAATAAGTTTCATTATGTTAAATGTTAATAGTTAATTTTTATGAACATAATAAATATCAATTTGATTTTTCTTTATTACTTTATTTGAATTGAAAATGATGATATATTGTATCAAAACTCTGGTTTGTTGACTGACGCGGGAATTCAAAATTTATAGCTAAGTAAGGTATAGATTCTAGAAGAAATATATCTTCATTATTCAATTAAAATAAAATAACAAAGAAAAATCAAATTAACATTTCTTATGTTCATAATAATTAATTATTGACATATTGAAAATTTAAATTTGTTGTTAAAGGGATTTAATAACCTAAATAAAAAGCATGTAGTGCCAACCAAATGCAGTCACCAAGTGGAATCCCCCAAAAACTAACGATAGCTAATGGCCTTTAACGCCTCTACAGGCTTCTGTCAGAAACAAAATACCGGTGACGTCATTTTCAGAGATCAAAGAAACGCCGCCTAGTCAAGTGAGCATACCTTATGTATCTAATAACCTTGGACCATCTTAACGTTTGGTTAGTCTAAGTTCTAATACAAGCAAAACGAAACAATGTTAGATACCTTTGTTAGTAATAGAATCTGAATTGACGTTAATGGGAGACTGTTCTTGGTCCATTTCCAATGGTGAACGTTTCAGGACCAAAACACGTCTTTCGGTTTTAGTTCCTAATTTAATAGCATAGACACATTAAGTTATTTTTCGCCCTTAATAAATAAATTGCTTTGAGTCATATTATAGAGATGTTACCTTTGATTGGTTTGTTTGTCGATCCAATCGATTTTTTCGACATTTCCTGGAAAGCGGTTTGGACGATGCGGGCCGTTGCAACCGGTGCATTAGCGGCCTTACGCTGCGCTCGTCTACGACTAAGCTCCGTTCGAAGATCTAAAAAAAAAATTTTGATATAAATAAATTTTATGAAATTGTTTTTTTTAATGTACCATCATTCGTTGATTTCTCCTCGTTTTCGTTACTTAAATCAATTTCTTCTTTAACCGTATTATTTACACTGAGTACTTTTGTACTTTCTACATCCGCGTTAATAATTTTCTCTCGTCGCAATGTTTTAATTTTATTATCTACGTTCACATCGGGGTTTCGAATCTTTTCAGGTCGTGGTTGTGATTTGTCCGGGTCGGACGGTTTATGGCTGGCTCGTTTATTTTCATCGCTCGAAGGTTTTATTGCATTGTCACGTCGTCGCCTTTCTGAATGATATGAGGAAGATTTACTATGTTTCATTCGTTTCGGTTTAAGCTCAACTGTTGTACTGATAAACGGACGTTTTGTGTAAGTATTTCGATTTTCGGTCGTTTGTAATTTAAATCGACCTTCTTTCTCGTCGTCCGATTCATCTGACGACCATAGATCCGATAAATTTCGATTTTGATCCTCGTTTTCTTCACTCTCGCTGTCTATGAGACTCGGTTCGAGTTCTTCCTGGGAGTTGGTCTCATTTGGTGGGGTGTCTTTTTTTAGTTTAATAACACCAACGGCAGCCGTAACCGGGGTGTTACTTTCGAATTTTCTTTTCCTCGCCTCGAGAATAGGATCCAATTTTTTTGAGTCGCCCACTTTGTCTTCGACGGGTAACGATTTTAGTGCTCCCGTCAAATTGTTGAGTGGTTCTTTGGGTTTTTGTCGATCGGGACTTGGACTAAGACTTAAACTCATGCTGCGTTTATTTTCTGGATTGGTAGAACGTGGCGGTGCACGTCGGGGTTTCGTGGAAGGGCGCACGCCGAGTCGACTATGTAAAACTCTTTTTGAATTAATTGGAGATTTGGAGCGACGTTTTACGACAGGTCGTCGTTGTGGAGATTGAGCTCTGGCTTCAGGTCGCGGCGAGAAACGTTTTGGATTGCCTCGAATCGGAGATCGGGATCGTCGCCGTGGCTCATTTTTATAAATGGGTGATGGTGAACGTTTTTTCGTTAGATATCGCCGGGGTGGTGAATGGGCTCGGTTTCTCGATGGTGGAACGATGCGTTGACGTGGTGAAGGACTGCGACTGATCGATGATAGACTACTGCGTGACGATAGCGAACGACGTCCCGGCGATTGTTTTCGTTTAGCTAAAATTTCACGATTTTGTAGAACGAATGCGGCAGATCGAGGCGAAAGCGGTGCCATGGTTATTGTGTTGAGCACTTCGGTGTTGATACATAGAGGCGAATATGAACGGGGAGGCGACCGAGAATATTTACGTATGTGACGGTCGTAAGTCGGACGAGAGTCGTAAGGTGAACGTCGATCGTTAATATACGATGTTTTCTTCCAGGAAGATGCAGGATTTGATTCATTCGTATTAGGTTTATCATCATTCCATTCTTCCAGTCGACTAGTTTCCTTTTCCTTTACCTCTTCCACAACTTTTACTTCCACTTTATCTTCAGTCGTTTCCACTTGATTTTTCAGTTCGATTTCTTTATTTGTATCACAAATTTCTATAGGTTTCTCTTCGATTTTCTCCTCGATTTTTTCTACTGGGGCTTTTTTAATTTTTTCAACGGGTTTTGTTTTGGCTACCGTTTTTACTTTCGGTTTTCCCGAAATTTCACTTTCTAACTCGTCCATGAGACGATCCAGACTATCTCCTGCATCGGAAATATTACCCAGATCGAAATCCGAGTCATCTTTTTTCGCGTCTAACTCCGACTCCGAATCGGATTGATCTGAATGATCATAACGATTAAATTTTGAGTCGGGATTTTCTGCCGTCTCTTTATCAATGGGTTTTGTGCTAGAATTTTCTACTTCGACGTTTTTTGCTATAGGAATCGATATGAGGTTTGTGTTGACACGCGGATTTATTCCACCCTAAAAAATGCATATAAACGTGAAATTATTTAACTAAAACAATTTGATTGAAAATCTTACATTTCGTTGGACGCCTCGCATATGTCCTTTTTTACCACGAAATCCTCGACTTTCTCTCATCGGTTTCGTGCCCTCTTTCACCCCATAACCACTGTTGCCCACACTAATTCCATTATGGGTCGCTTGATTTTCACTTTCGGCCTTGGCTTTTCGACTTTTTAACGCTGCCAGTCGAAGGAATTCTAAGTCTTCGTCGTCCGAACCCATCGTAATCTACGAAGTGAATGGATGTAATCAAGACGCAATTCACACTAATGGCTAAGTGGATTTTTTCGAACGAACTCAACTTAAATTTCAATTGCATATATTTTTAAATGGACCAGCAGACAGTCTTTAAATCGAATCACTCACCGTGAATTAAATTAACGACGATAAATGAATTAATAAAAATACAATATCAAATATGGATGACAGATATTTACAATCATGGATGCGTTAGAGCCAGCAGGGTGCCCAACTCATAGAAATTTTTCTTCCCCCAACTACAACTTGGAATATGCCTAAAATATCTTAATGGTTGCATTTAACACATAAAAAAGGTAAAGAAAGTAAGAAATAAGGAACATGTGTATGAAGGTAATTTTTATCAAAAATAATAATTAATATTTATCATCCCAAAATTTGGGGGGGAAAATCTTCAAGTTGGGTATTTTGAAGGAAAAATGAAAGAAGATGGATTATCATGAAGTAAGCAATAGTAATTAAAATTTTCCTATTTGTAAATATTCATATTTCATCTGGTTTAGTTTTTTTTTAAATTATAATTCTAACAATTCTTAATTATTTACTTTTGATTATATAAAATGAGGAATTTACTCTTATCAGATTTTTAATCAAAATTTTTGATTGATTTGAGCTTTTTGTATTTGTTATGTTGGTGTTTTGCACGTAATAAAACCTCCGATTGGGGAGGTTTCACACCGGTCATTTTGTATGTCAAATAGTCAACGAAGTTAGATCTTACCAACATTTTGTTAAATGGTATGATTTAATTGATCAATTAATTAATTTAAAAAAAATTTAATTAACACAGGCAGTTCAGTTTAGCTCACTCAGTTGATTTCAGCCGGTAGCCTTTCGTCGGGTCGTGGAACTATGACCAAACCGTCAATCGTCGGGTTATAATTTCCCTCATTTCCACATCGCCTAAAACACCGATAAAATGCCTTTTTATACATAATCAACACATTTTATTCTATTTGCTATGTTAATAATATACTAATTTATTTAGTTAATTGACGTAACTTGATTCTATCATGCCATTTGTACACGTTTCAACGTGAACGTTGAAGATTTTATTCATAAATCGCCGACAAAATGGACAAGTAAGCGCATTTTTAATTGTACGAGTTAAACGCTGACGATAGCTTGATGTTTTAGAGTTTAAAATAGAATTTGGTTCAGAGAACGGAAAAAAAAAATGGAAGCCACTCAAGAGTATAGTAGCGACGGTGAAATAGATACTAAATCTGACGATGAACTAGATTCTAATTCAAAATCAGCCTGTGGAACACCAAGTATGCACTTACAACATTTTCCATTTTAATGTTACTAGCGTTATTTTCTTCCTCTTAGATCGCACTCCAGAACCTTTAGAAATTCATCCACCAAAATGGAATCCTCATATTCCAGATTTGAGGCTTAAAGTATACATTTTAAATTAATTAAAGTTCTATTTTATTTTAATGATTAATTGTTTAGTTACCGAGAAGGGCTATGTTAGCGTCTCAGATTCGTGTACCCAATAAAAATGACAATAGTTCGCCGAAGCCTTTGTTAGGTAAAATGCAAGTGAAACAGCGGCTCCATGCGTTTACATTGACCAAGAAAGAGCTTCCCAAGATTGTGTCGCCGCTGAAACAGTTAAAAAGGTTGAAAAAACCGGTCGAAAACGGCGAGGATGAGGTCAAGAAAAAATCAAAGTTGGCGATGAATCCGCAAGAGAAAGCCAAGGCTGTTATTTCGGAGATCGAAGAGTTGAAGAAGCAAGAATTGGAACGACTACGTGCTAGTGATTCAATGTCACCTCCACGATATCGTAGTAGACGTTCACGAAAAAGGGACTCAAAAGGTAAAAAAAATTATTTTATAAATTCAATGTCTACTTAGGAAATATTCTTCAACCCGGTTTTTAGGGCCTCCTGACTGTAATATAACTTCTTAAAGACTTGGACCTAAAATTAGTCAAATTTCTACCAGTTATAAACATTTGGGTAGTACATTACGTACATTATCGACAATTTAATATACATATAACATATTTAATATATATAGGCATCCCTCGTATAACACGGTACTTGTAAAACACGGTTTCGATATAACACGATTTTGAAAAATATGCATTGGAAAGGGTCTAGCCGAATAAGCCTTTGTGTTGTATTGTTTAAAATTTGATTTTTAAAATACAAAATTTATTAAAGAATTTAAAAAAATATATATTTTTTTTATGTATTTGTTGTTTTTTTTTTTTTTTAATACAATTATTAGTGCGGAATATATTTTTTTAAAGTATGTTCCACCAAATCGATTTTCTCCGAAATTTTTGTGTTAAGTAGGTACTTGATATTTGCATAAAATATATTTTTTTGGTAGGTGTCAACTAAAAGGGAGGTATAAAAACAGCCCCTTAAATATTCAATAGTTTTTTTTACTACTTAAATATTTTGATATGAGCACCAAAAAAATACAGAATATAGATCTTATTGATTTAAATGTTATTTTGAAAATTTTGTTCCGTTATCTTTATTAGTTTTGGAGAAAAAAAAAATTAAGTTAAGGGTTGTAACCCCTATAGCTTCGAAAATAGAAGGGGTAGCGGTCTAATATTGAGTATGCTTACTATTCTTACCTATGGGTATACGTGGAGAAGAACAAAATAAACGTCAGGCTAAAAAGCCACAGTTAGTTTCTTAGAACTACTTTCCTGGTTTCAACATATAACTAATTTTTGAAAAGTGAAAAAAATTATAGTACGATGAAACTCATTAGAAAAGGAAAAGAATATAACAAAAATTAAAGGAAAAATAAATTACGTTCGATCTGAGCGGGGAAAGTGGAAAAGGGGGGTGTTTTTAGGCGTAAAAACGGTTTATCTCGTTTTCCGACAAAACTACAAGTCCTATGGAAAAAAAATTAAATGGCAAAGTTATAGGTTATAAGAAGATCTACAACTTTTGTGCTAACACTTTTTTTGCATAACCTCAAAATAAATTTCATCACAAATGTGGTGAATTCCAATAATCAAGTTTTTGGTATTTTATTTATTTTTTACAAAGAAAAAAAATTGTCATGAAATTTGGTGAAAATGTACCTTTTTATGTCCCAAATACAGTGCAATTTTTTTGATTTAAAATATTTGTTTTCACCTTATTTTGACTTAATATTGAAAAAGTGCCCTAATTTTCAATCGAAAATTTTCACGTCAAAATATTTTAAATTATTATATTTTAAAAAAATTTGGTGGGTTTTTTGTTTGTTGAAATCTCTACTTTCTGATGGTGCAAAAAATATACATTACAATGATAAATGTTCCCAGAAAATGCAAAAAATAAATAATCAAAAACTTGGTTATTGGAATTTTTCACATAAATTTTAAGGTTATGCAAAAAAAGTGTTAGCATAAAAGTTGTAGATCTTCTTATTACCTACAACTTTGCTATTTAACTTATTTCCATAGGACTTGTAGTTTTGTGGGAAATCGAGAAAAACCGTTTCTACCCTTAAACCTCTCCCCCTTTTCCACTTCCCCAACGCAGATCGACCGTAATTTATTTTTCCTTTCATTTTTGTTATATTTTCTTACTTTTCTAATGGGTAAAATTATCGGCTCTGGTCTAATAAGCAGAGAGAAGGTTGAGAGAGCCAGATCGCACGAATACACGTACTGCCCCCTACTTCAAGTACGAAATTGTGAACTATTTCTTAGCACTCGTTTGCACATTTCTCCACTGCTCTACAACCCGAACGCCAAGCTTCGACCGTTTCTCCATGGCTTTATGTCGAGTGTAGAACAGTGGAGAAAGAAACCAATGAGTGACTAAGTAATAGTTCTAAATTTCGTACTCGGAGTAGGGGGCAGCACGTGTAATCGTGAAATTTGATTCTCTCAACTTTCTCTCTGCCACAAGAGATTTACTGTTATAACTACAATATATAATGTTGCAAATGCTAAGATTGGATATTTTCTTAGGTTTTAATAAAAAATCGAAACGTAAACGCTCCAAGTCGAGAACACCAGGTGACGATGATAAAACGCGACGTTCCAAGAGGAAAAGCAAAGATCGTAGTATTCGTGAGCGAAGTCGCACTCGTAGTCCCAGTCCCAAGTCGCGTGTGGAGGTGATAAAACCTAAAGTGCTTGACATGGACAATGTGAAATCGTGGAAAGACATGCGTAAAATGGGATATAGACTTGCTGAGATGGATGTTATTAAAATGCCACCGAAAAGGTTAGTCTGATAAATTTTCATAAATTTATTTCATTTGGTGCATTATGAAGCAGTTAGAAATCCTACGATGCGCGCGCATAGCGACCCCAAAAATTCACACACACGAAGTTAGTAAACCGCACAATTGCGAAAAAAGTTTACCAACCTAAAAACTTTTTTTTTTAATTCTTCAAAATAGTATACCCCAAATACAGTCTTTATTATTTTTTTTCTTATAGATATGAAAAGGTCAAGACTCGTAATAGCCTTGATTATTTAATGAATGGATTCGACGGCGAGGTGTATACGCGTGAATGTTTCATAGCTACCTCGATTTATCAAACGGCCAAGTTTTATTGTCGAGAAAATCTGAAGTAATTAAAATTTTATTTTTGTTTTGACTATTTGTATTCATTTTATATACCTACTTGCAGATATACGGTGGCGACACCATCCGTTAGTTATTCGGAAAATCTTTTAAATCCACGTATTTATCCTAACAGAAGTCAATTTTTTAATATGGTCCCAAAAAATCGAGCCGAATGTGCTCGAGATTTCCTAAAACAAATTGAAAGGTAATTTCAATGGGATGGACCGACAAAATCGCGCCGATAAAAACGCCATCTTTTGGTGTGTTCATATAGTATTTGATCGTTGAAATTATTATTAAGACCATTTTAAGCTATTTCTAAAAAATGGCGCTCTTTGTCGCGCTTTTGTCGGTTAGTTGTTAAAACGTAAGAAAGTCAATATCAACTTTTATTTGTAGTTCCATGCCTAAACAAAGTGATAGAAAGACTCGAAAACAACAAAGTTGGTATCCAGCAAAAGGTTTAGTCGAAATAGTCGAGGTTGAGACACCTAGTGATAGTCAAGCCGTGGTACATCCTGAAAATAAAAAGGTTAACGATAAAATTAAACATGACAAAAAAGTTAAAAAAAAGGAGACGACAATATCTAAACTTAAAGATCTCGATAATGATTATGATATACAAACTCCCGACACGGACGAGTATCGTTCGAATTGGGAAATCGACGATGAATCGCTCGACGAACATTTAACACCGCCAAAAAAGAATAAAAAAGTAAAGAACAAGCCCAGGAAGAGTAAGAAATTGAAAAAGAAAATCAAAGAGAAAAAGGAAAAACGGAAATCGGATAAGAAAAAAACTAAGAAGAAAAAATCAAAAAAGCAAATTAGAAATAAAAGCGAAAAACCACCCAAAGTCGAGGTGGTGGAAGTTAAAGAACGACCAAAATCTCACGTTCCGAAATTCGATCTTGACGACATGTTAATGGATAATTTAAAATTGAGCCAGTCGTTGAATAAAACTGAGGAAATTGCGGCTGAGTCGTTTAGTCCGCTTGGTGAAGAGCAGGTCGTGGAAACGACTGTGGTTGAGAATTCCTGGGAAGAAGAAGAACCGGAACAAATTTTCGATAAAAGTGAGTGGGAAACGAGTCGTATTGCTAAGTCGTATAACTGGGAGCAGGACGACGACGAGGCTTTTATGCCGAGCAGTCGTGAGGCGCGTTGGCACGATAAACGAACGTGGAAAGTCGATGATATCAACGAGTTTCGAATGCGAGAAAAAAGTTTTCTGTCCCAGGAAACGGAAGTGGTTAGTCAAAGTGAATCACTTCCAGAGACTGTCGAATCGAAACCTAAAAAGAAAGAAAATAAAAATCTCAACTTATTCGAGAAAATTCATTCCGATGATGTCCACGTTAATGGAATCGACTTACCGGTCGTGGTTAATACCGATAGTAAATTGGTTTCGGAATATGAACAATTTATAACGGTGATTTCTAGTGATGTGGGTGGTGAGGAGGTGGTCGAGGAAGTTGTTGAGAAAATTGAGGAAAATGTCGAGGAGAGTAATACGCCAAAGAAAGTGGTTGAAGACGACGAGACGTTGGTTCCAGTGGTTCTAGAAAGTGAAGTTAAACGTGATAGTTCGAGTGATTCGAGTTCGTCGGATTCGGACTCGTCCGACTCGTCGGACAGCTCGAGCGACAGCTCGAGCTCAGCATCATCGTCGAGTGATAAACGATCTGCTAATACCGTCAAAGAAGACCCCGTCTTTCTCAACACCCCCGAGGCTATTTCTGATAAATATCCGATTCATGCTCAAACGTACTATTTAAAAGATCACATCTCACCGACGACGAAACCAAGTGGCGAAATCAAGAACATTTCACCGTTGAAAGTAAATAGTTTTGAATTGAATAAGACGAAGGTGAAATTGGCGCCGTTGGCTGGTAAAGAGGATGTTGATTTCACGGATATTTTATTGAAAAAATCTGATGGGGTCGATGTGAAAAAGGAGGGCGTCGAAGGAGATGCCGTACCGAAAGAATCGCCGGTGGTCGAGCGCAAAAGGTCACGAGAACGAGCTCGATCTCGTTCTCGAAGTAAAGAACGACGCGGTGATTATCGGTCGAGACGTTCGCCGGGGCGTGGTAAACGTAGTTATTCGCCAAGAAAATCTCGCGAGGACACGCGACGATATTCAAATCGACCGCGTGACGATGACTCGAAGTATCGACGACGGAGTCGATCTCCGATCGACTCACGAAAAGATCGTAATCGGCCAGAACAACCACGTCGTAGTCGATCTCCTCCTTACTACAGAAATCATCGTAGTCATTCAATCGAAAACGATCGCCGCTCACCTGGTGCATATTTCGACAAGCGCAGATCTCCCGAACGTCACAATCGAGACTTAGTCGATCGATATAGACCTGAAAAAATTGATGGCAAATGGAATTCTGATCCAATTCTTGCAAATCACATGGACTATAAACAATCACCAAATTCACCGGTGGACGGCTTGAAACGAAGCATTGCCGATTCGACGATCAGCGATTCAGAGTTGGTAAATCAAACGTTAAACGTGGATGATTCCCGACATACGAATAAAAAACGTAAATATGACTGTAACGTGGCAGCGTCGCCAATTGGTTCGCCCAAACGGCCATCGCTCGATGATAGAATCAATCAAGTGTTGGGCATTGAAAAGGAAGAGCCCAAACCAATCGAATCGGTCTATTCGCAAGGAACGTACGATTATGGTTATTATGATAACTATTCTGGATATCCTCCTGGTAACTACGAAGGCTATCATCATCATCATCCTCATGGACCACCCATGAATATGGTTCCTCCAGGTACCTACGCGTATCCACCACCCGTATATCCACCTGAAACACCACATCCTCCTGTCCATCAAGGCTCCCAAGTCGTTCAAGTCGGTAATGTGTTACAAGTCGTTCCCACCGAAATGCCATTGCCAAAACCGCCACAACCATCTAAAAAAGTAAAATAATTAAATATTTTCTACGATTACTTATTTAATTACTAATTTTTTTTTTTCTAGCCCGAGGAAGTTAAAGAACCAAAAAATCAAGTGGTTCAAGTTGGAAATATGTTGCAGATCGTTCCCACGGTTCTTCCCGTTCCAAGCGTTAAAATTAAAACCGACGAAGAAACTGTTCGAGTTGTGGAAACTGTTGAAGTTCAAACTAAAATAGAAGGTTTAAATTTTATTCTTTAAGAATTAATTTTTATATATATAGTGTGATAGAAACTCAATTCCTCTGACCACGTTCTATATATGAACATTCATTCTGAAGGAGTCAACTATCTAAGATGTTTTAATAAATGAACACTTAAAAAATCCTTAACACACTGTGTAGTTACGTAATTCGATTATGATTAATTTTAAAAAAACAACATTGATATATGCCCATAATTATGAGAGTGGTCTAAGTCAAAATTTAAAATAAATGCATTTATCACTTATTTCACACGGCATGATTTTAAACTAAATTAATTCAATGTAATTTTACGATATCGTAAAAAATGAACCTTTAGATAGTAGTTGTAATTACCACGTTATACAAAATTCATTTAGTGTTAATTATGAAAGTGGTATAAGTCAACAATGTAAAGAAATCTTATTTCTTACCTATATTATAAACGTGAAAGTTTGTAAGAATGGATGTTTGTTGCTCTTTCACTCAAAAAGTACTGAATGGATCTGGATGAAATTTGGCATAGATATAGATTATAATCCGGTTTCACATATAGTATACTTTATATCCAGAAAAAATGTACGGTTCCCATGGGATAGATATTTTTTTGTTTTTTACAGAGCAAAAGATTAACTTTCTCTTTTGTAATGTGGTAGTTTAGGGGCCAGAAAATGATATGGATTACTTCTCATACCGGAATAATAAACGGTTCCCATGGGATAGCAAAACAAGTATGTATTCTATAAGAACCGTGTATTTAAAAGCAGTTTCATTAAAATCCACGAAATAGAGTCTTAACTCATTTTCCTTAAGAAGATTTGATCTGCTTTTTACTCAGGAGAGATGTACTATTCTCGTGCGATAGATATGTTTTTTTTTTATCACAGAATTAAAGATTGATATGATTTTTGTAATGTGGTATTTGGGGGAAAATGATATACCTTACTTTTAAGGCTAGAATAATGCATAGTTCCCATGGGATGGCAAAAAAATTATATTCTACAGGAACCGTACATTTAAAAAGTTTCGGTAAAGTTCGTGAAATAGAATTTTAACGCATTTTCTTACAATTTTACACAATAACGAAAGAATTCTCTACAAAGTTGGAATTAAAAAATTAACAATTTTTACTGGAAAATAAATATGAATTTCAATTTAACACCTGATAAAATTACTAATGAAGTTTTTTAAAATATTTTAATTTTTTCATTGTTCATTGTCGAAGATATTAATTAGAAATAAACGTATTAAAATAATAAACTAAAAATTTCAAAAAATTAACAATTACTTAACGAAACAAATGTTAATGAAGTTTTGCTAAAGATCCAGTAGGATAGCTACTAATCTATTCTTTTAGGGGAACGTCCATTAATTACGTGAGGCGTTCAGGGGCCGATGGGGTCGAGCCGAATCTCATCTAATCTTACTTTAGGGAAAGGGAAGGTTTTCCAAATATCACGTATTTTTTTGTTTTGAAAATAATCACATTAGATTGCGGGTTAGGGGAATGATATAGGTATGCCAAATCTCATGACATCTTATCAGAGGGGAGGGGGTGGGATTTCAAAAATCGCAAAAAACGCCTCGCGCACTTAATGGATCCCCCCTAAAATAGCTGTACGGTTTTAA
Organism: Sisyra nigra; assembly: GCA_958496155.1. Classification (NCBI taxonomy): domain Eukaryota; kingdom Metazoa; phylum Arthropoda; class Insecta; order Neuroptera; family Sisyridae; genus Sisyra; species Sisyra nigra. Next base: position 4,676,025 of record OY292315.1, read on the forward strand.
ATGGAATTTGGTATGAAAGATTTTCAAGTCCTAAAGGAAGATATGCAGGTATTTTTTTACTAAAAATCGTATAGAAGCTGATGTGAGAGAGCTAACATCTCATTCTTGAAAAGTAGTTTTACGAATTTTGATGAACTTTTTTTGGATCTAAAGTCTGGAAGTATCTATCATTTTTTCCTGTCAAAATAGATCAATTTTTATATTTCGCTATGAACGTAGGGAATCTTTTAATCAATCAGTTACATTTAATACACTCAGCGAAGCGTGCGGGTGTCAGCTAGTTATAATATAATTTAACTCCTTTATACCGAATGACCGGGATTTTGGTTTGATAGAAATGAAAATAAAAAAAAAATAAAAAATCACTTATACAATCCTGAACATTACTATGAATTGACCGAAAATTGTAGAAAAAGAAATACATTTGCGATCAAACGAATGTCGCAGCGGGATTTCATTTTAACGAAATCACTTGAAAAATCAATAACAAGGAGAGTAAAAAATAACGCGGGCGAATTCAATGGCTAAAAATCCAATGGATGAGATACTTGAAAAATGAACCTTATAAAATGTTTTATAAGACTTCTTTAGATGATTCTGAATTCCAAGTTCTTTCACCTAAAAGAGGAAGACCAAAAAATATACGAAATATTCAATTACTACAATTATATAACACCACTAGACCAGTAACGGAAGAAAAACATAAAGATCTTATGATGTGTTTACTTCCATACATCCCTCCAGTTTTTCAGGTACATTTTAAAAATCATATAAACTCAAAATTATGATAAAAATGGATTACTTAAAAAAAATGATTAATAAATGTTTATGAATTATTTCGTTAAAGTTGTTTCAAATAAAAATCATAATTTTTTATTACTTTAAGTCAATTATAGGAGATTCAGTTAATTTTGAAAATGGTCTAAGTCAATTCAAGCTTTAAAAACAACATGTTCCTATGATATTCGTACAAAATTTCATATCTATAATAAATTTCCATTAATCAAGACTAATAAAATTATAAATTAAAATGTCGCATAATGTAAAAATATTTTTTAATTTATTCAAATGCGATTCGTTATAAAGCTCGAAACAAGAAATATATGACTTAGACCACTTTCATAATTATGGGCACATATGATAAAAATATTTTTTTTTTAATTTCAAACAACCAACAACGTGACCACACGGTGTGTCACATTTTTAAGATTTAGTTTTTAAATAAATTGGCATTGAAATGTTTTATTTTTCAGCTCCCCCGCAAGTCGTTACAACAATTAATAGTCGAAAAGCTGAGAAATTGAAACGACGACAAGAACGGGCACTGCGACGTAAAGAACGGGAATTGAAACGAGCCGAAAAACAGAGTCGCCAAGCGAAGCGACAAGCTTTGAAAGCGGAACGATTAATCAAAGTATTTAATAAAAAAAAAAAATGCTAATAAAAAATTTGTATGGTAATTTTTTTTCTTTTTGTAATTAGAAGGCACTTACAAAGGATATTTCGGGACCTCCCGATCTGGATGTTAATGATATCAATGAAAGTATTGACGATGAAAATGTCGATGAGAAAACTGTACCGACCATGTGGCCACCGCATCCTCCATTACCAGTTGTATTACCGCAGCCTCCATCGAAGGGAATTTTGGTTAAGACTGGATTTAGGTAGTTATAATTTTTACGGTACCTAAAATTAGTTTAATAAGTGTTGGTTTTTGTAGTAAATTAAAAACGGAAGCAAGTGCGTCTCCTAGTGGAGAGGTTACGCCTACCGATAGTACAATTATACGTAAAACTGTCAAGTTTGCCGATGGAATTCGTCCGGGTGAAGGCACTTCGCCGTCCGGGGGTGAAGATTTACCATCGCCTCCACCACCCAAACGTAAACTTCCCAAAGAACAGCGTTACAAGAAGACGAAAATACGAACAAAGAAAAAAGTTAAGGTATGAAATTGATATAAATAAAACATGGCGACCAAAACAAAATGTTTCAATTATTGTTGCCCTCGTGGTGATTGTTTAAAATTTAAACTAATCAAGGTGATTTTTAAAAGGTGAAAGTTGTACGGGAGATTCCACCACCGCAACCGGTGCCGGTTGCACCGGAAATCGAGAGTGATTCTGATGACAATTTACCTCCACCGCCACCACCTCCTGGTTCACCACCGCCACACTTATGGCCGCCCAAGCATACCATCAAACTACCTCCCAACTTTATACCGGGTTCACTGCCACCGAATATTCCTTATCCCATGCCACCTGTGGGTGTGCCACGACCCATTTATCCACCTCCAGTCGGTCGACCAGGACCCGTTAATATGCCACCAGGACCCATCAATATGCCACCGGGACCCATCAATATTCCACCAGGACCCATCAATATTCCACCAGGACCCATCAATATTCCACCAGGACAACCACTCTATCCGCCACCGCCGGGATTCTTACCAAATCCTAATACCGGTTTTGGGTTCTCACCAGGACCAGGACCTGTCGTGCGGCCGCCTTTTACTCCTCCAGGTTAGTCACGTAATAAATTTCATCCCATTATTTGCCTGTAACGTCTATCTCTGTTTTATTCATAGGACATTTTTTTATTAATTTGTAGTTTTTAATGAAGAGTGCGTTGTTTTGAGTAAAATTCTTCATCTTTGTTTTTCATATAGTATTAGCACTATATTCAACTCTGTTATACTCATGGTATATTACCAGCAAATACTACAGCATACTGCATATAGTTTTAATTGATATAATTGGGGTGAACCATAAGTCTCTTCCTTTTTTTTTTTTTTTTTTTGATGCGAAATGAATATTCGATATTTGTTGTTTGAGGTTGATTTATTGTTATATATGAACCGTTCTGTTCTATAACCTTCGTCCATCTTTCAGGAGGTCTCATTATGCCCTCTTTCTAAAATTGTGGAGGCTTACTTGCAAAATAATTGAAAACGACTCCTCGTTGGTTCGCCAGTTCTGGCCGATTCTCTGCTATGGCGGCTATCAATTGATCGAGTTGATTGTAATATCTGTTGGCATTGATCGTTTCACCTTGAGGTTGGAGTTAGTAGTACAATACACCTTTCCAGTTTCACCAAATGCATAAAAGAACTTTACTCGGATGAAATCCAGGCTTCACAACAGTTGAAGGTCTATTTTTCTTAGACCAAGTGCGTTTCCGATGCACATTTTGATACAAAATCGAAGTCTCGTCTCCAGTGACAAGACTCTTTAAGAAAGGATTTCTTTCAAGTCACCGAAGAAGCAAATCGCACGTAGAGACGCGGTTCATAAGACCGGTCTCCGTCAATAGGTGTGGAATCCAAACTTTTTATCGATTCGCATATCGTATCTTGATTAAATGCTTATATACCATAGTCTTAGGAATGTTAGTGGCATCCACTATCCATTTTATTTTTAGTTGTTTATGGTCATTTATAGTGGCATCACTATAAACATAACCAATCAGATTCATTCATAGCGTGGCGCGGAAGGAAACAAGTTTTTATATTTAGCTTTGTCTTGCATGTGTAACCTACTATCTTTATCTCTGTTCTACGCATTGATTATAATCCTCTTCATTACATAGTATAAAGCAAAGTCGCTTCCGCTGTCTGTCCCCTTAGATCTTCTAAACTAAACAATAGATTTTAATACAGTTTTCAGCTATTGATAGAGTGATTCAAGAGGAAGGTTTGCAAGTATAATACATGCATATTATAGTAGAGAAAAGTCGGGAAATTCAAAGATTTGTATTTTTAGAAACATGTCTGTGTGTGACAGCCATATCGTATCGAAAGCTTTATCTAAGCTATCTAGCTATTTACCGAATTTCACCAAACTTGGTATTTGACCTCCCTATTATACCTAGTTGTGCCGCGAAGCATGTGTTTTCAATTTTTTTCGAAAATGGCTCCAACGATTTTCTTTAAACTTTCTATAGTTCTTAGACTGATTGATGCCCACAACTTTTATTTGAAACTTTTTCCTGGGAAAATTCGAATAAGGGCGGTTCTGGGGTGAAGGTTGGAAATTCGTATATACATATAAGGTTCTATATCTATAGTTGTTTATATCAGGGCTTCTTAAACTTTTTTATACAGCGACCCCCTTCAAGCTTAGGAAATTTTAAACGACCCCCTCCTCCATATAATGAAATATATATTAACCGTAGATGTAGATGTAATCAATGTCGAACGTTCAGTTGAAAATCGAGGAGCGCGTTGTATTTATTATTTTAAATGCTACTTCCATATTTTCATTTATATGCCCTACATAACAGTTTTGCATTGCCACTTTTTTCAAAAAATAGTTATAATAAAACTACAATAGTATTTTGTATGATTTTTATTTGTATTTATATTTGTACGTAGTGTGTATACTAATTTTAAAATTTTATTTATAATGATTGAAAAGTATCAGATCTTTGCGACCCCCTTTCAGTAGTCTCGCGACCCCCCTGGGGGTCGCGACCCACAGTTTAAGAAGCCCTGGTTTATATGTATAGTTATAAAGTGCTTATATTTCAAATATTTTATACCAACAGCGAGTTTCATAATTGAAAGTAATAGAAATTACTGTGACGCCTCGCAGCAGATATTTTGAATATATTTGAATTTCTTTATTGTTCATTGTCAAAGATATTAATTAGAAATAAACGTATTAAAATAATAAACAATTACTTAACGGAACTAATTTTAATGAACTTTTGTTAAAGATACCTCAGATCTTAACGTATTGAATATCATTTATCCTAAAAAAAGGCACGGTTCCTGTAGGATAGCTACGAATCTATTCTACTAAAATAGCTGAACGATTATGATATTTGAAATGAAGTATTTTCAAGTCTAAAGGAACATTTGATATTTAAAATTGTAATGACCTTGTAAGATAGCTAATTCTCTTCCTAGAAAAGTAGTTTTAAGGATTTTGATGAACTTACTTTGGATCTAAAGTCTGAAAGTATCTATCATAATATTCTTTCAAAAAAGATTAGTTTTTTAATTTTGTTGCGAAGGTAGGGAATCAATTAAATTTAGGTACTCTCTTAGATACAGCTAATAGTCTATATACTACAGTAGTACCTAACATTATATTATTTGAAAGCTACGAAAATTAGCATACGGTATATTTCAAGGCAATCCTACGTAAAGAGTTAGAAGTTTTATTGTCATCAGGAATAAATCTTAATTTTCAATGTTTTGTTGTTACAGTAGTTGTGAATGGGCCACCACCCCCCGGTGGCATGTTTCATCCACCAGCCTTTCCAACAATGAGCTCGATGCGACAATTCGTGCCCCCCAACGTGACAACACCACCAACGCCATCGTATCCGATTCCACCGTTTGGCACGCCATCGTCACAATAAAATACAGTTTGATGTACCCAGAGGGCAAGACTGAATGAATGAAGCGAGGATATTTCAATGAAAGTTTTTGTCATAATGTTTTCTTTTTGTATTATTAGACACTTTTTTTTTTAAAATTTAGATACAACAAATAATAATGTTAATGAATTATTTTTATTTAAACGTTATATATTTCTATATTCAATAGATAGAGTATTGCAACTAGGATGATCATTTTGTGAATTGATATTTTTTTTTGACGAATTTGTTATATTGTACTAACATATAATGAATGAGAATTGTATATAAAACGAAAATATATATAAATAATGTAAGAGTTTTATACATTTGAGACAGACATAGTGTTTATAAATTCCTCGGACCAAATTTGATCTGAAATTTGGGAAATTGAAGGAGAAAGGCAATAAAATGCTAAGACTGCAAAATGTCACATCCCTTTATTATAAAAATATTCTTTGATCTAGGGGTTTTAATTAAATTATTATCACACTTTTATTATTTTCTCTTATAAATTATTTGGTTGTAAGTGAAATCACAAAAATCCTCCCCAACCTACGTACATTTGGCATAAATTATCGACATTGGTCGCGTCTGAAATCACACTATTGACATGTCCTTCCACCGACAAACGAATCGGTAACTTTCCACCGCCTTTCATTCCCAATAAGCGAGATTCAATGTTTCGTACATGATCCTTAGCCTTAAAAAGCAAATTTTCATTAGATCAATTTTAAAAAAAATTTTCAATTTATTTACTTGTTCATTAGTTCGTTCAGCGTTTGAATCAATGTTGGCGACGTTATCACGAGGCCAAGATACGAGTGGATCGTAGACAAAAGGCTTCACAATCGACATTAACGTATCTTTTTGTGTTCGTAAAACTCGTAATGTGATTTCACAAGAACGTCGAAACGTTCCTTCAACTCCCAAAGGTCCCATTGCCTTTACCATATTATGAGTCAATCGAAATGGAACTCGTTCAGGCCATTCAAGACATTCCCCTAAAAAAATTTTCTTGTCTCATCAAAGGTACAATTTAAATTTTTTTAAACAAACCTCGATTAAACAAACAATTGAAATCGACATGTACAGTGTCTCCATTGGTCGAGTCAAACAGAATATTTTCACCGTGACGATCGCCCAGGCCAAGGATGTAACCAACGATCGACATAACAGCAGTCGTACGAATATAAGAAGTTCGAGCCTAAAATTTAACACAAAAGTAACCCAAAGTGTTAATTAATTTAAATTTGATAGATACCTGATACCAAGCATGTGGATCGGAAAAAATATAACGAAACCACTCATGAAACACGGCCGGATGTTTTGGTAACAAAGTATTTTCAAATATTTCCCTTTTCCTCGCCAGTGGGTCGTGCAGATTACAAATTATCGATCTCAAATCTTTAGGACTTAGATAAAGCCCTAAAAAAAATTAAAAACGCTTAAAACGAAATTCCGTTAATATGAAAAAAATTTAGCAATTGTTACAATCTTTTGAGACACCTTGTAGATATGCTTATAGAACGTCTCATAAGTAATGTAAAAAAAACAGGATGTCTTAAAAAGGGGTTTAAACGATATTTATAACTGACCTTTTTGCTTATAAATTTTCATTAGAATCGACCGGAAAGCAACGAGATTGTGGATCCATTCGATAATACCGCACTCTTCGTTCAGTGGAATGACCGAATAGGTGCGTATACATAGCCGACGTTGACGTGACTCGGCTTCCAAATGTAAATATTTATTGACGACATCATTAAATTCCATCAAACGAAAATCTTTACGAAGGTCGTCTTTTGGTTTGAGCATATGCATATATTGAACACCATTGGAACCTTTCAAAAGAAGCATTTTCTTCAATATTTTCAAAAAATTATCACTAAGGTATTTATTTTAATTTTTGTGGGGTCCGCCTATACTAACTACCGGGGATGTTTCAAGACTATCTACCAAATGGTCAACCAGGCCTTAACCAACTAATGCTTCTTATAAGGTTCGTTCGCGGTACTGATGGTACTGATCCGGAACTGGTAAAGAATCATTAGATAGGATAATCGCCAAACGCATACACGCTTATGAACTGATTAAGGGTTATTTTCCCGTGAACGAGTTTGAAAATGTTCGAAAGTAAGACGAAGATTAACGAGAACCCACAAAAATTGTTATATGAATTGAACATTGATGCTTCATTCACACGAGTCAACTTTAGTTAACCGATTTTAGTTAATCGATCAAAAGTGGAATGAAAAACCTAGTGTGATGACTTGTTCAAACTTTTTTTGATCCACTAAAAAGTTGATTACGGTTCTCACACGAGGTTTTTCATTCAAATTATTTTGATCAACTAAAAACGGCCTACTAAAATTGACTCGTGTGAACGCAGCATGACAGCGAAACTGTTTTATGAATTAGCCACAATTTTTCGTAAACTGTGCATGAGTAAGAGAATCGAATTTTTCATCCTAACAAAAATCTGAGGATCGCTAGAACCAATTATGAATCGGTAACGAACGCATTTCGTGTGAACCGCAAATATCGGACCGTAACTCGGCTCATCAACTTGCATGCGCTTGGCGAGGATCCTAAATCGGTCTTGAACTGATCCGTTACCGATTCATTATCACATCCGCGAACGAACCTAGATATTTATCAGTAGCGTGCGGTCCATACATGCTGTAGATGCGGCGCATGCCTTGGCATTGTAGGACAATTTAAAAAATTAAATATTTTTTTTTGATTCATTCATTTTTTAATTTACGTAATTGCATATATTGTAAAATGATTCTTAAAATACCAAACACTAAATATTTTTATTATTTATACATTTTTTTTAATTTACGAAACTAAGAAACGTATCGCTCATAAAATTAGCATAGAATACCACATCAAATGAACGGCAAAAGCCAAATTGATGCGCAGCGACTGACGCATACAATTGCTTGGCTAGAATTGGTCGCGCATGCGCACTAGTACGGTCGAGTCCTATCTGTCTCGGCGTTTCACATTACCGGTTAACGTTTATAGATGCGTTTGACTTTTTGAATTTACACATTGAATTTACCACGGCTACTCATTGTTACTGATACTGTTCGTGATTTATTTTGATTTTTTAACCAGAGGCCCTACAAATGTTCTATTCTTTAGGATAAGAACTATTTTCGTGGTTTTTAAATACATTATATGACGCGGTTATTGATGATTTTTGTAAAAAGGAGCGTTGAATAAGGCTAATTTTTTTTAACAAATAAAAAATAAATTTTAAAAATTAGTTATTTATATCCCCCCCCCCCTTTCTGACCGCATGCTCTGTTTCAAAAGTCACCGCACGCCACTGATATTTATGTGTTGTTGTATGTTGTAAATTTGTTGAGGTATTGGATAATTTTCGTATTCGGAAAAGTGACTTCAGGATTTACAACTTTCGAAAAAAATTGCAAACAGATGTCACCACTGTATTGGCTTGAAAATATGCTACATTTAATATAGCTCCTTTAGGGTGCAATTTCCTGACCAAATCGACCAAACGATGCATGAAATCGCACCTTTAATATTACTGTTTAAATTTTTATCGAATTCTACCAAGAATTTCGTGGAATTGATAATTAAAAGTCTCATTTACCAACAAAAGTGATTCGCCGAGGCCGTTGCAACGACGGCATCACCGTCACATTCTCCTCAATTCGCGTGATATACACCAATCGTCGCGGAAACGGATTATGATTGCCCAAATTCAACGAATCACTGGGCAACACCATCTTTAAAAACTGTTGCACCGGCATCATTATTTGACTAAATTCCTTCGAAGCAATCATCCTAAGAAAGTTAACAAAATCAATTTTTCCCTTTCGATAACGTAACAAAACAAATTTACTTTGGTAACGAGTTCACCAACGCTGAAACTGTGGTCGTTGCCACGCCTTTGGTGATATTTTTATTGCATAGTTCGATCAATTTTTGGGCGAGTCGATGAAAGTCGTGAATCAAAGTGATGAGTTGTGGCGTTCCCTTTAAACGTTCATCTTGTAAAATTTCCTGGCAACGCTTCACCCGTAGCGTGTAACTTGATTTAAACACGGACATCAACATCCAGAGCGTCTGTTGCGGATAACTTATTATCAACTTAATAATAATCGTTTTTAATTGTTGATAAACCTAAAACAAGAATTATCATAAACCGGAAGGAATTATACGTGGAAACTTACCAACTTATGCGGGTGGCAAATTCGGGAGACAATCTGTGAAAATGCCGATAAGAACATGTACGGGGGCAAACGTTGAAAAGCCGAGCTGATCAATTTCGTCATTTTAGTAATATTAAGCAATTTAGCCTCATAATTACGATCGCCATTTTTAACTTCAAGTTGTCGACTTCCATAGTCAACCCTAAAATCGTTAATCTATTAAATTTGTTTTAATTATTTTTTTTTAAACAGTTACCAAATGCTTAACATTCGTGGAATTGATTGATGTATATATTGACATCCATACTGTAACGATTTGGCGAAATAGTTAATGATATGCAACTGCATATCGCCCCCCAATTCAATATCTTTATCGTTCGATAATGTCATCAACGCTTTGTCGTAGTATCGAGCCAAATACACCATACTTTTCTCACATTGTTTATTGCAATCAATCGCTTCTTTGTATTTCGCAATGTTAGCTTCGGCGTCCAAATTGGCCGTCTCTTCATTGTATGATGCCACTAGGAGTTTGGCCTCAGCACAGATAATCCTTAAATTTAAAAAAAATTTGCTCAAAATTCAATAAAGTGAAGCCAACAAACCTTTGACTGTTAAAACTATTTCTGCTATTGTAACTTCCGTCGCGTTCATTGGAATTTGGTAAATCTTTAAAATTGTCGTCAATGCCACGTTTGAGAATATTGAAGGCAAGTTCTTGTTCTCCACGTGCCCAATGCAATTTAGCGCGTTCCACAAATAAACCACTGGGTTTATATTTTTCTGAATTTAACAAGTAAATGTAGGCTTGTTGATGCAGGCCGGCAGAGCGAGCCACTTGAGCGCTTTTGATCCAATAATGACCAATGTGATTGGTAAAAATGTCGTTGATTTCTCGACGATGAATCGTAAGAAGTTCCTTAAAAAAAATTTCTGTCAGTAATATATAAAAAATCAAGAAAAAAAAAATTTACTTCAGCTTGTTGTAAGGCAATTCGTCGCAATGAATACATTGGTTCTAACACGCGGACGTTTGACTGAACTAAACGTTCTCGTTTATCCCATTCGACAATCATTTGATTGACGATGGTCTTTGCCGTTTCCCGTTCTACATTTGGATCTATTAGTCTAGAAAAAAAATCATAAAATAATATTACATATAGGTTTCTATGATTCTAGATTATGTACGTTCGAGCATCCATATAAATATTTTTATTTCACTTTCGACAAACAGCCACCTGGTCTGACACAGTGTGTCACACGTTATCTTAAACAGAAAGAAAGTTAAGAGCCAGATTGCTCGAACACACGTGCTGCCCCCTACTCCGACCAAGAAATGTGGAACTATTCTTTAGTCACTCGTTTGCACTTTTCTTCACTATTCTAAACTCGAAATGACTAAAGTCATAGAGAAATATTCGAGGCTTTAAGGGGATATTCTGGTCTAGAAATTTGAAAAAATCGATTTTTCTTTAGTTGATATTTTCAAAGCTTAAATCTTTAAGAATATGTCCTTAAGAGGATTTTTTAAAATTTTAATAATTTTTGGAGCAAGAATGGCTGTTTAAAAAATGAGAGTATTAATTGTATGGCCACTGTAGGTAATTTTACCCGAAACTTTAAACGCATTTTTCTCGAAACTTTTTTTTTCGAGACGATACCCACGATTTCTCAAGTTCTATTGAGCCAATTTACTTTAAATTTGGTGTGAGATTTCTCAATACATTACTCTATCGCACTAACTAAAACTATAATAAAATTTCTATTATTACTATATTTTAAAATTTCGAAAAAATCAAAAAAATGGTAAAAAAATTTTTTTTTTCAGGCAGACGCCATTTTATGATTTTTTTTTTTAACTTTTCCGGACATTGCGGCATTACATTAATAATGTAATTTTTCTTTTTTCAAATGTTAGGAGGGTTGAAATCGTGGGTATGGTCACGTGCAGCCCCCTACAACTCCATGTTACAAAAATGTGACCATTTTGATTGCATTTGCAGTAATTTAGTTGAAAACGAGTTGAACGAAGACCAGAAAAAGACTGACGAAGACCGAAGAATTTATGGAAGTCGGAAGTTAGAAACAATTTTTTTTTTTTATTGTTTTCATTATTATTGTTATTAAATGAGAATATTTATGATAAGTATTTTTATATAATAAGTATAATAACTCTGATAAGTTTAAGTGGTAGGGGGCTGTTTGAGACGTATGACTTTTATAACAACACAAATAGTTAACAGCTGTTGTTCAACTAGATACCAGCGCCGCCCAAAGGTACTAAGATTTTTTTAGGTCACGTTTTTTAGCCTTTCTCGTATTTAAGTTATAGGGGGCTGGTCACGTGCCAATTTTTGAGACCCCCCACTTCATCTCTACTAATTTTTTGAATTTTTAACTTTTTTCTATATTCTTGTAATGTTAATAAAAAACTTATGAAAAAATGTATAGTAAAAAATTGATTGCTTTTTTTACGGCACTTTAAAAATTACCTGAAATTCATGCCTCTACACCCCCCCCCCTTAAGTGCTTTAGCCGTTCCGAGTGTAGAAAAGTGCAAACAAGTGACTAAGGAATAGTTCCAAATTTCGTAGTCGGAGTAGGGGGCAGCACGTGTATTCGTGCGATCTGGCTCTCTCAATTTTCTCTCTGATTTAAACTTAAATTAATTCTATATTTATTGTGAGATTCTCTTTTAAGATGTAAAATTTCTAAATTCTTTATTGGATCCTCGAACTTATTATCATATATACAAACCGATGAACTAAGACTTCGACTTTCTGCAGCTCGTTCAAAAAATGAAGTTTTATAATTTGAGGATAACTATATTCATAAGTACCCTCCTCTTGATTACAAGTACTTAAATAATTCACCAATCCACGACGTGTAAATGTTAATTCCTCACAAAACAACTGACGTTCATCTAAAAAAAATGAACTTTAGTTAAATCGGGAAAAAATTTTTTTTTCGTATTACCATTATGGAAATGTGAGAAGATATAACCGAGGCGTACGCCCCAACTCGTGTTTTTCTTCAGTTCAGGCTTGCTAAGTAAATGCGACAATTTATCGTATTGACTCAGCCTCCATAGGGTTTCAGCTTCTGACTCTTGTAAAGCGTTCGAACAGTTTGGTTGCTTTTCGACGAGGCCTTCAGTAATTTGAGCCGCCGTGAACGGGTTGTCCAGATCGAGATAACATCGAATCAAACCTTGCAACAAATACGGTTCCAGATTGCCTTCTTTTTGTTCAGCCAAACGTTCGTAGCACGCAGCCGCGTCTTGGAGTTGACCCGAAATTTCATGAGCCAAAATCATCTCTTCCAACGAAGGTTCAGTTTGTTGTATAGCACGCACTCCTATAACAAATACGATTTGAGCTACTTAATTTTTTAAAGAGAACATTTTCCATACCAGCAACTCCATCAGGATCGTCTAATTGTACGTAGATTCGCGTTAGAAACCCAAATTGTTTCTTGAGTTGATCGGGATATTGATCAACAAAATCTTCCAAGTAAATCAGTGCTCGAGAATATTCCTCACACTTGTAATTACTGCGAGCTATCATCAACTTACAAAACTTGTCGAGAAATGTTTTGATTGTCTTGTACTTGTCGTTGGTTTCTGGTTGAATCGTCGGACTGTTATGATAGACAAATTCACGAAGCCATCGCGTTAAAAAATCAAGGATACTATATATAACCTTCGTGGATTTCATCTTAAAATAAAAATATGTAAAAAAAAATATTTTACCAAACCGGAAATATTTTACCAGCATAATTTCCTCGGTGGTCGGCAAAGAGGGGATATAACGTAATAAATCGGCTTTTAACGGTTTAAACTCAAAATAATCGCTCCAGTTATTCTTTTTGGTCGTTAAAACCGCCAACATTTCTTCATACAATAAGTTTCGATCGTGACTGGTTGAATCGACCAATGCATGATAGATGATATATGGCATAAAGAACATGAGCAGTTGCATATCTTTGCGAAGACTTGGACAGCAGAATTCGAAAAAATTACGAGTCGTTTCATTGGTGATGAATCGAATTATTTTTCCGACCCAACTAAACAGAAATAATAAAAAATTTTTTGTATAATTTTTAATAGGAAATATTACCCGTGAATCCAATCGTGGAAATTGATATTTGTAATTTGGAAAATGGGATGGGCATCGACTTGTTCGGAGTGAAACGCGATTTTGTATCGTGATGATAATAACGGTTGCATGATTTGACGTTGATTTTCCGGAAAACTGTTCCATAAATGTTGGCATTCACTGCTCGATGACGTCGGTGAAATGTTGTAAAGTTTTAAAATCTCTTGTATGGCAAGAGCAAAACAATCCATATTCTAAAAAAAAAAATCAATAAAATCAAGCTCTAAATCAAGTTGCAAGCTCTTTGATAAACGTACTTGACTATATTTTTCGGTTTGAAACGCTCTGATCAGTTCGGTCAGTGCTTTGACGACGAAACTATCCTCTTGAATATTGAAAATGAATGATTCATTTAACTTGGTGTAGCTATTAATTAAAAAAAATTGTTAATAAATGTGCATTATGCATTTTATGGAGTGTTACCGTCGAGGTAAGTGGCTGGGCTCGATGGCTCCTAATTCACCGATACAACAACTGCAAGCAAGCTTCAATGCCGAATCATTTTCACGAAAACCTATAACAAAAAGATTTTATAAATGACTTTTCTTTGAAATGAAAATGAAAGAAAATTTCAGAATTGATTGTTGGTTTTTAAACATTTTGAACTCAACCAATCAAAAAGCTTAAAATTGGCAGGTCATGTGCTGCTACCTAGCGTCATTTTTTCGTATTTATCAATTGTATTGTTTCACTCATTTAATTGATTTAAATAGTAATTATCGATTAAATTATTATTTTAAAGCAAATCTAAATGTTTTAGCCTTCAATTTGATATATACCACGACTATTTTCTTTTAAAACCAAGACATTCTGGTTGTATAGTACTATTCAATACACTATAGAGTTGTGTCGTTTATTTCATTCAATGTTTCTTTTATAAACCAAATTAAAATATTACTAAAATGTTTAGGATAGTACCATGCAACCACGTTATACACCTGATAATTGCATACAATTCTGAAATTTTCTGTTTGAAAATTTTCTAGTACCGGCAATTAATAGGTCCAGAAGATCAACAATTACTGTATCGATACCATCATTTCCTAGAATTAAATCGTTTAAGTTATCCCTGTTCGAAGCAAGAATTTTCGTGACAAAATTCACGGCATAAATTCGCACTTCAATCGTTTTACTACTCAAATATTTCAGATAGAACAACAGTTGTTCCCGAAACGAGTTGGGAAAATTCTTGTCCATGTGCTTGGAAACAATAAGCTTCAAATTGTCATTAACTTTCGTGTCAGTTAAAAAAAACAAGTCGCTAATGTGATCATGAAACTTATTTCCATTTTCGATCAATAAAAACGTGAAAATCTGATCGATTCGCTCGGGAAAAATCGATAACATTGGCAGCAGGGAAATGAAGATCGTTGACAAAATCGAGCCGAGCGCTTGGATGTCACAGTTACGAATAAAAGTATCCCACGCGATGCAACTGAGTTCTTGGAACTCGCGAGACGCTAACGTTAGCATGGTGCGTAACGTTGCCATGACTTTAAACCGCAATGGGGTTATTTGTTCGGCGCCCATTAGTTTGATGACCTCTGGTAAACTTTTCAGGGCTTGCTGTTTAACGGACAGCGGCACTCGACGACTGATTAATTTCGAGTCGAAATGCACGAGAACGCCCAAAAACCGCGGTTGCAGGATCGTAACGAGTTCCGCATTATTGTTGATCGATTTGTGTTTTAGGGCTTCGTCTTCTTTAAACAGTTCCTTTAAGCCTTCAATGACGCGATCGGGGTTTTCGTGATAGTATAACAACAACTCGTTGTGGATGATCTACAGAAAAAAAAAGTTATTAATAGATTTGTTCGCCAATGAGTAAGACAGGGTTAAGTATAAGATTAATTCTATGAGAAAAACAGAGATGTAAAAATTTTGATAACGCTTTATTTGGCTACCTAAGGAACTGCACTTGCCTATGAAAATCAATTTTTAAGAATTATAGTATAGTATTTTATTTATAGAGAAAAAGAAATTGCATTAAATAGGTTCTTAACTAAATTTTGATCCTCCTATTAGTTTAATTGTTAGGAGGAGTCAAAAATTTCAATAAAATCTACCAAAATAAGTTAGTACCATTTGTTTACAGTAGATAGCGTAGTTGCAATTGTTAAATACCAGATATTCAAAACATCTCAAATTGGTTTTTCTCTAACAGAATTACGACCAATTCGAACCCATGAATAATTAAAAAATCGATCTTAAGACAGTTCAAATTATATAAATGTCTATATAAATGCATTTACAGAATTTTTAATGCATACTGGCTTTAGTATTGGCTTTTAATATTGCACAGATCTAACTAATATTATAAACGTGAAAGTTTGTGAGGATGTTTGTTGTTCTTTCACTCAAAAAGTACTTAATGGATCTGGATGAAATTTGGCATAGATGTAGATTATAATCCGGTTTAACATATAGTATACTTTATATCCAGAAAAAATGTACGGTTCCTGTGGGATAGATATTTTTTTGTTTTTTACAGAGCAAAAGATTAACTTTCTCTTTTGTAATGTGGTAGTTTAGGGGCCAGAAAATGATATATATTACTTCTCATACCGGAATAATAAACGGTTCCCATGGGATAGCAAAACAAGTATTTATTCTATAAAAACCGTGTATTTAAAAGCAGTTTCAATAAAATCCACGAAATAGTCTTAACTCATTTTCCTAGAGAAGATTTTATCTATTTTTACTCAGGAGAGATGTTCTATTCCCGTGCGATAGATATGTTTTTTTTGTTTACCACATAGTTAAAGATTGATATGATTTTTGCAATGTGGTAGTTTGGGGGAAAATGATATAGCTTACTTTTAAGGCTAGAATAATTGCATGGTTCCCATGGGATGGCAAAACAATTATATCCTTCAAGAACTGTACATTTAAAAAGTTTCGGGAAAGTTTGTGAAATAGAATTTTAACGCATTTTCTTACAATTTCACACAATAACGAAAGAAATCTCTACAAAGTTGAAATTAAACATTGACAATTTTTACTGGAAAATAAATAATTAAATTATTATGAATTTCAATTTAACACCCGATAAAATTGTAATAATGAAATTGTTTAAAATATTTGGATTTTTTCATTGTTCATTGTCGAAGATATAAATTATAAATAAACGTATTAAAATAATAAACTAAAAATTTCCAAATTAACTTACGGGAATACTTAACGGAACGAATTTTAATGAAGTTTTGCTAAAGATCCGGTAGGATAGCTACTAATCTATTCTTTTAAGGGAACATCCATTAATAACGTGAGGCGTTCAGGGGCCGATGGGGTCGAGCCGAATCTCATCTAATTTTTACTTTGGGGGAAGGGAAGGTCTCGCAAATATCACACATTTTTTTGTTTTGAAAAATATCACATTAGATTGCGGGTTGGGGGAATGATAAATGCCAAATCTCATGACATCTTACCAGAGGGGAGGGGGTGGGATTTCAAAAATCGCAAAAAACGCCTCGTGCCATTAATGGATGCTTCCTAAAATAGCTGTACGATTTTAAATGACATTTGGTATAAAAAATTTTCAAGTCCTAAAGGAAGATATACATGTACTTTTTTACTGAAAATCGTATAGAAGCTGATGTGAGACAGCTAACATCTCTTTCTTGCAAAATAGTTTTACGAATTTTGATGAACATTTTTTGGATCTAAAGTCTGAAAGTATCTATAAATTTTTTCTGTCAAAATAGATTAATTTTTATATTTCGCTATGAACGTAGGTAATCATTTAATCAATCAGTTAAATTTAGATACACTCAGCGAAGCGAGCGGGTATCAGCTAGTGCCTGTATAAAATCCCAATCAAAGCTACCAAGATTCTTGATTTTTTATTACTGGTCTTATTTTACTCAAAAAGAGTTGAAATTGAGAGTTAAAATCTTAAAAATAAAATTTGTACAAAATTTACCCGAAAATTCCGACGTTTTAAGGTCGACTCATCCATTTTTGTGATCTTTTGGATTAGAGTCATCGATTGGTCGAAGACAGTTTGCGGCTCACGAAGAAATAAATGTGGGTAAATGTTTCCAAATTGGCTCGCAACGAAGTCTTGCGATGATAAAAGTACAAGATCGGCCATGTTTTCCAACAGGGCGATAAGAAAGGGATATTCGACAATGGAGACGATCAAAAACGGAAGCATGTAACGACCCTCTTCGGCAACAAAATCGTTAAGGGTGCGAAAGCCGAATTTGAGCACAAGCTCGGACGTCTCGTCTGTGTTAAACGGCACTTTATGCATTGCATAGTTGAAAGTACTGGCATTGACGATCATACGACACGCATTTTTCTTGTATTGCATATAGAGTTGTTCGGTGGTAATCTGCAGGGCATCGCTTAGATCCATTAGATAAATCCGAGCCAATTCATTGACCCACGAGTTGCAATTAATCGCAAAATCCATGAGCAGTTGCAGTGCAACAATCGGGGAAATCTGATGATTTAGTCGCCCAAATTCACGCACCAACAAACAGGTCGTCTTTTGCAACGGCGATCGTTTCACCGATAAACTCTGCTTAGTCATTTCCAATACTTTAGATTGACTCTGTGAATAAATCTCATCTTTGACAGTCTCGGGAACGTTGTCTGATGTAAGAATATTCTTTATAATCGATAGGAAAGTATCGGTGAATTTTATACGGATGGTGGCGTCTTTATGGTTCATACACGTTAACCATTTACGAACCACATCGGTGGAAATAGCAGCCGGTGCATGGACTGATAACGCGACAATAACGCTAATCATTTCTTCAATCACGTCCACATTGTCAGACTCAATCATTTTTATGAAGGGAATGAAAATGTGTTTTAAAAAACTAGAATCGATTTTTGAGGGCGCTCGTAAACGTAAAGGATTGAGAGAACGTTGAATTTCATCGAAATGTGGGCCTGCACTTAATCGACTACAATCTTCACAAAATATACGTATTTTATGTTCATTGGAAACGATACAATTGCCACGAAGAATGCAAATGATTTTTCGTAATTCTTTGGCGAGACATTTCCAAATTTTCGGTTTGCTAGTGTGTAGAGCCACCAATAAACAATCAGCCATTACATATTGAATTGCGATAATATTAGATGCCAATAATAACGTAATTGATTCGATAACTGCAATCTGTACATCGTCTCCAGAAGCTTTTGCGTAGGACTTGATCAGTCGCTGAATCCATTCACGTATATTCAACATTCGTGATCCATTCGTATAGAATAAGAGCGCCGATGTTAACATGTGTAAATGTTTAGCTTTTATTTCCATTTGAAATGTTATAGTCTTGGCCTGGTTTAGACCTGGTGGTAAATGATATTTCCACGGGATATCATTGAAGAATGGATACGATAAAAAGGCAAAAATCCCTTCGATTTCTCGTTCAAATTGGTTTGGGTTAACTTGAAAATTATTGAGAATTAATAAATAATAGAACACCTCAGAAATTGCATTCAATTCGTCTGGGTTTGTCTCGAAATTTAATTTCGGTATAATTGCAAATAAAGCTCCGATCATCTTCGAGACAACTTCGTTGTCGAAAAATAAATAAATCGAGTTTTTCATGGTTTTTTGACTGGTTTTAACATCGATATAAACAGTATGTATTGGTCGAATTAATTTCGGTAAGTCTTTAATTGATTCCAGACAACAATAGTTGACGAAGTCAACTTGCATTTGACTCCAAGTTTCGCTAGTTTCATACAAGCAAATGGTTTGTTCCGAAGCATCATTTTTAATGGCTGCACAAAGCTCGATTTTTAAGTAGATCTCAAAGAGATCGACCAGATCGAGATTGGCATGCGACAGACTAAATGTCACCTGGTTATAAATCCAAGTTTCAATCATAGGAAATTCAAAATCGTCCCGAGTAAAGCATTGCTTCAAAAACTTGATACAATCTCGTTTAGTTTCTACGTGAAACTGTTGATTTTCAACAACAGATTTTACCAAAATCGACATCTCTACGAGACTATCGTAGTTTAAAACCTCAAAAAAAGTGACCAAACCCATATAAAGACATTGAACTATTGAATTAAGATTCCCAGGACAGACCGAAGAATTAGCATGGTTTACAACATGTGTTATATATTGTAAATATCCCGTCCAAATTGATGATGAGACAAAGTTTTCGATTTCACAAAACATTCGTTTGAATAAAATTTGCGTGTAGGACTCGATTATATGAACTTTAAGCGTCCAGGTTGACTTCTCTAAGATTTTTGAGTAAATTTCAAAGGTTTTCACCACCAGTTTGTTTCTGAGAGACAGATCGATTTCTTTCAAGAGAACATTACGAATGATCAAATCGATATTGGGAAGTAACAGCGTTACATTCTCCTGGTTTAAAGTTAAATGTTTTGGTGTTAAATTAATCTCGTCCGAGATGATAAATTCTTGTTTTAAAAAAGCTTTCAATAGCATTTCTTTAGTGTGATCATGGTCGAAAAGTTGAATATAAAAATCGACGGCGGCTTCATAGACGTATAAATATTCCCAACAAATTTTCTCGTAGAAGTGATAGTGGCTCTTCAACGAGGTGATAATCTTCAACTGGAATTTCGCAGCCAACTCGTGAATGCTACAAGAAGAGCGATTAGTTTAGATAGCTAAGTTTTATTGTTTAACGTTAGTTATTATTTAAATTATTAGACTGTAACCGGTTATATACAAGGCTTAAAGTAAATAATAACCAACGTAAAGTACCGAGACAAAACCTTTTAAGTTTGTCGCATCCAAGCAAATAAAACAATCTACCCTGAAACCATAGGGTGAATGAAATGTACTGCTGCTCCGTTTCTTTTAAAGAGCTGCTGTTCGTCATAACACTGTCGACTCGAGGCACGAAAATATCGGTGAAACCATTCTCGGTCGTCAAAAACGTCGAGATTATGTTTTCGATATCGTTAACGGCATTGTCCAGGTCTCGATACACGGTCGTTATTGTCTTGTGAAACATTTTCCATACAGGAATCGCCGACTGAACGTAATTCTCGTCGGATACTTCCATTTTTACTTAGTCTTAAAAACAAATTGAGAGTTTACAAGTCTTCGTCTCAGTACAAATTATACTCAACCTGATTAATGATTTCTCCTTATAACTAAAAAGGATGTCTTATAAAACTCTTAGGAAATGAATAAAACAATAAAAACTTAACAACTATTTAATAACTTATCAGGATAACGCAAATAAAATATCGTTAATATCACGAAAAAGCGCGGACATTTTACCGGGTTCACTTGTTTTTGAAGTTTTAACTAATTTACATACTTTGTTCGCAACAAAGATAGCGCAATATATTTTATGTTGAAAAAGTGAAATGCACAATCAACTAATTTTAAAAATTTTCTTAAACACTTTTTGTAATTAAATTCAAAAAGAATATTTCCATTTATTAATTATAAACTAATTTTTTTAAATAATAGTTCTTTGGAAATAAATTCATTTAAAAATTTTACTTAAAGTGTATTTTGAACAAAAAGTTGTTGGACATGCGCAAATTCGAACCGGTAAGAAGCATGTTTGAATAAACATCATAAAATGATTTCGAGTTATTTCTTAATTTTAACGGTAAAAACATTTAATATACAATTAAAAACTCCATATAAATCGAATTGATATTAATTCATTTAATTTGTTTTTTTAGACATTGGCTAAAACTGGTTATTTCATATAAATAAGTAACCTGGTTCGCTTGTTTTGAGGTTATTTCCAATAACGTCGTGTTTTTCCTCGCCAACTATGTCCCTGGACAATGAATCTTTGGTTCATATAACACAGAGGATTATAAAAACTGAGTGTGTAACTTAAATTATGATAACAGGGGAATATTTACTTATGAATCATTTAATTTTCAGTGAGGTCATACAAATTTTGCTCAATTCAAAGAAGGAGTCTAAGAAAATTTCGTCCAAATACAAGAAATTGTTAGTGAAATATGAGACAAAGGTGAAGGAATTGGAAAAGTTTAAAGATGATTGTCAGCAGGTTCAAAATAATCTTTATAGTTGCCTCGAAAAGAACTCGTATTGGGAAAAGGTTTGTTCAAAAATGTTGGTTTTTTAATTAAATATTAATTGTTGTTGTTTTATTAGCATTGTTTCGATTTGAAATCGAAAGTTGAGGTGTACGAGAAAAAAATCGTCGAAAGAGACAAAGAACATGATTTTCTTGCGAGAGAATTGAAAGAGAAATGTTCCTTAGTCGACAAGCTTAAAATACAAGTGGATGATTTAAAAAATGTAAGAAAATTTCTTATTTTATACAATGGTATTATAAATTTTTTTTTTTAGGAATTGGAATGTTTAAAGGTAGAAACTTTGAGTCGAACCACGTCAATCAATGAGAGAAGAGTCGACCAAATTTGTGATTCTCTACCAAATTTAAATGAAAATTTTGAATCAGTTGAAGATTTGAACAATACAATTTCTACTCTTGAAAATGTAAGATTCGTACGATTTATTTAAAATAAAGTTTCTTAATTTTTTAATTTTT
Organism: Sisyra nigra; assembly: GCA_958496155.1. NCBI lineage: Eukaryota > Metazoa > Arthropoda > Insecta > Neuroptera > Sisyridae > Sisyra > Sisyra nigra. The sequence continues at coordinate 4,698,228 of OY292315.1, forward strand.
TTTTTTTTAGGAATTGAAACTTTTAAAAGACGAAAATTTGAGTCGAGAAAATATTTCACTACCAAATTTAATAGAAAATCAAAGTTTTGATACAGAATTTTTAAATGTTGATGTAATTACAAAAGTCGTGGAACGAAAATCGTCACATATTCGATGGACCGATCGTAATTTAAGACATATTTTAAGTAGAATAATTAAGATAAAAAGAAAATTAAATCGAAATAATAGAAAAGTGTCATGTCGATGGAAAACTAGTAAAAAATTTATTTATAATAATCACGAGGTATTTTATTATAATAAGTCTTGATGGTATTTTTTTAAAAAATATTTTGGTTTTAGCTTATCAAAAAAATCACGGATTGTCTTTTCGATTTAAATAAAACCGTTAATGGATTGTTCAAATCTAATATTAAACGTAAAACGAGTCGGGATGTGGCTGTTTGTGTTTGTGAAGATGATTTCATCTCGAACGAACCTGTAGAAATCCTAGATATTTTCGATGAAATGTTCGACTATCCTAAACTACTTAGTCCTATGTCGGAGGAAGCAAATGGTTTGTTGTCTTAATAAAATTGATAAACCGGAAAAAAGTTAGCGTAGAAATTTTTTTATTTATTAATTATACTATATGCCAAAAAATAGCTCCTCAAATGCTCTTTCAGAATCTACATTTCCTCCAGGTATAAAGTTAACCGTTAATTAGTGATTCAATTTTTAAAAAACTAAAAAGGTCAAATATTAATAATGCTATATAATCCAACTTACTTACTTTTTATTAAAGTTTTTTCGTTCAAAAAATTGCTTTTCGAATGCTCTTTCCGGATCCACAATTGCTCCAGGTTTAAGATTTACCGTTAATTAGTTATTCAATTTTTAAAAAATTAGACAACCTAATCAATTAAAATTGCTATTAAAATCCAAATTACTATTTTTTTTTTAAAATTTTGTCTTTCAAAAGATTGCTCCTCGAATAGTTTTTCCAGATCCACAATGGCTCCAAGTGTAAAGTTAATCGTTAATAAAAACTTAAATTTTTAAATACTAAAAAACTCAACAATTGAAATTACTTTAGCATCCAAATTACTAATTTTTTTACTAAAATTAAGTCTTTCCAAAAAAAGCTCCACGAATGCTCTTTTCGGATCCACAATTGCTCCAGGTGTATGATTAACCGTTAATTAGTTATTCAATTTTTTAAAAATTAGTCATAATCTCAACAATTAATATTGCTATTAAAATAAAAATTACTATTTTTTAAAAATTTTTTCTTCCCAAACATTAGCGTTAATTAGTTATTTAATTGAATAACTAATTAACCGTTACCTTTACACCTGGAGTAATTGTGGACCTGGAAAAAACATTCTACGAGCAATTTTTAGGAAGAAATTTTTTTTTTAAATTTAGTAGTTTTTATTTCAATATTAATATTAATTGTTTGAGATTATTACTATTTTTTTTAAAAATTGAATAACTAATTAACAATTAACTTTACACTTGGAGCAATTGTGGATCCGGAAAGAGCATTCGTGGAGTCTTTTTTGGAAAGACTAAATTTTAATAAAAAATTAGTAGTTTGGATGCTAAAACAATTTCAATTGTAGAGTTTTTTAGTTTTTTTCAAAATTGAATAACTAATTAACGGTTAACTTTACACCTGGAGCAAATGGAGATTCTGAAGGAGCATTTAAGGAGCATTTATTTGAACGAATCATTAACTTGGATTTTATGGCGATTATTTTTTAGTTTTTTAAAATTTGAATTTCCCATTAACGGTTAACTTTACACCTGGAGCAAATGTAGTTTCTGATGAAGCATTTAAGGATCAATTTTTTGGCATATAGTATAATAAATAAAATGTTCTACAATAAATTCTTTCTGGTAATTGATAATTACAAATTAATTTTTATAATTTCGTTGTAGATGTTAAGGAATTCGTCAATGCTTCCATACAAACAATGCATGCAAAACTCCAAGAAGTCGCTTGCCAAACCGATAACGTTCCAATCGTAGAAATTAAGCAAAAACCTCTAGTCAATCCCTTCTATAAAAACAACAAAATTGAATCGCAAACGACACGAATCATTTGCGAAAAATGGTCGGAACAAAGATGCACAACTAAAAATGTCACCAGGAAAAAATGTGGAGGATGTAAAAATTTCAATTTTGAATCAATCAATTTCAACATCAAAGAAAAGTATCAATGCAATCATAACGAGTCGTACAACTATCATCGGTGCCAATCACAACTACCCCTTTGTAATCATTGTATGCACGAATTATATTGTTGCAACTCGAAAATTCGATGTGATTCCCTTAAAAAAACCGAAGACAGTAAACCAGAAGAAATTAAAACTAATAAAATCGATGTATGTGATAAAAATCCGATTTTCGTCGACGACCTGAGCAAAAAGTTGATCGAATCAATGAAATCGATGTTTGTCAAAGAGTTTTATCAAAATCAAAGCGTGATCGATTTTCTTGGAAATAATCAGTCGAGTCCAAAACGTAAAAATATCGACAATACAATCAATAATATCGAAAGTAAAAGTGTTACAGTTCATGAAATTAAGTCAACAGATCCAATTGAAAATGAAGGAAATTCTGTAAGGAAGAAACGAAAAATTAGTCGAGACAATGACGAAAGTAGTCGTGGAAATTTAGTTGGTCTTTTCGGAGATTTGTCTTCGTCCGATGAGGAAGTTATGGAGTCACAAAATTCAGTGGTACAAAAACGAAAACGGACCAACGATAATCAAACACTTATAAGACCAATTTTATCACCTATTAAATCTCCTGAAATTCGTACAAAACTTAAGAGACCTACTCGGGTTACGGCACGAAATAACAAAACCAATATGTTGAGTAAAATAAACGGTTTGAGTGACCACAAAAGAACTATTGATGAGTTGAAGGCTTCAATTGTAAATAATTCAGATAATTTGCCATTAGTAGAACCAACGAATGAAAATAAATCGATATCCGAAATTTCGGGTCCACTAAAAGAAAATACTTTGGTTCCAAAAACTTTATGTGATACTGAAAAAAGTGCATCTATCGTATTAAATATAAAAAAGTCGCCTGAAATTCGAACTAAATATAAAAGACCTACACGAGTGGTAACGAGGCAGAAGAAAAACCAAGAAATCGATAGTATTAAAGATCAAGAAATTGAAAAATTAAGTTCCTCTGATGTTTCTTTAACAAAAGAACAATCATTTGATGAACCAATCAATGAAGTAGATGAAAGTGGTGTGGAAGCGAAAGGTATATCGAAGGTAAATGCAGAAGAAAAACTGGATGTTTCCATTAAGACTTCGAGGACTCGAGGTTCTAAATTAAAGGTCGATGAAATTATGGCAAAGTTTATTAAAAGTGATTTCAACGAAATGATTTTCAATGAAACCATCGAGGGCTTGTCGCAGTTTAGTCTGGATATAATACTCGAGTAAGTTATTTAAGATTTAGTTTTGATTTTCAAAGAGCTGTTACTTAAAGGGTGATAATATTGGTGGTAACTTAATGGTTTATTCTCCAAGAAGGACTGTCTTGGAAGATATGCAATTGTTAAGGGAAGGAAGAAATAAAATACCTCATGTATTACTAGCAAATAGTAATTAATAGTAGACAAGTTATCATGATCATAAATACTTTTTATTATTTCCTTTTTAAGATCTATAAACTATAATAATTTGTCGGAGTTTACTCCCTGAGAACAGGCAGAGACTTTCCCTCTACAAAGAAAAGGTTGAAAGAGCCAGATTGCACGAATACACGTGCTGCCCTCTACTCCGACTACGAAATTTGGAACTATTCCTTAGCCACTCGTTTGCAAATTTCTCCACTGTTCTACACTCGGAACGACTAAAGTCATAGAGAAACGTTCGAGGCTTTAGTGCTTTAGGCGTTCCGAATGTAAAAAATGTGGAGTAAGAAACAAACGAGTGACTAAGTAATAGTTCGAAATTTCGTAGTTGGAGTAGGGGACAGCACGTGTATTCGGGTGATTTTGCTCTTTCATTCTGCTCTCTGGAACAGGCTATTTGACAGTAGTGAAGTTAAGTTAAAATTTGTTGATATTTTTATAGAATATTAGCTGATACCCGCCCACTTCGCTGAGCATTTCTCAATTAAACTATTTAATTATTAATAGAAAACTTCAATTCAAATTTAAAAACTGAGCCAGTATGACAGAAAAATACAAAAATTGATTTCAAGACCTAAATATCTGTTAAGCTATTTCTTCAGTAAGAGATATTTGCTATCCGCTAGGTTCTATATACTTTTAAGAATAAAAAACCACTTGCTTTCCTATAGGACTTGAGAGCCTTTTAAACCAAATTTCATTAGAAAACGTTCAGCTATTTTAGCACAGAAGAACATTTAATAGTTAGCTTTCAAATAACATTAGTTAGCATTTATTAATAATCCTACAGGAACCATTTTAAAGGGCAAAGTGTTATCTTAAGTGGCAATCTTAAAATCTAAGATATCTTTAACAATATTTCATTGAAATTCGTTACGTAGTTTACGATACAATAATTATTTACCCCACAGAACTGTCCGCATTTTCAAGATTCAGTATTTTTTGGTATCCATTGTCTTATAAACTAGCATTACATGAAAAATTACGTTTATTCATCACTCCTTTCTTACGTGAGAGAAGCGTAAATCAATGACAGTATTTTACATTTTTCAATCTTTTTTGGGACACCTTCGTTTTTAACTCTTTTTGGGACACCTTCAATTTTTCTCTTTTAGGATTCTCATTTTTTTACTCCTTTTGAGACACCCGGGTTTTCACTCTTTTTGAGACACCCGCGTTTTTTACTCCTGTTTAGACACCCGTGTTTTTCACTCCTTTTGAGGCAACCGGGTTTTTCACTCCTTTTAGAGCACTCTCATTTTTCACACCTTTTCAGACACCCACTTTTTTCTTCCCCTTTGGAACGTCCTTCTTTTTCATCCTTTTTGGGACACCCATGATTAGTGAAAAAACTATTGAGCTTAAATGTCGTATCGAGGTTACCACTACGAAAAAGGGGTAATGTAAGGCAAACAAATGCGTATATCTAAATCAATTTCCCTCCCAATTTTACCCTAAGGGGCTCTTGTGAGGGTTGCGCTTAAAATCTAAAAGGTGGCAAACCTTCCCTGGGTCCCGGACAACAACTACTCCAAGTTTCATCGAAATCGGACGAACAGTTTAGGAATGCATAAAGAACAGACAAACACCTACAGACAACATTATTAAAGCGTATTTCTGTTTAAACTGTTACGACAGTATAAAACGTTGTATCATTGGCTGAGACATTTGTGACGTCATAATTATTTTTAAATGTAAACAAAAATATTTTCCGGACCAATATCCATTTAATCTCTTGATATTTCATCATCAAATATCTTCGCTTCTTTGAAGAAAATAGAAGAACATTTATCCGAATATTTTAAAATTTAAGAAAAATTTAGCGTACCAAGGCTTACTGTTATCGACAATTGTATTAAAGTGTGTATTTCATCCCTTGTTTTTTAACCCTTAATGATTATTTTTTTTTAAATTGAAACTAAAATAAGTAATTTTTAAAAAATTGTCTAGGAAAACAAATTCATCAAAATCGGGTAGTTCAATAAAATACTAATATTTCATCCCCTGTTTTTCAAACCTTTAGAGATGGATTTTTTATTCAAATAAAAATAGGATAAACTTAGACATATTTCCCATGTACCTAGATAAAAAAAAAATTAAAATCGAATCATTAAGTCAAAAGTTATCCGTGATCTGACATTAAAACGAAATATATCATACATGTGGAATTGAGAACATTGTTTCGTTTTTGCGTTGGTCAAAATAAAACTAAATTTTGCTTTATATTGTATAAATTACAAATTCATTATAATATACTTTTGAGTTAATAGAGAATTATTTGAAACAAACAATGACAAAAATACGTTACGCACGCACACATGTATACTTTGTATTCATGTGGCACAACGGCTGTCTCTCTCTAAACACGGTCGTCTCTCTTCCACCATTTTCATGACGTCACGTCGCCCCGCAAACTTTTGAGCGCCGAAAAACTTTACAGGCTTGTAGAGGACAAACTATCCACTTTACGGAAATTAGTTACTGAACATTTTTTATGTAAAATGCTTTGCTCTACAACTTTTATTTGAAACTTTTTCACGATTTGTGAGTCGTATTCTAGTTATATAGAAAATTAGACAGAAAACCCATTTTTCCCAAAGTTTCCGGAAAATTTAAGGGCTGATTTTTAAGCAGTTTCTTAGGAATGGCCATTTTTATGTTGTCTAAAAAAATCAGCCCCCCCGGACGAATGTCGATTTAAAAAGTTATTTGACTGGACTATATATTGCTAGTCTGTTCTATAGATTGAATTGTTCCTATTTTTAAGAATTGAATTTGTTGTATACCAAGGCAATCATTCTTAAGGAGTAAACTCCAGTTGTATTCAGAACTGGCTCCAATATTTTTTGTCTCTTTACAAACATTGTCCTCCAGGTTATAGTTTTTGAAAATCACGTGATTTAAGATATATTTTATTACCACTGTTAAAACTGTATTTGGCATGTAAATTGATTTTTTTTTTTTCTTCTTTTAGTATGATCATCGATTGTATCATCGAGGATTCCGATACGCAACTATGTTGTGAATTCACACCACCAGCTCCGCCGCTTACACAAACGCAACAAAAATTGGTGACCCTAATCGGATTTTTACATGGTAAAAATACACCAGATATCGACTTCCAAGAGCTGGTGTTAGCCGGCCTAGAATCGAATTTATATGCGTCACCAGCCCTATGGAAAATGGCAAAGGTTGCCCGCGTCTACGTGACAATTTGTAAACTAAGACGAGACGTAGAACGGGTGCGATGTTTCTGTGTAAATACTTTGTATAAAATTGATAAAATGGCTGTGCCGATTACATTTGTCGCGTTAACTTGTTGGCCAGAAATTTTACCGATTAATAATGAACAGCAAGGTAAACCACAAGAAAAACTTTTCTTTTTAACTAACAATTAATTTTTTTTATTAATTCTAGATAATATCTTGGTTGAAGTGTTTGTATATTATTTAATGACAATTCCATGTCCTATCAATGGATACAATAAGCTACCTCTAAGAAATTTGTTGAAAGGATATTATTTATATGACTTCAATGAAGTAACCCCAACTCAAATGGTTGATAAATTAATGACAAAATTTACAGGTAATTATTTGTAAATAAAACATTCATTAGAATACAAATACTTTTTTTTTTATCGTAGAGAAAACTACGAATCAAGTTTTATTCGCTGTGCTACTATTTGCGAAAAATCAATCGACTGAGTTTGTATTTAAAAATATAATCAAATCTCGTTTACTGCCACAAATTGATAAATATTTTAAGTCACAAACGATCGATAATAATGAATTAGTACAACTTGAAAATTTTGTTGACCAAAGTTTAGAGTTGATGATACGGCTGTGTTACACTGTAAATAAGTTTGAGTATCAAGAAATTGTGACCAGTTTAAATAGTTGTATCAACAATTACTATCAAAGTATTGGTAAGTGGTTTGATTAAACGAAATTTAAAGGAAATTTTAATTTTTTATTCGTTTTTAGGTGAATATCCTGAGAGGATACGAAACAAATTGGAGATTATCTTGAAAATTCTTCAGTAGTTTTTTGGTGATTTAAATGAAAGAATTTGTTCATTGTGATTTTTAAAAAATATTTTTTTTTTCAATTTGTAAATACATTTTTATTTTATGTAAAATAGTTACTATGCCTATTTTTAAAAACCTGAATAATTTTCTTTGATCCCGCAATTTACAGCGAGTCTTTCTTCAGAAAAGATCGAAATTCATGGAATTTCAATCTTACAAATCGAAAGTGGAGCTGCAATAAATTTAGAAAATACTATTAAAGAAAAAGTTGTCAAACTGTGCTTTAAAGTAGAAGTCGATCCTACTAATAGCAAATCAAATTTTCATTTATTTAAATGGATTCAACCCGAAGATGATGAAAACGTTTACCTTATACCAGAAAAATTTCAAACTTTGAAGTACTGCGAAAAATTAATATCACATTCTAAAGTTAAGAATTTGATAAAATCTATTAAAACTGTAAATAATAATGATTTAAAACAAATTTTAAATGAAACTGAAATTGATAAAAAAAACTTGTAATACTACCACTAATTACTTGAAAGGTTGTTTTAAACAAACAAATAGAAATAACGGAAATTTATGATTCTGGATCAAACATAACTCTTATGAACTCCAAAGTTATTGAAAATTTTGATCTTATTATTTCTAAAGAAACAGCAACTTTTAAGACGGTTGGTGATAGTCAAACATACTCCGGAAAAATTTTTATCTGGATGAAGATTGGAATGATAGAAAAATAAATAAAAATGTGTTTTATTGATGATAGTAAGTTCCAGTATGGTATTCTATTGAGCCTTGGCTCAATATCCAATTTTCGTTTAAAACAAGATTATAATTTAAAAATTTATCAAAATGTTAGAAACAAAGATATAGTTATTAAAAATTTCATAAACTATGATGAAGACATAATGGTAAATTTTAATGAAGGAATAGGTACTGAAAATTTCGAGGCTAACTTAGACCATCTAGATAAACATAAAAAAAACAAAATTGAAAAACTGATTGGAAAATATAATCAAATTTTTGCAAAGGATAAATTTTATTTTTATTATTTTCTGGAAGGGGGGATGTAAAATGGCTACTATGCCTATTTAAAAAAACTGAATAATTTTCTTTGATCCCGCAATTTACAGCAAGTCTTTCATCAGAAAACATCGAAACTGCTGGTTTGGGAATTTCAATCTTACATTTATTTTAAAATTTTTTAAATTTAAATTCCCACCATTATCCGTAGCCGTCTTGTTTTTGAATGGAGCAATTTGATTGGTCGTTTGTTGTTTGCTTAGTTAAGTATGTGTGGCGCTTTTGTAAGACGCTTCGTGAGAAGCTCCCAATTAATTTACCTTTAATCAGGTAATTGTGGTGAATTAAATGAGAAAAAGTGTTTCAAATGATTTAATTAGTGACCAGTGATTGATTGAACCAATAAATTTTGTTTGGGTAAGTTTAAAATTCAATAATTTCGGGATTGTAATTTTGGCTGTTGGTCGCACGGCTTGACGTTATGAAGTTGAAACTTTCCGGTCTGATTTTTAATGAAAATATTAAAATCTATCGATTGTAACCGATTTAAAACAAGCTTTGAAGGCGATTAAATCGATTTTTAACGGTTTTTAGTTGTTTAAATCAATAATATGAGAGAAAATTTTCCAATTGAAATGTGGTGATTAACAATTGAACATCTAACAAACGAAGCGGCCATTGTTATTTAAGAAAGACGCGTTTGGGTGTTTCTCTCATTCTTATATGCTTGTCCATAAGAAATCGTACTTCGGTCTTTGTTTAATTTCTAAAAATGAATTTTTCCTTTTCCAGATATTGTGTCCCGTGGGTTCTCCGTGTATTGTGTGTTCAGTGCTGTGCATTTTATGTGCCATTTATTTGGATTAAGTGTGCTTCGGATGCTGATTATTGGATACATTGAAGACCCTGTGAAGACTTCAGTCAAGCTAAGATGCATGCTCTTTTTATTCTAATCTATTTTTATTTCGTTTCAGCCACAATTTGCATTTCTTTTTCCCTCTTTTCAGGCTTTTTAAAGTTTTATGAAGGTCGTTTCATTTTTCAGGGAAATAGTATAACTACAATTTTTACTAAATTAATTTTTTTTTAGTGGAAACACAAAAGTTTGGGATTCGCATCAACTTTTAATAAAAGGTACAGTTTGTTTTTTCAAAATTGAGGTTTTTTAGTTGGGTTTTGAACCATTTTAATGGGATCTCATTGTTAATAGTTAGAATAACTGATTGATAGGTGGCGTTACTTTCTGTTACCTTGACAGTTGTCATGGCTGTAGAATCTGGTGACATTTCGGTCGTAACAATGGCACAGCTTGAAGCTGTCTGTCAGTAAAAAAAAATAATATTAGTGATTAAATAGTGAGTTTGTGTTTTAAAGATTTGTTAATTTTTGATTATATTGTTATTTAATAATTAATATAAGGTATGTTGAGCATTTTATAACAGTAAAACATGTAAATGTATTTAGGTTAATACGTTCCCGAAATGCCCCATGTTTCATATACATAGTCCGAATGACAGTTGTATTTAATCAATATCTCTCCCAGACACTCGATTGGGTTTTCCCGAAGGAAATACCGAATATCAACCACTTTTTTATTAAGTCATTTGCTAAATGTTTTCGTTGGTTTATTAAAATTTAAATCGATTCGGTGAGTTTTTTTTTATGAATTTTCACCCTTTTTTCGTTTGCGGGTTGAGGGTTTCACCTGCTTAATTTAATTAACGTTGGATCAATATTTATGATGATGTGAAAAGGTCAAATACCTTTACAATAAAAATTATTTTGTAATAAAATTTTTAAAGACAATTTATAAAATAATAACTTCTAATGTATTTTAAAATGCTCTATTAATTGCTTATCCTTGAACTTCGTACCAAGTCCAAGTCTTATCACAATTTTAACAGCTGAAAAATCTTTCAGTGCTGATAAAATGTTAAATCAATAACTCGGCAGGCTCGTGCTGTGATTTCATTGACCTCAAAATTTACCTGATATTTGTTTTTTTTTTTCAAACCTATAAATAGCCTTAATTACTACGAGTAAAATGAATTAATTGCATTCGAAAAATGTTGAGAGGCGTCGAGAAAAAAAAAAACTTTCTATATTCAAATCGAACGATTCACTTGTAAAATGGTTTCGATTCGTCCTCGACTTTTTGTCGGCTCTGTGTTACGAAATTAATGAGACAATTTGGATAGAAATCAAGAAAAAATCTCGATTCGAACGATAAATAACGTCAAACTTTATTATAAAAAAATAATTTAAAACTATAATCGAATTCAAGACTTATCAGCTAGAATTATTGATCTAACAAAACTTTTTTTGATAAGTAATTTTCGTTTAATACCAGCAAAGAATAGGGGCACCACTGGTTGGAAACCTCTGTATTACATTTTTTTTTTTACGAGATTTGAACCTTTAGTTTACCGATTTGATTGATTTGTTAACTTTTTATTTGCCTTTACCTTATGAAAAAATCAAACATGGTTGCCCAAAGCCTACTTGATGATTAAAATATGTTTCATGACTAACTTTGACTCGTGAGGGATTATTTCTAACTTATGTTAGAGTTAAAAGAACTGATTAAGGAACATATCCATATTACGTGACTCATTTCTTACAATTTTTTACCCCCTTCCCACCTCGGTGACCACCAGTAGTGTACGCCAAGCTCCCCTAATTTTCATGTAGAAATTCATTAATATAATAAAATAATTTCAATATAGCTCTAAAAAGCGCGAAAAATTAAAAAGGTATTGACTATCTGACAAAGACCTACGCCCCCCCCCCCCCCGCCTCTGTGACCAAAAGTGTTAATTTAAAGAGTCACCCCCTCCCCTTTGAGTGGACCACGTAGTATGGGTACACTTACCTGATTACTGCATTGTTTAGATGAGGATTGTGAGGTAGACATTATCCGAGGGGCCATCAAGGGTCAATAAAATACTTTCATACGTTGACATATTTTGTTTGTAACATAACAGGGCATTTCCTCCCCCCCACATCGCAGTTCTAAGATGAAAATTTAAAAAAATTAGTAGATCAGATTTGAACTCAAACTTTGTTTTTATAATTAAATAGTTCTCAGTTATAAAAAAAAAAAATTGAAACGTTTACTACTTGACTTGATTTTTGGCTACTTGACTCAAATTTCAAGCTACTTGACCTAACTTTGACTTAAAATCAAACCAAGCACAGATCATTCTGATGTTCAAAGTCATTATATTTGCGTTATGTCGCTCAAAGCTCCATCTTTTCACTCTCCTGTTGTAATATCTTTTATAACAGCATATCCTTCCCCCCACAAAAATCGGTTATATGATTCATAAATAGCTTTATAGAGTTCTAAAATTACTTAATTGCATTTTCTTTATGGTTATATCTATTATTACCTTTAAAATACCTAAAAATTAGCACTATTAAGACCAAGTGTCGAGTGGTAGACATTATCCGAGGAGTCACAGCCAATACAAGAATTATATTTTTAAAAAATGCGTTACTAAACTCGAAATTCTAAATCTTTTTTCACTATTTGTATCTTGAACTAACTTCACAACATAACCCTCGCCCAAATTAAAACTAATTTCTTATATGAGATTTGAACTCATATGTTATTGATTTAATTAGTTATTGTCTTGATTTGATTGGTCAATTAAAGCCAATTAAAAGATATACTAAGCCTACTAGATTAGGTTTAAATTGACTCAGCTCCATAGCTTTAAGCTGTGCAAGTTCTAAAGTTATTAATTTATAAACCGACTTTAAAAAAAGGAGGAGGTTTTCAATTCGACTGTATTTTTTTTTTTTTTTAATGTTTGTTACCTCAGCATTTCCGACTGAGTGAAGCGATTTTGATGATTCTTTTTTTATTTGAAAGCTGGTGCTTCTCGAATGGTCCCATTTTAGTTTAAAGGAAATCGTTCACTTCTAAGGGGTTGGAAACTAAGGGATGAAATACTAACTTCTTATTGGATGGCTCGATTTTGAAAATTATTTTTTTATTTGAAAGCTGGTGCTTTTCGTGGGGTTCAGTTTTAATTTCAGGGAAATCCTCCACTTCTAAGGGGTTGAAAACTAAGGGATGAAATATTAACTTCTTACCGGATAGCTCGATTTTGATAATTCTTTTTTTATTTGTAGAACACAACCTTAAATTAATCTCCTATTCATTTAAAAAAAAAACTCCACTCATAAGGGGTAAAAATTAGAGATGAAATAATATTATAGTTTTTTTCTGACTAACCCGATTTTGATAATTTTGTTTCTATTACGTACAACGTACCTTAAAATTGTTCACATTTCAATTTGAAGAAAAAAATCCACCCTTTAAGGATGAAAATAGGGGATGAAATAGTGACATTTAACCGAATTTTGATAATTTTTTTTCTGTTGGAAAGAATAATCCACTTAGTTTTGTTATTACATTTAAAAGCAAAACATTTCAACCCTTAAGGTCAAAAAGGGATGATGTAGTAACTTTTAATATTAAACGGCGCTGCCTCATATAAGCAGCGCGTTTAGAAGGTTTAACCTTTTTCAAGAAAATAAAATCAGTTATCAAACTGCAGATCACTAAAACGCGAGAAATAAATAAATATTATAAAAAAATGAAAAACCGACTTCAAAATATATAAAAATTCTTAAACAAAAAATGCACTCAAAAGTAACAAAATAATGGCGTATCCTTGCAGTATCTACAACTTACAAATTATTAGGATGATACAATGTACAACTATTGTTATTTTTGGAGTTGGTGTCAGCCAAGAAAATAAATATTAATGGTAATTTGTAAAAATTGTAAAAAGGTTTAGTTGGTAATTGGTATTTTGTAGTTTAAAGGTCGCTGGATATTGTTACAGTTAAGGTATTCTCGATTTTTGCTAAGTACCAATATAGTCGTATTTCCTTAGCTGACACCAACTCCAAAAATAACAATAGTTGTACATTGTATCATCCTAATAATTTGTAAGTTGTAGATACTGCAAGGATACGCCATTATTTTGTTACTTTTGAGTGCATTTTTTGTTTAAGAATTTTTATATATTTTGAAGTCGGTTTTTCATTTTCTTATAATATTTATTTATTAATATTAATACAATATATAGAAAGTTTTCTTGGTTGGTCTCGACTCTCGAGGAAATGACAACTAGATCATGTATTCTTTTGTTTTATTTACAACAAGAAGCGACCAACTAATTGTCAGACCAATTAATTTATTTATATATCAGTGCGTTTTTTCCTTGAAAATTAGAAATTTTCAAATGAATTATAAATAAATAATTTTATTTAGAAAGTGTTTCAATTTGATTGAAAATTTTCATAGACTACTCGATCGATATTTTGATTAATTTTGGTATAGGTGGCTTTGACTTTTTTATACTATTTTAATAATATATGCAAAGGCGACTTGATTGAAATAAATTGCTGGGCTAATGAAAAAAAAATGTTTGCGTAGATATTATAAAAAAAAAGTTGAAGTATTAAGACGATAAAAGTGTATATAACCTTCTAAACAAATTGCAAATAAACGAATAACCGCTTCAAGGGCAATATTTTACGCATATTATTTTCATGAATGTTTCAAGTTTTTAATCTAAATAGGTAAAATTTTATCAGTTAATCAATTTTTCTACTAATAAAATTTAATTTTTTTGATTGTGAAATTCGTGGAATTTATAACATGAAGGATAAAATCGAATAAATTTTCAGAGATGAAGCAGCGTTTTTTTTTTTAAATTAACTTGACCTTCTAAGAGTAATAACAGTTAAAAGAGTCATAAACCTTACAATTCGCACTTCTTTTTTTTCGTATATTTCATAATAGTTATATACAAAGTAGGCTAAGTATAAACAAATAAGGATCAAGTTGATTTACGTAGCTAGCGCCAAAATCAAAACAAAAGCGTGATAAGATTAAATGAGTGAAAAAAAAAGAAAAAAAAAAGAAGATCATTGATAATGATTTCTATAACAGTTTTTAATGGTCATGAAAACAATTTGCAAATTAATTCGCTCAATGCATTTTGATGTGTGTGTGAGAGAGAGGGGGAGAGAAATAAAAAGTAAATTTAATTTGTAAACATGTTTATGTACTCGATAGTACGAACGAATAGCACAATTCACACCTCCTCTTTCTTTTAATAAATTCTCTCTTATTACTATTACTATTATTATGATTGTTATTTGAATTATGCTTCCTCCAATATCTAATTTGTAACGTTCGTTTGTTTGTTTGTTGACTGATGACGTTGTTTTGCCCTTGAGCACGAATCAAATGTTTTTCGCACACGGCAAAAATAAATAAACCTAAGTCAAATATTTACGACTGGCTTGCTGGGATTCCAACCAGCCGCCGTTGATACGCTTTTTTAAAAAATCCATCTTTGGCTCTTTTTTTTGGTCTATAATATCTTGAGCATTTTAATGAAAAAGGTCTTCTTGGTTATGGAATTACCTTCTGAAAATGGCCAATAATTTTTTTAATAATATTTAGTGTAATATTAGTCGTTTAAGTTTAAATGATAAATTAAAAGTTTTGCTTATTTTATTTATTTTGAAAGTATTAGTGAAAGAATAGAAGCAAGATTCAACGCCATAACGCAAATAATGTTCAAAAATAATAACAGTTTTAAAATAAATAAATAACAGTTATCCCCCTATAACACGGTACTCTTATAACGCAATTAAATGTCCTGCGTATAACACGATTTTTCCCCATATAACGCGGGGATTTCCCATGTTAACTGAGATGTTTATCTAATCTAAAAAATGTAAGGTGTTTTGATGAATACTCTTAATTAACTCCATTCATATATTTTATACAAAAAATAAATGTCATTTACATTGTAATTTTCCCCCCAAAAAAAAAAAAAAATTGTTTGTCCAGGGTAAACTTGAAAACGGCTAAGTCGATTTCAATGAAATTTTGACAAAAAGTTATTAAATATTGTAACTTACATTATAGGCTACTTTTTATTTCGAATAGTTTTGTCTGTCTGCCTGTTTGTTCTTGGCAAACATGAAAATGGTTGGTTCGATTTGGACAAAATTTTCACATACAGGTAGAAAACATCCCAAAAAGTGCTATAAAATACTTTTCATTTCGAAAAAAATTTGATTTTCTTAGCAAAAAAATAAAAACTATGCAACGAAAAACATACATCATCAAACTTGAAAACGCTCAGCAAATCGGGCGGGGATCAGCTTATATATATATATATATATATATCAGTGGCGTGCGGTAACTTTTGAAACAGAGCATGCGATCAGAAGGAGGGAGGGGGGTAATTTAAACCAAAATTTTTAAATTTATTTTTTTAATTGGTAAACATGGTATTATATTATGTATTTATTTTTAAAAAATAGCCTTATTCAACGCTCCTTCTTACAAGAATCATCAATAACCGCATCATATAATGTATTTAAAAACCACGAAAATAGTTCTTATCCTAAAGAATAGAACATTTGTATTACCTCTGGGTAAATAAATCAAAATAAATCACGAAAAGTATCAGTAACAATGAGTAGCAATTAGTAAATTCAAAACGTCAAACGCATCTACAAGCGTCAACCGGCAATGTGAAACGCCGAGAGAGATAGTACTCAACCATACTAGTGCGCATGCGCGACCAATTCTTGCCAAGCAATCGCATGCAACGGTCATTGCGCATTAATTCGGCTTTTGCCGTTCATTTGATGTGGTATACTATGCTAATTTTATGAGCGATACGTTTTATAATTTCGTAAATTAAAAAATGTATAAATGATAAAAATATTTAGTATTTGGTATTTTTAGAATCATTTTACAATATATGCAATAACGTAAATTAAAATATGAATAAATCATAAAAATATTTAATTATTTAAATTGTCTCTATCCCAGGGCATGCGGCGCATCTACAGCATGTATGGACCGCACGCCACTGATATATATATTTATTACTTTAAACCCCCATTACCCTTATCAAGAAAGGTTAGACGTGAATCATTTGTACATAACGCGTTATACGGGGTCATACGAGCGCGTTATTCGAGAGTGCTCTTACAACGAATTTTCTTATAACGCAGAACCAATCTCTACCGTGTTATTGGGGGGATTACTGGACTTTAAAATTAATTCAGAATATAAATATTAGAAATATTGTTGTGGAAAGAAATATTTAAATTTTTATTGAATTCCGCCAATAAATATTTGAAATAGGAGATTACCTTACAACTTCATTTATTTTCACTTGATAAACAATTTATCCCAAAAAAATCACTTTACAATCCGTTTTTAAATCGCTCATATCGCTTGTATTCACTGACTGCTTTATTCAGAATGTATTGAATTCGACTGACTGTGTCTTTATGTAGTTAGCTTCGACAAACAATTGGGAATTTGAAAAAAAAAATTGATGGTTTTTTTATGTATTTTAAAACTTTATTAATAATAATGATATTTAATGCGAAAAACTTGAAAAAATTTTTTTTCAATTAATTATAAGCAATTAAAAATTGATAAAATTTTAAAAAAATCACGTGACTGTGAACGCGCCACGATTGGTCATCATAGTTTTGACGTCATAATGGTAGAGCTATTTAATAACAATAGAGCGTTTACGGCTATTACGTGTGATTTTTGTGAATAATATTGTAAATTTATTGCTAAAAAACGATTTAACCATGACAACAGAATTAAATAGACCAAAACATTGTATGAAAACTACCATTAAGACGTCACACACGCTCGGATTTGTTCGGGAGCTGTCGGCGCGACGTGTCTCCGGTACTGGATTTAAAAATTTATTTTTATTTTGATATAAATTTGGAATTATTGCAAAAAAATAAAATACTTTTGTTAGAAAACTTGTATATGATATTTCCATTTATCACAAAAAAAAAATCAAAAACCTAATTATTTACTTTTGATTTCTCCAGAAAATTCATGCTGAATCTACTAAACCAAGAGTCGGCAACCTATTTTAAGTAAAGATTAATTTTTTCTTAAATAATTTTAAAAAATCTTACCAAGAGCCGCAAGGAACATAATGAAAAAACTCTGTAGATCATTGTTGATTCACATATTTGTTTTACACCAGGTTCATAATTTGAGATCGTTAGTTTTAGACAACTTATAAGGCTAACATCGTTGAAAAAGGATCTTAATTTACTTTTAAGCATGCTTATGTTACTAAACATCTGCCCACAATACCCAATACTATTTAAATCCGCAAATTGTCAAAATTCCAAGTGCCACCAGCTTAAGATGGTTGTAATTCTCAGAGAGACTTTTCCATGTTTCAAATATAATTTGATCTTCCTTTTGAGAAATTGAAATTTCTTTCCATTTATGATCCATTGCCAACTTTTCTTTTTCAAAATATATAATTTAAACAGGCTGAAGAGGCCACACAATTTGGATAAAAGAGCATTGGGTTGCCGACTGTACTAAACCAACAGTTTTATTTATTTTCACTTGTTGATAAACAATGTATCACCAAAAATCACTTTACAATCACTTTTTAAATCGCTCGTATAACTTGTATTCAATGACTGGTTTATTGAATTAATGAATTGAATTCGACTGACTGCGTCTTTCTGTAGTAAGCCTCATACACTCTAGAATTCTCTAAAAAAATTCTTGCCGAATCTACTTGAAACCGTCAAGAATGAAGCAATTCAAATGTCCATTATTGAAACTTCCATAGAACAATCTAAAATTTTTCATTCTTTTCAATTGCTGTTCATTACAATACGTACAATGAAAAAGTTTCACCTTTCCTGCTTTAGATGTACACTTGTTTCGCTCTCTAGTTTTGTACTTTCGTAACCATATCTCGTAAAATAAACATTTTAACAGAAAAACTCGTCGTAAAAATTAAATATTTCACACAGTATGTACTTTCTTTTATTTCTCTTTATGAAACTCGCTATTGGTTAAAAGAACTATATAACTTTATATCTCAATAAATAGAACTTTATACATACAGCTTCTATTTATACACGTCATCCCACCTTTAACCCCAGAACAAGGGTTAAGTATTTATGTAATTTTTTTTGGGTGTTTATTCTTATTTGAATTTTCTCAGGAAAAAGTTTCAAATCAAAGTTGTAGACATCAATGAGTCTAAAAACTATAGAAAGTTTAAAGAAAATCGTTGGAGGCCATTTTGAAAAAAATTGAAAAAGCTCAAAAACTCCTAGAATAAAGTAGAGCTTCCGGTTAACCGATTGCAACCAAAAGTTTCACAGCACAACTAGATATAATATAAAGGCAAAAATAGTTTGGTGAAATTCGGGTAAAGCTTTCGATACGATATGGCTGTCACACACACACACGGACATGTTTCTAAAATCCACTTTTTACTTTCTTTTACTACTATATAGATAGTAAAGGAAGTATAGTAATCGGGTTGAATTTTCGAATTCGAGCTTTCACCGGAAATACATGTTTTGAGGTCCCCTGAGTCCAAAAAAGTGGTTTTTAAAAAAATGTCTGTGTCTGTGTGTGACAGCCATATCGTATCGAAAACTTTATCCGAATTTCACCAAATTTGGTATTTGACCTCCCTATTATACCTAGTTGTGCCGCGAAGCTTTTGGTTGAAATCGGGTAACCGAAAGCTCCACTTTATTCTAGGGGTTTTTAAGCTTTTTCATATTTTTTTTTCGAAAATGGCTCCAACGATTTTTTTTAAACTTTCTATAGCTCTTAGACTCATTAGTGGCTAGAACTTTTATTTGAAACTTTTTCCTGGGAAAATTCGAATAAGGGTGGTTCTGGGGTGAAGGTTCAGAATTCGTATATCCATATGCATATACATACATATACAGTAGTTCTGTTTATATTATGTATTTGTATAGTTATAAAGTACTTCTAGTTCTTTTAACCAACAGTGAGTTTCATAAACGAAAGTATAAGAAAATACTGTGACGCCTCGCAGCAGATATTTTGGATTCAGGGGACTTCAAAACATTTAGTTCCGGTGAAAACTCAAATTTAAAAGTTTGACCCGATTACAATACTTTCTTTACCATATACGATAGCAGTAAAAGAAAATTAAAAGAACAAAATTCTCTACAAAAATGTCTTTGTCTTGAGAATCAATTCTCTAAGATTTAAAGGAAAAACTACTTAAGTAAAATATCTGGTGCGAGGCGTCACACTACTTTATTTTACTTTCATTAATGAAAATACTCGCTGTTTGTTAAAAGAAATACAAGCACTTTGTAACAATACATATAAACAGAACTATATGCATACAATCTATAGGGCTATATGTATATATACGAATTCTCAACCTTCACCCCAGAACCGCCCTTATTCGAATTTTCCCAGGAAAAAGTTTCAAATAAAAGTTGTAGCCACTAATGAGTCTAAGAACTATAGAAAGTTTAAAGAAAATCGTTGGAGCCGTTTTCGAAAAAAATTGAAAAATCTCAAAAACGGCAAGAGTAAAGTAGAGCTTTCGGTTAACCGATTTCAATCAAAAGCTTCGCGGCACAACTAGATATAATATGGAGGCCAGATTTCAAGTTTGGTGAAATTCGGATAAAGTTTTCGATACGATATGGCTGTCACACACAGACACAGACATTTTTTTAAAAACCACTTTTTTGGACTCAGGGGATTTCAAAACATGTATTTCCGGTGAAAGCTCGAATTCGAAACTTTGACCCGATTACAATACTTCCTTTACTATATAGTTGTAAAAGAAAGTAAAAAACTAAACTTTCAGGAGGCGATTTTTGCATTTCTCTGGTCAACTGTTAAGAATATTTTGTGACAATTCGTTTGTTTCAAAAGTGGATAACAGTGCTTAGATTCCTTTAGTCGTATTTTCAAACGTTAGCGAATTGTTTTGTCCACAAAAGTTATAAACTGTCTTGGAAAACATTCCAAGCGTTCTTGATTTGTATAGAGAAAAAAAAATCAAATTTTATTTCATTTAAAAAATGATTGATGTGCATATTTTGCGCTTGTTACATAAAAAAAGAAAGTTTTCTTCTTTTTTTTTTTACTGAGAAAAAATACAACCTACTCAATTAATTTTGCATAAGTAGCTCAAGAAGTGGAAATTTAAAAAAAATATTTTTAGGACAAATTTTTTGTTTGTTTATGAGGTATGTTGTTATCATTTTGCACTTGGGTGTATTGATAAACAATTCCTAGAAAAAAAAAACCACTTGATTGAATTTAAAGAAACTAGAAAATCTTTCAAAACAAAGTAATTAGGCGATTTAAAAAAAAAAATTACAAACTTGTTCTTAATTTATTTTTCATCTTTCTTACGTGTAAGTTGTAACGAAGATAGATCTATCTATGGAATATTAGATATACGTAGTATAGTAAATGACGTAACATTGGCATGGATTGATAAAAAAAAGTTGCGCACATATTAACGGCGTAGAACATTCTTACACATTATTAAAATTTCAAGGATCTTTGGTCAAAACAACATTTAAATCCTTTAGTTATGTGTAGTAAGTATTTATGTGATTTTGTGTGTGTGTGTGTATGCTATTAATGAAGACACACCTCCGTTGTTTGTCCAATAACACGATCTCATTGGTCGTTTTCCCATCTGAACTATACAGTTGCGAGAAAAAGAGTTTTCCTTATTTGAATATACTTATGCGGAAATCATTTTTGCAATATGCGACATTTGAATAATCAATTAACCAGTTAAATAATCGAGTGGGAATGACGCAGTGAATTTTATTTATCTATCGTTATAATAGTTCTTAATTTTGTCATGTCCCATATTTCGGGTATTTGAATTGCTGTCAAAATTGACATTGTTTCCATGGTTACGAGTTGTAACACTCATTTTATTATGATAGGAAGCTATGGAATTGTGTCGATCTATGACGTATTGAGGCTTCCTTTCATCAGTATATTTTTGTGTTTAGACATTAAATTGAAATTAAAAAAATTATAAAGCACGTTCTGTAACATAAAACTCATTTTTGGTTAAAACAACACAATTAGGGTAGTAAATAAATAGGATAATACATTTGGTGTCCAAAAATTGATAGTATTGTAACGAGAATTCATGGATATTCAGGTTCTTTTAATTCTTTAGAAAAATTCACTAAAAACCTTATTTATTTACACTCGGTGTTTGATTGTCACAACAAATCACTATTTCAAATGCTTAAAATCACTTTTCGCACTCTCACTATTCACATTCAGACTTACTGAATTTAATCAGACTGCTCATATAGGCACTTTCATATAGGCAACCCAAATTGTTAGATTGTTCTCCATTGTTCGATACGATTCTTCCAAAAACCGTTGACCTTTATACAATGAATTAGTTTAAATGTCTATTATTGACGTTTCGATCGAACAATCTGGATTGGTCCAGACCCCCTTCTATCATAGATGGTTACAGTATATATTAAAAAAAACATTTTCGCGTCAAAACGGACTGTTAATATCAATATTTAGGTCTGCCCCAATCCAATTTTTTTCATTTTCCATTTACACAAGTCAGGAAATTTTACTTTTAATTTTTGTGTTTTCATAAACTTGAAACAGTGCATTGTAACAACAATTTGAAAGAAAGAGTTTAAAAAAATTCACACTCTTCAAAAAAAGTCCTTAGAACAAAAATCCTCAGATCAACCATTTTAAAGATATCAAAGTTCAACAATAACTTTAATGAAATTTTTTTTTTTATAATTTCCAACTCTTTCTATTTTTGTCTTTATCAACTTATATCTCCCCTTACAACTTTCGTTCGCCTCGCCAGATCACACTTTTCGTAATGCTTCTGTAACACATTCATCAGTTTACTATCCAAGTTCAGCACGCGTGAAGAAGTTTTACTTCAAAACTATAACTGCTGCGACGAGTCACAGAACTTTTTGAAGTATAAATAGAAGACTGGACATTAATAATGGGCTAAGAAAAAGCCAGCTAAGTGCCATTGCCAGCGACCTAATACATACATTAACATAACAAGTCAATCATAAAAAATACTTTTTATAGCATCTTAAGCCTTTTAAGCTTCACATCTGTACATCATCAATAATTTTTTTTTACTTTTTTTATAACTAATTTTATTAGATCTATTGAAATCTATAGAATCTATTGAAGTCTATGAAATTTGTGGCGACGACATACATGCATTGCACATACATAGTCCGCACATTACACATAGTGATCAGTAAGTCTAGAAAAGGCTTAAGAATAAATTAATAGTTACTATTAATGAGCATGACATTTGATGGTACATTAACTTGCTTTTTCGGGTATAACTTAATTTTTTTGTTTTCGGCACTTACTGCCCATTACTGATATGCAGTCTTCAATTCTTTACGTGCGTTGAATCTGGGAAGTAAACTGGTGAACGTGTTGTAGTAGCGTTACGAAAAGTGTGATCTGGCATCGGATGTACGTTGGTAAAGAGAGAGAGAGAGAGAAAGAGTAACGTATATCTAATACCCAGTGCAAACCTATTCAACGAATCTCTTGTGCGGATCTTCGTGTTTTCCCACTTTTACATTGAGTTTAACGTCTAGAGTCGAGAGTTTACATAGATCTGGATGCACTGTAGGAGCAAGCTACATTTTTTTTCTCCCATTGCCCGTTGTTCTTATCAATTATCATATGCCTATTGTTTCAGTCTTACAATCTATCTGTTGTCTTGCTCTTTGTCTGTTGGTCGATGTTTGAACATCACCAGAAGGACAATTAGAACGAACCTATTTACACATTTAAGTAAAGAACGAAAGAAGTTACACTTCTAGTGTATGATTCACAAGCACACTCAATGTTTTTATAATTTTTAATTTTAACCCTAAAAAGTAAGCCTCAAAAACAAAATTTGGTACTTTTCAAAAGCCATCTGTCGATGGCTTCGCCAAGCTTTTGCAACATGTAAAATTTTAAATTTTTGGGCGAGTATTTTCAAAGGAAATTAAAAGAGTTTAGTGTCTTGTTTATGACGTACCTTACTCTAAAAATTAAAATAAGAGATCAAGTTTTATTAACGTATTTATGGTAAAATTTTTTCGGAACCCTCAGGATGGTAGCCGTTCTTGTACTTGTCCCTATTCGAGTTTTTTTTTTTTAAAGAAAAAAGGGAAAATTTTTAATCGTTTGTCGTGTTGTGAAGCCAAAAAAAAAAACCGTTTGCAAACAATTACGTCAAAATATCGGTCGGTTATGAGTCAAGCCGGAGGCGCCGTTTTTGCATCGCGACGGCTATGAGGCGATTGTGTCACGTCACACGACTCGACCAATGGCACGCGGAGGAAAACATCGCGCGTTATGACGACTTTCAAAATTGGGAGAAAAGAAAAAAAAAGCCACATGTATGTGTGTTTGCTTCTCGCATTCGTTTTCCTCCACACCACATCACCGTCGTCCATTTCACCTTTTGCCCGTTAATATTATAAAAGACCAAGTGTTTGGGGGGGGGGGGGGGGGGGGCTGGGGGGTATTATTTTATATCATTTGTTGCGTTACGAATTGAAATACGAAACGCCGTGTGAACGTAAGACGGTAAGACGTTTTATATTTGAAAGAAGTGGATTTTCTCTTAGTAGGGGAAAAACACGAGAATGTCGTGATCCAAGCTGACGATCGTGTGGTGTGGGTTGGGTGGGGGATGACAATTCATTGATCCATATATTCGAAAGAGTCGCTCAAAAAACGATCAGTCAGAGGAAAACGTTTATGTATCGTAGATCACAGAGAGTTTTCTTTTTTTAAATTGTTTAGTTTTATTTAAATCGATCTAGTCAGTGAAAAAAAAAAACAAAAGACTGTATCAATAAGTTTAAAAAAAACAAAACAGTGTCTAATTAGTGATAAGTGATTAAAAAACAAAAGGTAAATTTAAAGTGTTTTGTTTTTTTTTTTTCATTGTTTAGTCTTTTGTTATAATATTTTATCGATGTTTTTTAAAGATAAAAATTATAGATCTTATTGATAGCTAGTGTCTTGTTAAATTTTCCACATAGTAGACTTTGATTTTTCATTTGTTCCTACCACCTCAGACGTCTCTCGCTCTTTTTCTCTCTCTCTTTCTCACTTTTTGACCTATGAATTTTCGCTGGAAGCGACGAGCTCTAGTAATTTTTCTACTTTCAATTTTTCTCACACTATCATAAGTGGATTAATATTAATTAATTAAAACAAGTGATTGTCGTTAGTTGTTTCTATATTAAAATTCGAACTAGGAAAGTCAAAGGCTACGTTAATCCTTGATAGACGTTAAAATTATTATAATGTAGTAATGTCATAGTAACTAGATTTTTTTTAAGGGAACGTTAATAGCTAATAATACTTTCGTTCTCGCGACGTTGACGATGTTCAGGTATAACGTATCACGACGATTGCTCACTTGAAATCGTGATCGGGTTCGATTTTTTTTTCTTTTATTAAACTCACACAAATATTGAAACAATATAAAAAATGAAATTACATCCATCGATAGTCTTTTGTTAACTTTAACCTAGTCTGTTACAAAATTTATGTCAACATTTTTTTCATGTTTTTATAACATAAGAATGCATATTGTTTATTGGAGTGGATTAAATCTATGTTAGTGACTCCAAATTTTTTAGGTCAGCCCCCCCCATACCCCGCTAAGTGCGGTACTGTCCCTAAGCCTACTGAATTATACAATATAATAAATAAGACCTTTGTCTCCAATTCTCGTAAACGGATAATAATTTTAAAAAATTTTCCCTAGTTAGTAATAACAAGATTGTAAAAAAAACGTGGTGTAATTATTTTATCTGACTCACACAAAACAATTGTAAGTTTCGCGCATTGCAATTTACTGTACAATTTAATATCGTTTATCTATGAAACCGATTCTTTAACGGTCAATGATAGTTGCCTAATAAAAATTTATCAACAAAAAACATTTGACGATCCGTTACAGTTTTACTTATAATTGTAACAAAAAAAAAAAAAAACAAAATTGCTTTTAATGAATATTTTTTTGTTTTTCATTTTAAAAGGTTTTTTCATTTTTGTATTTCTCGACTGGTTGAAATAAAAAGCTATCAGACAAATGACTAACACTAGCGTGATGAAGGACTATCTTAAAATGGGTTAGGACTTAATGGATTTAAGGATATGATGGCCATTAAAAAACAACAATTTTGCGTGACTAAAAACCTCGCCTAGTCTAGTCTAGATTTTTAACGACTTAGGCTAGTTGCTTAAACAACTTAAAAAACATAAATAAAGCTCAGGATTAATTAAAAAAATTATAAATAGAATAATATTTAAATATCTTTATTAAACCGAGTTTAAAGTCTCCCACCCTTTATATCAGAACCCCTTTTGTTTGGATTTTTCTAGGAAAAAGTTTCAAATTGAAGTTATAGCATTTAACGAGTCTAATAATCATAGCAAGTTTAAAGAAAATCGGTAGAGTCGTTTTCGACAAGAAATGAAAAAACCCAAAAATCCATAGACTCAAGTGGGGCTTTCTATCAACCGATTGCAACTAATAACCCCCCGACACAACTAGATGTAATATGAAGGTAAAATTCCAAATTTGGGGAAATTCGGATAAAGCTTACAATATCGCTATTACATACACAGACATTTTTCTACAAACCACTTTTTCAGATAAGTAAAAAGAAGGTAAAAATGTATGGTTCTTGCAGGAAACCTACGAACAAAAACTTCTTGATTCTAACCAGATTAAATGTTGAAAGCAGTTGTTTAAAAGCGGCATGCTTAAGAATCAAATTATCAAAGGGGGCTTTGATGAAAATAATTTCAATGCTTACTTTGGTTACAAATTTGTATTTACTAAAGATCTATTATGATTTTTTTTTTTTTTGGTGTCAAGGCATAAAAGGGGAAAAATATGCCCTTGATTTTTTGGGCATTATGACTTTAAAAAAACCAACATACACCTCTCATACGTGTTGAATGCCTTTGGAATTTAAATTAGTTTGAACATTTTTAGTCGGAGAAATTATTTATTCCAAAAAACATCCGATCATGTTGGCACCTGGTTGGAGAAAAAAATTTTTTGCTCACTGTTAAAATATTCCATTAAAGACTCAAATCGATCATTTGAAGAAATCGACTCTTAAATGAGTCATTATTTGATCAATTTTATTTTATAGTATCTATATTTAAATAAGAAGGCTATGAATTATGAAAGACGTTCGTCAACTTGTTAAAATTTCCATTTATAGCACTTTTCGTAGTAGGTGTTGGCACGAAAAGTTTCGATTATTTTCATTTGTCTCATGATTCTATTTAGAGATTTATCAGATAATAGTAGGCGTTGGAAAATTATATTTTCCCAATACATAAATGGCTTAGGCCACAAGTTGGCTGTGAAAGTACCTATACTTATAGATGGAATTTTTTCTTTGTCACTTTTTTTTTTTTATTGTGGTTGATAACAAATTTTTTAGACGTCATAATTTTTTTAGTGGTTAATATTGAATCTATTGTTAGTTATGTAAATTTTTTTGTGTCCATTTTGTTTTTATTGTTGTTTTATTATGGAAATTTAGAAGAAAAACAAATGCGTGCAGAAAATTATTCAATTTTTTTTTATGGAAAAAAAATTATAACGATTTTGAATTATATATAAATCACTTTAATAGACTTAATAATAATATGGAAATAATTGAAAGCACGAGGCATTAAACACAGGGCAACGCGATCTCTCTTAAAAACAACTTTCAATGGCTTCACTTGAGCTTTTGTCAAAGGGAAATAAAATTATTCATATCGATGAAAATTGAAATGTACATAGATAATAAAGACGATTATCTTTTGTTTTCTTTGTTAATTGTTTCGATTATTGTCAATAATAGATTAAGTGAAACTCCGGAAAGATATAATGTGAAGAAAGTGATAATAATGTGAAAAAAACAAAAATATGTTGTTTAATTAATTTGATTGTGATAAGAGATGCATAATAATGTTATCAGTTGCAACATATTGACTAACGTTTGTTTTTTGTATATTATGCACGTGCATATCTTTATATTGCATCGTTCTTAGATTATATATTGAAGCGTTGTTTTTTTTTTTCATTTTTTTATGATTAGCATTTTCTGGACTTTTATCATAAGAAGCTATTGATGGTTTTTTAGAATGTCATTTGTTAAGATTATACAAAGGGTCTACGAAATCGTGAAATTAATAATAATTTTTTTTTTGCTTTTCGTTGTACGGGTCTTAGAATTTTCCTTCCCTTTATCACCGCGATCTAGAGGTTTACTGTGATGTGACCCTTGGTACTAACTAGGGGAGCATCAGGCTTTTAAAAAAAGCCAGTACCTACTTTCCGAGATGCTCCAATCTTCTTTTGCAAACTGCCTCACACGAGAACATAATATGCTCCGCTGTTTCTGACGCTTTCCAGCAGAGATGACATATTAGGTTCGTTCGCGGATGTGATAATGAATCGGTAACGGATCAGTTCAAGACCGATTTGGGATCATCGCCAAGCGCATGCAAGTTTATGAGCCGAGTTACGCTCCGATATTTGCGGTTCACACGAAATGCGTTCGTTACCGATTCATAATTGGTTCTAGCGATTCTCAGATTTTTGATAGGATGAAAACTTAGATTCTTTTACTCATGCACAGTTTGCGAAAAATTGTGGCTAATTCATAATACAGTTTCGCTGTCATGCTGCGTTCCCACGAGTCAATTTTAGTTGGCCGTTTTTAGTTGATCAAATAATTTGAATGAAAAACCTCGTGTAAGAACTGTAATCAACTTTTTAGTGGATCAAAAAAGTTTGAACAAGCATGACACTAGGTTTTTCATTCCACTTTTGATCGATTAACTAAAATCGGTCAACTAAAGTTGACTCGTGTGAACGAAGCATTAACATTCAATTCATATAACAATTTTTGTGGGTTCTCGTTAATCCTCGTCTTACTTCCGAATATTTTCAAACTCGTTCACGGGAAAATAACCCTTAATCAGTTCATAAGCGTGTATGCGTTTGGCGATTATCCTATCTAATGGTTCTTTACCAGTTCCGGATCAGTACCATCAGTACCGCGAACGAACCTATTAGCTTTGTTCGCGGATGCGATTCTGAACCAGTTCAGAAACTATTCGCATGCGTATTCTTCGAAAGAGCGTTCGCGGGTCAGTACATTCTCAATTTTTGGTAATAGTTCGGCCTTTGCGGTTTACACCAACTTTGTTCGTTGTCGATTCAGAATTGATTCTAGTGATTCTCAGATTTTTGTTAGGACGAAAAATTCGATTCTCTTACTTATACGCAGTTTGGAAGATTGGGATTAATTCCAGTTCTTAACGTCCTGTCAACGTTATTCAACGTTAGTTGACTCGGTTGTTGATCTCGGTTAATTTTGAAGTCCTTCGCGGAAAAAAATCCTGAATCAGTTCATAACTGTACATGCGCTTGGAGATAATCCTAAATCTGTCTTAAACTGATTCGTAATTGGTTCAGAATAAGACCCGCGAACAAGGCCATTATCTTGGTGCCGGCCTTACTGATCTTTTGGAGATGCTAATTTAGGGTACACTTCTTAGCTTGTCTCTGCCCCGGAATATTTCTTCAGTGCGAGTCCTTGGTTTTGGTCTCCCAAGCTAGAAGAGGGTTTTTGATTTTGCTTTTTGTGATTTCACCAAAAGGTCTGATGAGACGCCATTTTTGGTCAGTTGGTTGGCCTTTTGGTTACAGTCTATTCCCTCATGTCCTGGAGCCCACCATAGGTAAACCTTGTTGCAAGTTGTCAGCTTCCTGAGAGTTTGTTGACATTACCAAACAAGTTTAAACCTAACCGTCTTTAATGCGAGTATTAACCTTTAAAAGTTTTGTTTTTTAATACTTTTGGTTGGAAGCATTTTCTTAATGGGCTTAATTACAAGAACTTATAGGTGATCTTCTCGAATATTATGTCTTAACATATTATACAGGGTGTCTATAAGGCAATGAAATTCATAATAACCTAAAGGTCATTTTTAATAATTAAGTGCATGTGTTCTAGTAGGCTTTTAATTGTTGGTCCTTTTGAATGCTATGTCTCAAGGATGTACCGGATGGATAAAAAAATAATAACCTTAAAAATATATTTTCTTAATATCTATGATTGGAAGTATATTATAGAAGGTTTTTTTTTTCAAAAGAACCAAGAGATTTGTTATAAAATAAGAGGGGTTCATTAGAAGAGAACTTTTTCTCGCGAAACACTAAAAAGGTTTAACAAAATGTGCTGCTCATAATTTTTGATTCAACTATACAATTAACCGTGATTTTTTTATTTGATCAGACCTCGTATTCCTTAATGCTGTGACCTTTAATCGATCAATTGATCAGATCGATCGCCCACTTGATTAAACTCTCAACACATTGTTGCACTCGATTAAATCAAAGGTCAATTGTTTGATGCATGCTCTTGATTCATACTTAATATGGAAGCGAAACAACTGAACATGTTGACGGATTATTATTATAATTGGAATCGAGAGCATCCACGGTTTCATTAGGGAAGAAAAATCTATTTTTTAAAGATATGAAAAAAATCTAGTAGACTTCCGTTTCCTTTCGATAGATTGTCTGTACCTCATTTGTTGTGTTGTGTTTTGTTTTATTTGTTGTGACTTATACATAATGTGTCATTAGGTTCAAAATTTATTTCCGCCTTCTTTACCAAGCCATATGTGATAATTAAAAATAATGAGTCTCGGGTCGTGTTTTGTTTTGTTTTTTTTTTTTTTTTATAAATTTATATATTTATATAATACCTTACGTTTTTAAGTGTTTGAAAAAATGGAAAATTTAATTTTCTCTTTGTGATTTTCATTTCCTATAGCGGGAGAGTTCATTGACTTGAAAGAAAATGGAAGTTTCCTCAAAAAAAAAAATGACTGTCGATTTAAAAATAATCTCAATGAAAGTGGGGGTCCAAAAAAAAAGTGTCCTGACGTGCTTGATTTCCATCCTTCTGATTATCTGAAAAAAAAATCCGAACGGATTCTAAATTAGTATAGATACCACAATAGTATCAACCGTGGAAAAGCCAAAAGAAAATGGTGGCCTTTTGAAAAATGGCTGGAACTCTTAATATAATTGAAATTTTGGAAAATCTTTTTAAGGGCATATTTTGAGCGTCTAAACTTTAGAAGTATGAAAAACATTTTTTTCGATTTTTACAAAATTTTTTTTTTCCTATTAATGAATTTCTATGAATTTTTTTTGGATCTTATTTGTTAAGGTTTGAAAATCTCTGTTTGAGTAATTTTAAAGAAAGGTCGGGAAATTACACGAGAATCACTATCAAAACAATTTTAACTACGATTGAAACTACGTTGGAATCATCATCGGAAATCTGCGTTGGTTGGGGTCACAATCAAAAACGGCTCTGGGAACTATTTGACGGTCACTGGCTGAAAATTATGTAGAAGGTACTATCAAAGGTCTTAAATAATACGTTGGGGTTATGCGGGTCACAATCGAAAAAAAAATTTTGATGGTGACCCCAATAACGAACGTTAAGAGTTTTTTTGAAAATGATCCAACCCTAGTTTTTGATTTTTTTCGGTCACACTTACGGTCACCCCAATGTAGTTTTAGTAGACCCTAACTAAATTTTTACCGATGTTGACCCCCGCGTAATATTTTAATAGTTTTTGATAGTGACCCGAACGTAGTTTTCCCATAGTGCTTAGTTTTTCGTTTTGTTTTTTATAGTGACTTTCATGTAGTTTTTCAATAATCATCCTAACATAGTTAATAGTGTCGTTTTTTGATAGTGACCCCCACGTAATTTTCTGATATTTTTTTATAGTGAAACTCAAGTAGTTTGACTCGAATGCAGTTTTTAGTTAAAATTTCTCTTCGATTGTGACTCCCAAACACCTTTCTGATAGTGACCCCAACAGAATTTTCATTAAAAGCCTCTTTTGATTGTGACCCCCAAAGTGATTTTATAACCTTTTTGACAGTAATCTCTACGTAGTATTCAAATTTATAGTTTGTTTTGGAAGTATCCCCATATTATCTTGGAGTTTCTTTTTAAGTGACCCCAACGTAGTTTCAAACCTTTTTCTGATAGTACCCCTCGTAAATTTCCAACAATAATTTCGAAGAAGTTGAGCTTTTCAATTTGTTGTTTGTTTTTGGAAAAAAATCAAAAACTTGACAATGAAAAAGTTCGATTGTTTGATTGTTGTTGATTTTTTTTTTTTTGGTTAACAAAACGGAAGTTTTCGCGTGACCTTGGCGAAAATCCAAACAAATGAATGGGATTCATTTGTTTCTTTGTTTTTCCAATTGAACTTGCATTTAGTTTTTCCTTGTTGTTATCAACATCATTTAATATTTCGGTGGCTTTGGATGATTTCGACACGCTGTGTTTTGGCACGCGACTTTTGGCAACATTTGGCCGCCACAACAATTCACATTTTTCGTTTCGTGCGAATTTAATTTGTTTTTGTTGTTTTTTGGATTAAACAAAATTTGTAGCACATAGTGGAAAAATACGTTCAATTGTTTTTTCTTTTTCTTAAACAATTAATTTAGTCAAATATTTGCGCAAACAAAACAAAACAAGTGAAAATCGTTTTTTGCAAAAATTGTGTTAAGGTTTCGTGGATTTAGTCAAGGTTTAACGACAAAAACCTAGATGCTATTTTTTTAAAATTTCGTCATTTATTAATTAGTCGTTTGTCAATAAATCGCAATTATTTTATGTTAAATGCACTTTTTAATGGTGATGTTTATTGAAAGGAGAATTTTTATTTTTATTACTTTTAGTGTGTAATCAGCTGAGAATCTAAAAACAAAACAAAGTTTTGCGTCATTCAATTTTTTTTTTCTTTGAAGTAAGATTAAGTCAGAGTTTGAAGGTGGATTTTAATTTAAAATGGAAACAATTTTTGTTTTCTTCGAATAGCTTTATGTAGATATATAGATAACCGTGACATTGCATTTCACCGTATGATGCAAATTGCATTATGATCATCGTTGTCTAACCTTCGTTGTCACTATCTAAAATTAAACGTAGCGAAAATATCGAATATTTAGTTCCCGTTTCGTTACTTACTTAACATATTTCGATTTGATCACCTTGTTTGTCCATGTGTGAATAATCACGATATTTATAGATTATCGTTTTCGGATGATTTGGCCCGATTTTCGTTAAAAATTAAATTTAAAAAAAAATACGAAATTTTGAGGAAAATATCGTTTTAAAGAGTCTTAAAAAAAATTTTATTTGGTTCAAATCTATCGGTTTTTTTGTTTTAATGAAAAACGATCATTTGGAAGATGATTTGAAAATGTTTAGTGGAAAGGAGTGCGTTGGAAATTTTTAAATAACAAACTCAGAAGGCTTTGAATTTACTCGTATATAAACAGGAAGGGAATGTTGCGTACATAAATATACACTCACATCAAAAAGAATTGGGTCAATTATTTTTAAATCTTTGAAAGTCTGGAATTTCGATTTGATATGTGGTAAAATGTTAATCGTTTGTTTCTTTTTGTTGCAGGCTTGGTTTGTTCCCATGAACGAAACAGCAAAAGATATCATGAAAAAATTGAAAAGCCAATCGTGTTAAACAATTTCAATCAAAATTTAATCTATATATTTATAAAATAGAGGAGGAAGCAAAGAATGTTGCTGCTGGCTTAGAGTTTTATTAAAAAAAAAAAAAAAAATCTGCAATAAGTTTGTGGAGGATAATATTATAAAAGTGGATATTGTCGAGAGAAGTCAAAAATCATTAGTGGTGCTTACACAATGAGTATGATTGGACGTGTGTTTTCGAATTTTCGCGATTTTTATAATGAAATCAATGCGGCAACGTTGACGGGAGCGATCGATGTGATTGTGGTGGAGCAGCCGGATGGCACGTTCACGTGCTCGCCGTTTCATGTCCGCTTCGGAAAATTGGGTGTCTTGCGCAGTCGCGAAAAAGTGGTAAGTTAGTTACAGTAGTTATTAATACAAATAGTATCATGTTAAAGAAGTTACAGTATGATAGTTAAAGTAGTTACATACGTCTTGGAAAGATGGGCATGGCGCGAGTTAGGAATGACAGCCCCTAGGCAGGTGCTGGCTTTCTTTGAGAGCCTAATAATGTCTCCTAGACAGAGAATCACATCATAATAGATCTCATTGATCACGGAGACTAAGGAAAGAAATCTCTAGACCCATAAAGCAAAAAAAAAATGGTTACATACAGTGGACACCCCGTGTAGTCACACTTTTCCAATAAAAGAAATTTGAGGATTGTTAACATTAAAAGCGACAACGTTTGTTTATTTGTAACTATGCTTAATAATTATATTGTTAAAATTGGTTCTTGAAATAAAAAATGGAGTAAAACGTGTGACACACCGTGTGGACACAATGTTCGAAGATGCGAAATTTAATCATTTTTACCATTTAATTTTTCTATTTGCTTAAATTTTGTAAAATGACAACATAACCACACTTTTCAACTATAAAAGTGTATTTCTCAGTATCTTAAGTAGGTATCTACTCATAAGACTAGAAATAAAAGTGTGACACACCGTGTCGTCACACCTTTCAATGTTGATAAGTTGAGAACATTTTAGTTGCCATACGCTGACAAAACTAAGTTAAATTTTAAATATACAATTTTCATCTAAATTTTGCAAATGTAACGATGTGACCACACGGTGTGTCACACCTTTTTTTTTCCCAGTTTTGGATTAAACTAACAAAAATGTTTAAAAATAAATAATCTACACCGTTAAAAAAAGAATATTCAATATAACCAAAAGTGTGACACACCGTGTGGTCACGCCTTTCCTTGTTTAAAAATTGGAGAAAATTTTATCTTTTATATCCTACCAAAATTAAGTAAAGGCATAATTTAAAAAAAATCGCTTAAATTTCGACAAAGCAACGATGTGGCCACACAGTGTGTCACAGTTTTTGTTTTCCAAATGTCGACTTTTTAAAGGTCAATGTGACCACACGGTGTTTCACACACTTTTTACTTTAATATTTGTAAAATTAGAAAATTCCTCTAGAAAAACCAACGCCTAAGGTGTTTATAATTGTTAATTAAAAGTTCCAAGTCATTAGTCGAAAATAGAAGTGTGACACACCGTGTGGTCACGCCTTTTGATATTCAAAAATTTTAGAAAATATCAATTGTTATACTCTGGTAAGGCTAATAAAAGGTTTGAATATAACATTAACACTTAAATTTTGACATCGCAACGATGTGACCACACGGTGTGTCACACACTTTCTCCAATTTTTGTCTTATTTTCACTCTTTCAAACGGCATTTATTACAAAATATTACAAAAATAAAGTCAAGATTAATAAAAGTGTGACACACCGTGTGGTCACGTTGATGCTTAGGCGACATACAGTAAAAAATGTGTTGTGTGTGTTTCGATGCTTTAATTATGTCTTGTCAAAGTGTAAAAGATTTTTTAAATATTCACAACATCGATAGGCGTGACCACACGGTGGGTCACACTTTTTCATAGATTTTCAAATTGAATTACTAATTTTTCAATACTTTAGAGTTTAGATATACGCTGAAAAAAAAATTGTGTTATTTGCTAAATAATTACAGAAAAACTGTGACACACCGTGTGGTCACATCGCTACTTTTTTTTAACCGATTTCAAAAAAAGGAGGAGGTTCTCAATTCGACTGTATGTTTTTTTTTTATGTTTGTTACCTCAGAATTATCGACTGGGTGAAGCGATTTTGATTATTTTTTTTTAATTTAAAAGCTGTTGCTTCCCGTTTGGTCGCATTTTATTTTGAAGAAAATCGTTCACTTGTAAGGGGTTGAAAACTAAGGGTTGAATTATTAACTTCTTATTGGATAGCTCGATTTTGATAATTCTTTTTTTACTTGAAAGCTGATGCTTCTCGTGTAGTTTCATTTTAATTAGAAGAAAATCGTTCACTACTAAGGGGTTGAAAACTAAGGGTTGAATTATTAACTTCTTATTGGATAGCTCGATTTTGATAATTCTTTTTTTAATTGAAAGCTGATGCTTCTCGTGTAGTTCCATTTTAATTAGATGAAAATCGTTCACTTCTAAGGGGTTGAAAACTAAGGGTTGAATTATTAACTTCTTATTGGATAGCTCGATTTTGATAATTCTTTTTTTAATTGAAATCTGATGCTTCTCGTGTAGTTCCATTTTAATTAGAAGAAAATCGTTCACTTCTAAGGGGTTGAAAACTAGAGGATGAAATATTAACTTCTTATTGGATAGCTCGACTTTGCAATTTCTTTTTTTTTTATTGGTTGAAACATAATTTTATATTAATCTCGTAACCATTTTTTATAAAAAAAAAAACTTCACTCATAAGGGGTTAAAAATAAGGGATGAAATAATAAATTTTTCCTGGCTAAGCCGATTTCGATAAGTTTTTAGTACGTACATACATCGTACCTTTAAATTATTCACATTTCAATTTGAAGAAAAAACCTAAAACTTTCCTCTGACGAAATTAAAGAAAAAATCTTTTATTTCAGGCTATAATTTTTATTTTTCTCATCAACGTAGAAAAGCGTGACCACACGATATGTCACACTTTTTTCAACTTTTAACTTTCAATTTTCATTTTTAACTCATTTTTAAAAACTTGATTTATATAAGTTGAAATTTGTGCAACAATGTGTGACACACCGTGTGGTCACATCGTTATTTTATTGAAATTTATATAAACAATTTTTTTTTATACCTTTACTTAATTTTGGCTGAGTATTAAAGATAAAATTTCTCCACTTTCTCTACATGGAAAGGCGTGATCACACGGTGTGTCACACTTTTGGTTATATTGAATATTCTTTTTTGCCGGTGTAGATTATTGATTTTTAAACATTTCTGTGAGTTTAGTCCAAAACTGGAAAAAAAAAGGTGTGACACACCGTGTGGTCACATCGTTACTTTGTCGAAATTTAAATGAAAATTTTATTTTTAAATACCAAATTAGTTTTGTTTAGGTATTACGACTACAATGTTCTTAACTTATAAAGTGTGACACACCGTGTGGTCACACCATTCATTTCATAATTCATAAAAAACGGAAAAAAAAATTTACATTTATAATTTGGAATTTCGATAAAGCATCAACTGGGGTATTGTCTAGTTTTAAATTATGGCTATGATGTAACGGTGAAGTGTTACCCAATATCGAATTACTTAAGCTGGTCTTCCACTTGATTCGTCTCTAATCAAACAAGTGAAAGTTTTGGTTTGATTTTATTTTTAACCGACTTCAAAAAAAGAAGGAGGTTCTCAATTCGACTGTATTTTTTTTTTTTTAATGTTTGTTACCTCAGCATTTCCGACTGGGTGAAACGATTTTGATGATTCTTTTTTTATTTGAAATCTGGTGCTTTTTCTGTGGTTCCATTTTAATTTGAAGGAAATCGTTCACTTCTAAGGGGTTGAAAACTAAGGGATGAAATACTAACTTCTTATTGGATAGGTCGATTTTGAAAATTATTTTTTTTATTTTAAAGCCAGTGCTTTTCGTGTGGTTCCATTTTAATTTGAAGGAATTTGTTCACTTCTAAGGGGTTGAAAACTAAGGGATGAAATACTAACTTCTTATTGGATAGCTCGATTTCGATAATTCTTTTTTTATTTGAAAGCTAGTGCTTCTCGTGTGGTCCCATTTTAATTTGAAGAAAATCTTTCACTTCTAAAGGGTGGAAAACTAAGGAATGAAATATTAACTTCTTATGGGATAGCTTGATTTTGATAATTCTTTTTTTATTTGTAGAACACAACTTTAAATTAATCTCCTATCCATTAAAAAAAAAACTACACTCATAAGGGGTTAAAAATTAGAGATGAAATAATATTATAAATTTTTCCTGGCTAACCCGATTTTGAAAATTTTGTTTCTATTACGTACAACGTACCTTTAAATTGTTCACATTTCAATTTGAAGAAAAAAATCCACCCCTTAAGGATGAAAATAGGGGATGAAATAGTGACATTTAACCAAATTTTGATATTTTTTTTCTGTTGGAAAGAATAATCCACTTAGTTTTGTTATTACATTTAAAAGCAAAAAATTTCAGCCCTTAAGGACAAGAAGGGATAATGTAGAAACTTTTAATATTAAACGGCGCTGCCTCATATGAGCAGCGCGTTTGGAAGGTTAACCATTTTCAAGAAAATAAAATCAGTTATCAAACTTCAGATCACTAAAACGCGAGAAATAAATAAATATTATAAAAAAATGAAAAACCGACTTCAAAATATATAAAAATTCTTAAACAAGAAATGCACTAAAAAGTAACAAAATAATTGCGTATTCTTGCAGTATCTACAACTTACAAATTATTAGGATGATACAATGTACAATTATTGTTATTTTTGGAGTTGGTGTCAGCCAAGAAAATAAATATTAATGGTAATTTGTAAAAATTGTAAAAAGGTTTAGTTGGTAATTGGTATTTTGTAGTTTAAAGGTCGCTAGATATTGTTACAGTACGAGTATATTGTTTAAAAGTTCATTTGAAAAATAATTTTCATAAGGTATTCTCGTTTTTTGCTAAGTACCAATATAGTCGTATTTCCTTGGCTGACACCAACTCCAAAAATAACAATAGTTGTACATTGTATCATCCTAATAATTTGTAAGTTGTAGATACTGCAAGGATACGCCATTATTTTGTTACTTTTTAGTGCATTTTTTTGTTTAAGAATTTTTTATTTATTTTGAAGATGGTTTTTCATTTTTTTATAATATTTATTTATTTTATTTTGTTTAATAGGTGGACATAGAGATTAATGGTCAGCCCCAAGACATTCACATGAAGCTGGGCGATAGTGGCGAAGCGTTTTTTGTCGAGGAAACCACCGACAATGAAGACATTCCAGACCCATGGGCCACGTCGCCAATTCCCGTCTCCGATTTTGAAGAACTGTATACGGCCGCCACATCGGAGATTCCACGTCGTAAAAGTGTCGATCTCAACTTTGAAACGACGGTCGAGAATCAAGTGAACGATTATTCACAGCGACGTTACACGGGCGGCAATGAGTTTGACTATTCCACCCAAAAGCGGGAGTTTGTCTCGCGGCAAGTCGAACTGGGAAATATTCGCACCATCGAACACTCGGTCGAGGATATTTCCGTGTTGTCGAAGACAGATGATAACAGTGTCACGAATAAGACGAGTAACGACGAGGACGAGCACATTTTCCATATGGACAGTTTCGAGGAACAAGTGGCACTTCCTGATTTGGCAAGTCCGGTACAACAACAACAACCGAAAATCTTCACACCCGAAACAGTCAATGCCGATAGTCAACCGATTTTGATCAATAATTTCACCCCGATCAAATCGTG
Source organism: Sisyra nigra (assembly GCA_958496155.1). NCBI lineage: Eukaryota > Metazoa > Arthropoda > Insecta > Neuroptera > Sisyridae > Sisyra > Sisyra nigra. The sequence goes on from OY292315.1 coordinate 4,737,220, forward strand.
TGTGGATGACGTCGACGACTCAGACTTGATCAGTGTTTCCAATACCGAATCAAATACCGACACGAAAAACGGTAAAAAGCGACGACGTAAAAAGTCGGTGATGAAAAAGAAAAATTCACAACGTAAATCGTCCTCAAGTAACATCGAGGCGAAAATTATCGCTGAGTCGAGTGGTGAAAATCTTGACGTGAAAATGTCCGAGTCGATGACTGATAAAAGTGGTCTTGGCACGGATGATTCTGAAGATTTAAGTCCTACCGAAGCAGATGCGTCACCACGTAACCTAAATCGAGATCCGGATTTCCATTTCTTCAGCGATACTGAACTCACTTCAGCCAATAGGTAAAAGTTTTTTTTTTTTTTTCAATTTCCCATTTTTTTTTTGGCGAAAATTCACCGTTTTTACCAACTTTTAATGCTGCCATCATGGATTTTCCTTAAAACTATCCTCGTATGTACCAAGCAATACGCAAAGAATTAATTGTTGTTGATATACTGATTGTTTGGTTCTTTGATACTGATTGGGGTTTTTTTTTCTTTTGGGTTTAGTATGAATTTGTCTAGAGCCAATACTCCGGTGCAGTCCGACACGGAGTTTGAGTTTTCACAACGTAAACCTGAGCCGGAAGATGCGGGTCAGAGTTGGGCATGGGGTCAGTTGCCTCGAACTGTACAAGCGGAAGGATCCAAGGAAGAAAAACAAGGTATATACTCGGAAAATATTGTCATTGGTTGGTTCTACGAATGATTTATATCTGTCGCAACCGATATGTATAGTTAGCAGTGGCGAACCAAAATTTTTAAATTTATTTTTTTAATTGGTAATGTATTTATTTTTAAAAATTAGCCTTATACAACGCTCCTTCTTACAAAAATCATCCAAAATTATCCTAAAGAATAGAACATTTGTATCGCCTCTGGGTAAATAAATCACGACAATTATCAGTAACAATGAGTAGCAATTAGTAAATTCAAAACGTCAAACGCATCTACAAGCGTCAACCGGCAATGTGAAACGCCGAGAGAGATATTACTCCACCATACTAGTGCGCATGCGCGACCAATTCTAGTCAAACCATCGCATGCAACGGTTATTCTTCAACGCTATTCTATGCTAATTTTATGAGCGATATGTTTCATAGTTTCGTAAATTAAAAAATGTATAAATGATAAAAATATTTAGTGTTTGGTATTTTTAAAATCATTTTACAATACATGCAATTACGTTAGTTAAAATATGAATAAATCATAAAAATATTTAATTTTTTAAATTGTCTCAATCCCAGGGCATGCGGCGCATCTACAGCATGTATGGACCGCACGCCACTGACAGTTAGCTATTTTTCTGGATAACTTCAAATGTAAAATAAACTAGTAGGTACTATAAATGGTTACCTCGAACGTCGAATGTTTTATATGGGCGTACCCATTTTTTTTTATAGAAAAAGGCTAGCATTATTTGGACCTTATTATGAAGCCTATAGAAGCAAGAACATCTCTGTGTTAAAATAAAAACGAAAGCCAGTATAAATGAGGGTAAAATACCGCCAGTTGGCGCTGTTAGATGTTAGTTGTTTATTAGACTGTTTAAAAAAAAAGAATAAATTTTTTATAATATCGAAAATTTTGTTGGAATTGACGACAAAAGACAACTGTGAAAATTTGAGCTCTTAATATTAAGAAGTACCACATCGCAGATTTCCATTTTCTACAGTCATTTGGTTCTATTAAAAGAGGTTACCTGGAAAGTTTTCCGAAAGTTTATAAAATTGTTAATTTTTCGATGTGCTCTTTGTGAATTTCAACTTTTCCATTTCGTATATTGACCGCTCGCGTCGCCATATTGGAAAATACCGCCTATAAGACTGTTTTTTGACAATATCTCCATTCCGACTCATTTAACGGCAAAAACATTTTTTTACAAAATAAAAATAGAGAAAATTTCCCACGATTTATCTAATAATCTTTTTTTTCGTAAAATCAACATTTTTGGCGTACGAGCGCCGCGAAGTTTCTTGTATCTACGCCAACTAGACTAGGCAAAATATTTTTGAGGAAACAAAAATTATAGTAGGATGAAACCCATTGGAAAAGGAAGAGAATATAACAAAAATGAATGAAAAAATAAATTTCGGTCGATCTGAGGTGAGGTAGTGGAAAAGGGGGGAGGGGTAAGGGTAGAAACGGTTAATCTCGATTTCCGACAAAACCACAAGTCCTATGGAAAAGAGTTAAATAGCAACGTTGTAGATAATAAGTAGATTTACACATGTTGTGCTAACACCTTTTTTACATAACCTCAAAATTTATGTGAAAAATTCCAATAACCAAGTTTTTAGTTTCTTATTTTTATCTTTTACAAAAAAAAAAAAATTTTATGAAATTTTGTAAAAATTTGCCTTTTAATGTCCCAAACATGCTGTATAAAGGTTCTCAGAAAATGCAATAATTTAAGTATGAATTTTAATTAAATTGTTCAGAATTGTGTTACATTGTATTATGTACACTTTTGAGCCATTTATTAAAATTTATACTTTAATTATTGCATTTTCTGAGAATATTTAACATTGTAATGTATATATTTTTTGCACCATCAGAAAGTAGAGGTTTCAATGAACAAAAATCTCACCGATTTTTTTAAAAAATCAGATGTTTTGACATGAGAATTTCTGATTGAAAATTAGGGCAGTTTTTCAATATTAAGTCAAAATAAGGTGAAAAAATTAATATTTTAAATATAAAAAATTACAATGTGTTTGGGACATTAAAAGGTACGTTTTCACCAAATTTCGTGTACATTTTTTTTTGTAAAAGATAAAAATTAAAATCCAAAAACTTGAATTTTTCACATAAATTTTGAGGTTATGTGAAAAAGGTGTTAGCACAACATGTGTAATTCTACTTATTATTTACAACGTTGCTATTTAACTCTTTTCCATAGGACTTGTAGTTTAGTCGGAAATCGAAATAAACCTTTTCTACCTTTACCCCTCCCCCCTTTTCCACTACCTCACCTCGGATCGATCGAAATTTATTTTTTCATTCATTTTTGTTATATTCTTTTCCTTTTCTAATGGGTTTCATCCTACTATAATTTTGTTCCCTTTTTACCATTTTTAAAGGCTAAAAGTACTGGTCTAAACCCGTTCGTAACTGAAATTTTCACAGTCCATATTTTTCTTTTGTCATTTACAACCAAATTTTTGATATAATTAAGAAAAAAATATGGTGCAGTCAACAGTACAGTAAACGCGTTTTGCAGTGTACTGTAGTAGGGTTTATTATTTGACCAATTTCAGTAGGAATTTTTTCCAATCGCCCTCTTTGTAACTGATAGCACCGTGAAGACTATTTTGGAATTATTTAGTCAATATCTTCATTTAAAGAGGTTATGTAATATTCTTCCAAAAGGGATGTGCGTCTTCATCTACAACCCTTAAAGCCTATAAATGTTGCTCCATTTACAATTTTATCAATACAAATGTATTTGAGGGTCATCCATAAATCATGTAACTCGTTTTCAGTAATTTTTACCTCCGCCTTTTGTATGTAACAAAACCACAATATAAGATCATATCCCCAGTGAGCTTATGGATAGCCCCTTTAAAGTAGACTAGCGGAGTTAACTAACGAGTTAAATGAATTTATGATAATCCCCGCGGGGAAAGCGGGAGGCTGCCAGCAGAAGCTGATTATACGTATCGGATGCGACTTTGATAAATTGTCCCAAAAAATAAAAAAAAAAATGGAAAGTGAAAAAATACATCAAATGATTTTTCCCCCAAGATTATAGAAGAAAATTTTAATTTGTAATGGCTTAGACTTTAGAGCCTAATCAGGATCGTCCGGAATGATGAAAAAATTCACTTTCTAATATTTTTTTTTCGTTACTTTTGGGACACTCTCTATACTAATTTCATAGTATTTATTGCTGGATTGTAAATATTGTGTGATAGTCTGCAACATTTTGAGAGCCAATGGTCTACTTATTATATTTAAATGTAAAGTGTGCTATTTCAATCTCAGTTAATAATCAGTGGCGTTGTTTGAGAAAAAAATTTTTCCTAAGTAGTTTTATGAAATTTTCCCATTGTTTGGTCTCACCTTGTGTTGTTCCGAATGTTAGTTGTTTAAATTCATTTTTTTAAACAAGCCACTGATTTATTAAAAAAATTTAAATTTGGCATTGCCTGATCTTAAAGTTTATTGAGGCGATTTTTAAGTCTCTTACCAAAATTTTTGTTTGATAATAATTGATTGTGTACTTAATTGAATCACGCTCCCGTCAATCTGTAGATCAAAATGCCGAACGAAATTCAATGCTGAGTGGCATGTTCAGTTTTATGAAACAAAATAAGCGAATGCGACACGGTGGAAAGGACGCGACGGATGGCTTGTATTTGGCGGATCTGAACTCGCTCGATCCCGAAGTCACCGCGCTTTATTTCCCCAGGAAGTCCGAAAAGAATACAGGTTGGTTACGTGATGCGACGCCACACCCCCACCCCCTAATCTCCTGCCACCCCACACAAACAAAAAACAAATGTCTCCTCTAAGACAAGTCAAGATGTTATGATAATGTGGAAGGCACACGTTGACTTTTTGACTTATCGATCAGTATAAAAGAACAGTACGATACAAAATTGGAAAAACAAAAAATTTACCTTATGGGAAATTGGCCATTGAGTCTCTCGTTTCGACACTTTTTTTTAAGTTGCACGTTAATATTTTGAATCGTACTATTTAGTGAAATATTTTTTTTCTTTCTTTCTTTGTTGGGTGTTCTTTGATTGTTGTTGTTTGTTTGTTTGTTGAGACACAAGCGAATGTCTTTTTGAAAGAAAGAGAAAAGAGAAAATGAAAACTAAAAAAAACAAAAGACAGCACGCGATTGGCTTGTGCCGTAATAAATGTGAGATAAAACGTATTTTAGAAGCTGACAATGATTGTGAATCAGGCAATGGTCCGTCTCTGCCGCAAAGTCCTGGTAGTGTTGATGGCGCCAAGTCGATCGACTCGGATTTTGATGACTCCAAAGATATACACAAGTAAGCGGTGATGAAAGTTTGAAGTGAAACTTCTTTAGACGAAAAAATTTATTCACATTTAACACAATTCTTAATTCTAACACAAGGTTAGAATTGAAGACTGGACCATCAAAAACGGGCTAAGTGCCAAACAATTGAGTCAGAACCCGAAAAGCTAAGTGCCATTGCCGCCAACTAAAAAAGCGAGCTAAATGCCATGATCATTAATATAGTAACTATTATTGGTTGTTGGCAATGGCACTTAGCTTTTCGGGTTCTGACTCAATTTTTTTTGGCACTTAGCCCGTTATTGATGTCCAATTTTCATTTATGAAATCTAGAAGTTTCTCTTTTAACGAATATTCAGTACAATTATTTCGAATATTAAATTTTTTTTTTCTTAGATATCTGCAAGATATCTCATTATCGTTGTGTGGATGGCAGCAGACTCCCAATCCGGATCGATTTGTGCGACATTTGGTCGCTTTTTCGGACTTGTGTAACAATCCAGGTATCTTAGAGTCAAACGACTTGGTAATTCGAGTGAACAGCAAGTATTATAATTGGAAAACGGCAATGCCGATTGTGATGAGTTTGTTGATTTATCGAAGACCATTACCTCAGGTAATTTCTGAACTTTTTTTTTTGGTTGATTTTTTTTGGTCTAATTGTATTTTTTTGCTAGTCAACTGTTGAGCAGCTGTGTTCGATGCACATGCCCGAGCTTAGTATGCCCGATAAAATGACCAAAAACGAGTCAAAAACGTACTCGTGGTGGAATTGGAGACGTAGCAAAAGTTCCGTGGACACGGCCAGTATACAACCAACGGATGGAAACCACACTAAATTGGATAGTAGCTTAGAAATTGAAGAACTCACTGAAATCACTGAAGTCACAACGGCAATCGATGTCACAAATATTGAACACAATATTAGTCAAAGTATTATATTAATAAAGCCTTGAGGATGTCCCATTATTTAAGTTACATTAACTTCCACGCATTTCATTGAATTTTTTCATACCATAGATACCTATGAAAGTTGAATTAGTTTAACCAATAGAAACTCTTAGATGTTAAAGTCAACCAATAAGAACAGCCCTTGTCATAGACAACTACATTTTAATTTAAATAATAGAACTTGATTATTAGACCAGGATCGATAATTTTGGAACCCAAAAAAATTATAGTAGGATGAAATCCATTGGAAAAGGAAGAGAATATAACAAAAATGAAAGGAAAAATAAATTACGGTCGATATAAGGTCGAAAAGTGGAAAAGGGTTTTTTTTTTAGGGGTAGAAACGGTTTATCTCGATTTTCGACAAAATTACAAGTCCTATGGAAAAAAAGTTGAATAGCAAAGTTGTAGGTAGTAAGAAGATTTACAACTTTTGTGCTAACACTTTTCTCACATAACCTCAAAATGTATGTGAAAAATTCCAATAACCAAGTTTTTAATTTTTATATTTTACAAAAAAAAATTTTTTGACACAAAATTTGGTGAAAACTTACCATCTAATGTCCCAAACACACTGTATTTTGTTTTATTTAAAAAATTAATTTTTACATCTTATAATGACTTAATACTGAAAAACCACTATAATACTCAATCAAAAATTCTCACGTCAAAATATCTACTTTTCTAATGTTAAATGTTCCCAGAAAATGCAATCATTAAAGTATAAATTATAATAAATTGCTCAAAGTTGTATTTGTACAATTGTATTATGTACAATTTATTAAAATTTACACTTTAATTATGACATTTTCTGGGAACATTTAACATTGTAGTGTATATTTTTTTTGCACCATCAAAAAGTAGAGGTTTCAACTACCAAAAAGCTCACTGACTTTTTAAATAAATCAAATGTTTTGACGTGAGAATTTTCCGATTGAAAATTAGGGTGCTTTTTCGATATTAAGTCATTATAAAGTGAAAAAATAAATTTTTTAAATCAAAAGGAAATTTGGAAAAACATTCAGGAAATTTGGTGAAAATTACCTTTTTATGTCCCAAACACAGTATAATTTTTTTGCTTTAAAATATTAATTTCTTTGCCTTATTTTGACTTAATATTGAAAAAGCACCCTAATTTTCAATCGAAAATTCTCACGTCAAAATATCTACTTTTTTAAAAAAGTCGGTGGGCTTTTTGTTCGTTGAAATCTCTACTTTTTGATGGTGCAAAAAATATATACATTACAGTGTTAAATGTTTCCAAAAAATGAAATAATTAAAGTTTCAATTTTAATAAATTGCTTAAAGTTGTATTTGTACGTACAATTATGTAGAATTATGTAGAATTTGTACGTATTATGTAGAATCAGTTAAAAGTTTTTAAATATATAATTTTTTAAATATTTAAAAATTTTTTTTGAGTGATTGATATTTTTAAATCTTTTTATTATTGAGAGACTATCAACACATATTCAAAATTTATACTGAAATTATTAATAAAAAAGTTGGTGTTTATAATTAAGTACCTGAAGAAGCTACGAAACTAGCGAAATGCGTAGTACAAATATTTTAAAAACATCAAAAAAAAGATAAAAATATCCATTAAAAAAGAACTTTTAACTGTTTATTAACTATGCATAAGAACTCGAATAATGTTAATTATGTAGAATTTTTAAATAGAATTTTTTTTTCTAAAAGATATTAAAAACCAAAAACTTGGTTATTGGGATTTTTCACATAAATTTTGAGGTTATGTGAAAAAAGTGTTGGGACAAAAGTAGTAGATACTTTTATTTACTACAACTTTGCATTTAGCTTTTTTCTATATGACTTGTAATTTTGTCGAAAAACGAGATAAACCGTTTTTACCCTTAAATCCCCCCCTCCACTTCCCCACCTCAGATCGAACGTAATTTATTTTTTCTTTAATTTATATTATATTCTCTTCCTCTTCTAAATAGGTTTCATCCTACTATAATTTTTTGTTCACTTTTTACCATTTTTTAACAAATTTTCTTTTATATAAAATTGAGTTTAAAAAAGTTTTTTAAGAATCACTTTTTTGAACGACTTAATCATCATTGAAAATGAAACAAAAAATTGTCGAGGAAAAGTGATCCTAATGGCCATTAAAATAATTAATATACTATTATCAGATTTCTTCGTAATTAATATAGAACTCGTGATTGTATGAAAGATAAAAAGAAAAATTTTGAGAAGCAATTTTTTTTTCGTTTCGTTTTGTATAATGTTATTTTTACGATTCTTAAGGTATTGATTACACATATAAAAAAACGTTTTAAATATTGGCAGTAAGTGTTGGCTTGATTACGTATAGTTTTTAATTATAGTTGTTTAGTTTTCATTAAGTAATCTATGATTTGCCTTGCGTTGTTTGGTCGGTAAACAAAACCAAGCGTTTTTATTGGTTGAAAATTACAACATAATGAAATTTTTAAAGGTTACTACGATGAAATGAATTTCCAAAAATTTATCTTTGAAATTTCTTAACCCCTTTAAAATGTAATAGTACGAGAGCTAGCAACGTCGAAAAAAAAAGAATTTTTTGCTCTGAAACTTTTTCTTTTTTCTGAAAATTTCAATATTTTACGTGTACAGGTGAGATGCGCACTAATAAACGCAACCCCTCCCGACAGCCAGAGCGCCCGTATGATGTCCGGGATAGTGCGAGAGATAACACATATAAAAACTGGCTGACCTAAAATTCTCTCTCGAAAACGTTGCTAGCTCTTAGACTATAACTTTTAATCGTTATTGTTGATTGTCATTGATAAAATTCTAAAAATCGGGGAACGTACAGTGGGACATCCTAAAATAAAAGTTTTAAACATTTTTATGTAATTTTTGATTGTTGTAGATATTTCAACACATATTGAAGACCAACGTATGGAGTTACCCAAAGCGAATAATAAAAGTCATGACGAGTCAGGATCTCAAAGTTCCGAGGACGATCACACAGGTCGTGACATTCCCAATAAACCAAAGCGAAGTGACAGTGAAGAGAAATATCGTAAAACGTTACGACTTTCCTCAGAACAAATAGTAAAAACATTTAACAAAAAAAATTTTTTTTTTTTAATTTTTTAATATTAATTTTAGTTCAGTTTGAATTTAAACGAGGGCATGAACGAGGTGGAATTTAGTGTTACGACCGCCTATCAGGGAACAACACGTTGCAAGTGCCATATTTATCGGTGGCGTTATGACGATAAAATCGTTATTTCCGATATTGATGGAACTATAACAAAGTAATTACATTCTGTTTAAACACGAAGGATTTTTATTTGATTCATAATGATTTTTTAAGGTCTGATGTTTTGGGACATTTACTCCCGATAGTGGGCAAGGATTGGGCGCAGTCAGGAGTCGCTCAGTTGTTCACAAAAATCAAAAACAACGGATACAAGTTATTGTATTTGAGTGCCCGAGCCATAGGACAGGCGCGGGTCACTCGCGAATATCTCAAGTCGATCAAACAGGGTGATCTATCACTACCCGATGGCCCCCTGTTACTGAACCCCACGTCGTTGATGAGCGCCTTTCATCGGGAAGTCATCGAAAAGAAACCGGAACAGTTCAAGATTCAGTGCTTGAGCGATATTCGTGCTCTTTTCTCATCTGATTCAAATCCGTTTTATGCGGGTTACGGCAATCGAATCAATGTATGTTAACACATTCAATAACTATATCGACACTAGATGATCAACCAGTGTTTCTCAAAGTGTCGATATAATCAAGTGCCACTATATTTCTAATTTCAAAGAAATTTTTTTTTCTAGGACGCATGGGCATACCGAGCTGTAGGCATTCCAATAGTACGAATTTTCACAATTAATCATAAAGGAGAACTAAAACATGAATTCTCTCAAACTTTCCAATCCAGGTAATGGGTTTTTGATCATTGACTGTGCGATATGAAAAAATTTCAGGATTTTTATTTTTATTTAAACATTTAAAAATATTCGTTCACTTTTTATATGGGTACACTGATGCCAAGGGGTGCTCACTTTCAAGGTTATTAACCTTGCTCTGACGTCACTGGTTTGTTGTTTCTGACAGAAGCCAATAGAGGCGTTAGAAGCCATTAGCTATCGTTGGTTCTTATCATTACTATCGTTCTTATCGTTCTTATGATTTTAATTGAATAATGATAATATATAAAAACACTGCTTTGTTGACTGACATGGGATTTCAAAATATATATCTAAGTAAGGTATAGATTCTAGAAGAAATGTATCTCAATTAAAATAAAACAACAAAGATAAATCAAATTAACAGTTATTATGTTCATAAAAATTAACTATTGACGTAATAAAACTTTAAAATTTTTTTAAAAGCGATTTACTCGGTTTAATAACCTAAATAAAAAGCATATTTGGCATATTTTATTAAATATATTAGTGCCAACCAAATGTAGTCACCAGGTGGAATCACCTATAAATCAACAATAGTGAATGGCCTTTAACGCCTCTACTGGCTTCTGTCAGAAACAACAAACCAGTGACGTCATTTTCAGAGATCAAAGACACGCTGTCTAGTCAAGTGAGCATACCTTATGTATCTTATAACCTTGCACTGATGCAAGCATCTTTTTTACAAAAACTGCACGTCAAAAATGCACTGCATTATAATTGATATTGTTGTGGTCAAAGTGAGTTATGAAAATTTGACTCCCAACCAATAGGAAATAATTTATTTCCATTAGCTTTATATATAAAACATAGCCTACTCATTTTGTCGATATAAATATTAACAATACAGTGTTGTTCTGAAATTTTTAAGTATTGTTTTTAATTTTTATTTAAGCCAACTGCATGTTTGTAAATGAAATTTTGGTTGAATGTTTTGGTTTATTATTTCAGTTATTCTGGCCAATCGTTGGTTGTCAATGACGTTTTTCCACCACTTAGATCAATAGAATACAACATAAATTAGTCTGATAGGGGAACAAAAAAAAATATTTTTTATACCGATATTTAATGATATTTTTAAAACAAATGGGGAGACAGAGACACTTATTGATTCTAAGTAAAACACGGCTGTTGTAGAATAATCGTGCAAATGCATGTTTAATTATTTTTTTTTTTAATTTGGATTATTTTCATCTGCTCTCCCTCTCTTTTTCACACTCGAGATTATCCAACTCGTTTGGAAGAGCTATGGTAAGAATTTTTAGTGATTGGTTGCTTTCGGCATGTGTTTTATTTTTTTTCTCATTGGTAACTTTGATTTCATGTTTGAGTGAGTTTCATGTATTTTCATTTCCTTAAAAAAAATCATGCAACGTGAAAGGGTGTGGTGTGAAAAATTTAATTTACCTGATAATATTTGTTTGAGACCAAAAGGGTGTGAAATTTTCATTGTTCAAGTACACTACAAGTTAAAAGTTGATAGACACCTTGGTGTTCATAAACTTTTGACCGGTAGTGTACGTAGAAAAAAATTTTCTTTAATCATTTTATGGTAATTTTTATTTCGAATTATTAACGTTTTCTTTTCTCTTTGCAGTTACTCAAATATGAGTTATATCGTCGATCAGTTATTCCCGCCTTTGTTGGAGGATGCTAACGACTTTTCTCAATTTGTTTATTGGAGAGAACCGCTTTCAACTATTGACGAACCACTCCCGGAAGTCAACTGAATGCTTTTGTTATGCTAAAGCTTCTTCGTCTCAAAGCAAAAAAAATTACTATCTACTACTAAATGTGTATCTTGCCTAAATCAAAATTTTGTTGTATCTTAGTTGCAGTTTTAAAATCCAAAAAGTCGAGGTAATTTAAGTTTCATGTTCACAAAATAAACTATTTATTGATTAATCGTCTCAAAAAGAGCCACTGCTTGTTCTCTCTAAATGAGATAAATTTTTTTTTAATTTATTTAATTGGTTGGACTGATTTTGGAAGACTGATTTTAAATGATTAAAAGACAGAGGAAAATTAATGGGGAAGGAATTTATTTATTGTTTCTTAGTTGAGAACTTGCATATCTTCGATTCAACCACAAAAAAAAGCTTGCCTTTGAAATGCTTAAGTGTTTATCTTTAATACAAAAAAAAAGATGTCGTTTTTCAACGATTTTTTTTATATTTATATTTTTCTAAATGAATGATCGACAGAATGAAATTAAAAAAAAAATGATCAATATACTTGATCATAAAATGCTCAATAATGTTCGATCGTTCGAGTTTTTTGTTTAACGTAGTTGTTAAGTTAAAGAAAATTATTTTCTTAAAAAATGGGTTTATATTTTCTTTTTTCGTTGTGATATTTGAGAGTTAGAGTTTTGAATTATATTTTAGTCCTCTTTTTTGTATATTTGCATATATTATTATCAAATTTTTTCCTCACGTTAGTTTATTTTAGATTTAGTTCATTTCTAATAGTTTAAGTCAACAAAACATTGATTCATCAATTTTGACGAATTGTTGTCAATTTGTGATATTTTCATCGATTCCAATTTAAAGTGTATGATTTATTTAAAACAAATATAAAAATGTTGAATTACATCATCAAAATGAAAGGTGTTTTTTTTTCTTTTATAGGCCGAAGATCCAGATCCCGAAAATTTGGTTGAAAATCCCATTTTCCATTAAACCGGATCCTGTAATGAAAGAAAATTTCCCTAATCCGCTTATTTAATGATTGAGAGGTTTAAAGGATAAATTTTTGCTTAGATTGAAGAAAAAAAAGAAAAAATTTGAAAAGTTTCGAAGATTTGTCGCAATTGTTGCTGTTTTCTATGTTACCGACTCAAAGCTTATTGTCGCCAGATGTCGTTGAATGATATGGCGCTGATGACGCTTTCAACGACATTCGAGCTGTCAAAAGTTTGAAAATTCATAAAAGTTTTTTCAAGTTTTGAAATGTTTGCGACTGAAAAAATTTTTTTATGACAACTGGCAAATGGTTTGTTTGAATGTGATGAACGAGGAGTTGCGTCAAGTTTTTATCGAATGCAAGGGTAAATATTTGGAGGATAAACGCCGTTTGGGATTGTTTAACGAGACCGAGCCCGAGCCAACCAACCAGCAACAAGTAAGCGATTTTCAATATATTTCACTTGAGCTATTTACGTGGAGTGAAAATCGTAAAAAAAATCTAAGACTAATTTTCCTCGTGGGAAATTTAGAGAGTACGTCCGGCATGAAACCCGTAACGACTTGACTCGTCCGTTATGACCTTGCGAAACAAATTGAAAATATTGATTTCGTTTTGCGCGTGTGTTGTGTGTTATAAAACGGATAAACCGCGATGAACGAGAGACAACTAGCCATAGACACAATCGTTTCGAAAATGGTGGCGTCGTTCTGCTCTCGGTCGTGTGCACGTCGTTGCTCCACTTGAACAGCTCAAAATTAATTATTTTATCCTAATTTTCCTATATGTGTTAATTTTTGTGTGTGCGTTTTCATTTCTAGAATGACTCGATATTCGATACAAAAAACGAGAACGTGCCACCCGTTAATCATCTAACATTTGAATCGACGGTATGTACTTTTTTATTCGTTCGTAGAAGAAGTCATTAATTAAATATGTAAGGTTTGCGTGACGAACGATCTGTTTGTTTTGTAAATATAAAGAGATAATTGGAGCGTAAACAATTAAAATTCGACGATGAGTTGCATGATTGAGAAAATTATGAACAGGTAAACTTTAAAATTAACGGGTTACTAACGACAGAGAGAAAAATTTATTAAAAGTTTCTTGGTTGTCAATATCTTATACAAGATTCCTTATCAATATGGATTGGTTAATGTCTTTGTTAGAATAATATCCATTGAAGACAAGTTTAAGATCGAATACGTCTCAAAGCCCTTTACTGAGAGTTTGGAAGATATATTGAAATGCTTCAAAACAGAAAAAAAATTGCCTTAGTTAATGTTTAAGCTATTATTAAAATTTTTAAAAGACTAACTTTACAATTAAAAGTTATTTAATATTAAGTCTTGTGAAGATGTGCTATTTATAGAATCAATTCATTTAAACTACCATCAAAATGCTTCCAAAATTTTCAAATTATATCACCATTTTATTAAATATTTACGAAGCGATTGTTAAGGAAAAATGAAGATAATAGATAATGCAAATTGAGGTATAGTCCAAAGTCTTCTTTCTGATTTAATTAATGTATTGGAACTAAAAATTGAAAGTACAAGTTATAATATGTATTGAAAGTATTTATTTACTTACAAACCGTAGATTCTCACGAATAGGTAGTTTTCAGTACTCTTGCTTCTATACTCAAATTCTTTCTTAAGTTACTTCATTAATTAATTTGGGTGTCAAATATATATATGTGTTTAAACTCCTACTATAGGTTCGTTCCAATCGTCCTTCTGGTGATGTTCAAACACTGACAAACAAACAAAGAGCAAGACAACATTGACCAAGAGACAAGAGTGAGTGAAGAACATAAAGTGACAAGTTCGCTTGAGTTACAAACTGGCTAACCAGTGCTTAAACATCTCCAAATCAGTGTCGATATAAGCGATTGTTACGAAAATGTACACACAGTACGTGCATAGCTCGACTCTCGGCCTATTGCGTCCAAGCGGTTGTAAGCTGAAACATTTCTTTACTCACTCTTGTCTCTTGGTCAATGTTGAGTGATCTCTGTGATAAAAAAATTGCAAGGCTATTTTATTCTATTCTGTACACTTTTGAAAACTGAATTTACAATGAGACAAAATCACCGGTTTTCTCCCCATTACCCCAACTCAGGTAGAGGGTTGAAGCTCAAAAACTCTCTAGATCTTCTTCAGATGCACAGGTCTTAATTACAAATGGGCTTATCTGTATCCATGAACCCTAAACACTTGCAAATGTTAAAGATAGCAATCCTATTAATGTGTCTTATAAAATATCTGTCCAAAGCTGTATACCTCTAAAATCATTATAAGCCTAGTATTGAATCTAGAAAGAGGTTACTATCAAAAAAGTTCTAAAAAACTGCTTAAAATGGCCCGAAACTTACTAGACCAGAGTCGATAATTTTTGACCCAAAAAAAATTATAGTAGAATGAAACCCATTAGAAAAGGAAGTGAATATAACAAATATGAAAGGAAAAATAAATTATGGTCGATCTAAGCTGAAAAACTAAATATTTAAACCAAAAAAATTATACTGTGTTTGGGACATAAAAGGGTAAATTTTCACCAAATTTCGTGAAAAAACTTGGTAATTTGAATTTTTCATATAAATTTTGAGGTTTTGTGAAAAAAAAAGTGTTAGTACAAAAGTTGTAGATCGTATTACCTACAACTTTGCTATTTAACTTTTTTCCATAGGACTTGTAGTTTTGTCGGAAATCGAGATAAAGCGTTTCTACCCTTAAAAAACCCCTATTTTCCACTTCCCTAATTCAGATCGACCGTAATTTATTTTTCCTTTTATTTTTGTTATATCCCTTTTCTAATAGGTTTCATCCTACTATAATGTTTTTTCACTTCTTACCATTTTCAAAGACTTAGCTCTGCTCTATACGGGGGAGCCACTTTTGAGAAATGTGAATAACTAAGTGGTGGTAACAATAAAAAAAAATCGATTTCGATGGGAGTCGTTATTAAAAGAAGATCAAAAAATACATTATATCAGGGGGGGGGGGGGGATTTAAATTTGACGCCACCCTAGGCACTATCTGATGTGGCGCCCTTTTTTCTGTGTAATAATGATTGCCAAACGTGAATATCTAATTATTAAATTTTTAAAATTTCCAATATTATTTTAAGTACACCTCTCAGTTGGTATACAGTGTAAACTCTATAAAGCGAAATTGAAAGTATCGAGTAATTTATCTACTGTGTTATAAAGAGTTTTAATTGAGAGATTAAAAGAAATCAATAGAACAGTTAGTAAACATGTGCTAGGCAATTACAAATAAGTATCCCATTGTGAGTACGAAATATTATATTTACCTATATTAGTTTGAAGGTCAGTGGAATTAATATTTATTGTGGTCTAAAAATGACATATTGTTTCGGTATTGGGAGTGATAATTACGATATATATTATAGAATGATGAGTAACGGTGTACTATACAAACCTATTAATTTCTACGTTTTAAAGAGTTTTTCGTTCATTAGTAATTCACTCTATAAAGTTTACATTGTTAAAACTATTTAAATTCAAACTAAAAAATTTCGATGTGTTGATAAAAACAAATTCAAATCAATTGTCAATTTGTTTTCATACAATTGCATCTTCAGAATTATGTCTGTAAGTTTTTGTCGCCCCTAAAATTTTGCCGCCCCAATCCCAAGCCTAGACGTAAATCCAGCACTGCGTTACATTGAAATATCACTAGGGTTAGAGTCACTGACGAAAACGACGTGAAGATCTGTTAAATATGCGTTAATAATAACCAGAGCTAAACGTTAAGATTCCCAATAGGTTTTTAAAAATTTGGTACAAGATACCTAGGTGAAATTATCTTTAATAATTTTAGTTGATTGGTACCAAAATTAAAAACATTCTTGACGTATCTAAGAAGTCTCTAAAGAAAGACAAAGATGTCTATAACAATAAGGAGCAACTGCTAGCGGTTTTAATTTGGACCTAAACCATGTCATAGATCTAAAAGGTTAAGGAATCATCCCTAATTAATTGGTCTATATGAAAATCCTAAATGTACTTATCGATTCTTCGAAGATAAACTGCAATCTTTATCATCGATATCAGAAATATTTATATAACCAAAATAAATACATACGCATAGGCAACTGTGCGTGTCCCATATGTATAAATAGTTGCCTACCCACATCATTAGTTATTTAATATATTTTTTCAAGTTTAATTTTATTATTTCCGTTTGATTTATCTAAAGTAATTATTTTTATTACATTTTTTTTTTCGTAAAATACTCCGACCATTAAGGAAATAGAAAAACTGAAAAACTTTTTCGTTATCACGATCGAAAACTTTAACGCAAATGTGTGTGTCTAATGAGTTATATTGATTGTTCTGTTCTTCTTCAACTTGAAAATAGTTTCGTTAATTGCGTGATGGTTTTTAATTGTCCCGAACTAAATGAACGTTGGACTTTTTAAATTTATTTTTCTTATTTTCATTGCGACTGTTTTATTTTATATCTTTATATATATATAGGGGAAGGAGGAGAAATTAAGTAGGTTTCTATGACATGAAAGATGTTGTTACGTCATCATTTTCTCGATCGACTAATTCCTTTTTTTCTCGGTCGCACGTTGAGGATTTATTGATTTGTTAATTTCTTGGGGTTTCTCAATGATTGAGTCGCGTTAGTGGACCTAATAGTGACAGCCTGTATTTAAATATAAAGTTTGATCGTCAAAGAAATGTTAGCCTGTACCAAGTTCGAGTTTAATCAATAAGGAAAACTATTTTTTTGGGGGATAATATTTGCTTGAAGTATTAGATATTTAATATAATATAGACTATAGAGAGAGTAAAAGAGGCGGTACGTTCATTTATCGAGGAAAGTAAAAAGCCGATTTAGGATAACGCCTTAATAACTCCGTGCTATTGGTTTTGGAAAATTTCCAAGTTAAATAATATATCTTATAGCGAGCTAGTTTTCTTCTATATAGCTTTAGAAATAAATCGGGTCTATGTTATATACAATGAGATTAGAGACGTTTAACTTTTTCTCATTAGGATTTCATTTGAAGTCGTCCCATTGTTTCCATGTCTCTTTGTATAATGCAGTTCTATTAACTTTTTCAAGGATAATTCATTCTTTTTTGTTTTTTTTTTTTTTTTGATTAATTACTTCAGTAACAAGCACCGAATAGTTTTCATAGTTTTGAGTTAGGGAAAATTGAAATTTCTTGGTAGTTAGTGAAAATGTCACGACCGAAAATGTTGAGCTTTGTGGCCGATGTTATGGTCTCTGTGAGTATCTTTATATAAAACCATTTTTCAGTGACTAATTGTAAAATTGTTTGTTCTTTTGTACTTTTCTGATTAAATGTGTTCGAGTGGCTTTTGAAGATTGAAAATTTCCACTTGGCAGAAACAAAACGACGACGCTTATCATCCCTGTCTATCATCAAGATGAAAAGAAAAGATTGATAATGTGTTGAGTTAGCAAGTTTTTTAATTTTTTTTTTTTTTTTATTTGAAAGGTTCAAAGTTTAAGTGGTTTAATTACTTTTGAGATTTAAAAATTTTTCTTTGATGGAAAGTTTAAAAGAACATAAATCGTATTCGGAGGTGTCTGTTTCTGTTTTTTTTTTTTTTTTTGAAATTATACTTCTTTAGGCGCGTTATGAAAAAATGATGAGAGTGAAATTTTTAGTTGGGCGGCCATCTTGAGACAAAAAGATTGTATAAGTAATCTGCTTTTTGTATTTTCATCTCTATCAAACCAAAATCATTCGGTAGAAAGGAAAAAAAATTATATAATAATTTCTTAAAATTGTTGACTTAGACCACTTTCATAGTTAACACTAAATGAATTCCGTATAACGTTGTAATTACAACTACTATCTAAAGGTTCATTTTTGACGATATCGTAAAAAATATCTGGTGCGAGGCGTCACACAACTTTCTTTTATTTTCATTCATGAAAATACTCGCTGTTAGTTAAAAGAAATATAAGCACTTTGTAACAATACATATAAACAGTACTATATGCATATATAACCTATAAGGCTATATATGTATACATGAATTCCCAACCTTCATCCCAGAACCGCCCTTATTCGAATTTTCTCAGGAAAAAGTTTCAAATAAAAGTTGAAATAATAAATAAGTTAAAATATGGCTGTCACACACAGACAAGTTTCTAAAAACCACTATTTTGGACTCAGAGGACCTCAAATCATGTATTTCCGTTGAAAGCTCGACTTCGAAAATTCGATCCAATTACAATACTGCCTTTACTATTAAGTAGCAAAAGAAAGTAATATGTATACACTATACAGCTTATTTGTACATAGGTATAGGTATACGAATTCCAAACCTTCACCCCAGAACCGCCCTTATTCGAATTTTCCCAGGAAAAAGTTTCAAATAAAAGTTGTAGCCACTAATGAGTCTAAGAATTATAGAAAGTTTAAAGAAAATCGTTGGAGCCGTTTTCGAACAAAATTAAAAAAGCTCAAAAACGCCAAGAGTAAAGTAGAGCTTTCAGTTAACCTATTTCAACCAAAAGCTTCGCGGCACAACTAGGTATAATAGGGAGGTCAAATACCAAGTTTGGTGAAATTCGGATAAAGCTTTCGATACGATATGGCTGTCACACACAGACACACAGACACACACACAGACATGTTTCTAAAAACCACTTTTTTGGACTCAGGGAACCTCAAAACATGTATTTCCGGTGAAATCTCGAATTCGAAAATTCGACCCGATTACAATACTTCCTTTACTATCTATATAGTAGTAAAAGAAAGTAATTACATTGCATGAATTTAGTTTAAAATCATGTAGGTACTGTAAAATAAGTGATAAATGTTTACTTTCTTTTACTACTATATAGATAGTAAAGGAAGTATTGCAATTGGGTCGAATTTTCGAATTCGAGCTTTCACCGGAAATACATGTTGTGAGGTTCCCTGAGTCCAAAAAAGTAGTTTTTAAAAAAATGTCTGTGTGTGACAGCCATATCGTATCGAAAGCTTTATCCGAATTTCACCAAACTTGGAATCTGGCCTTCATATTATACCTAGTAGTGGCGCGAAGCTTTTGGTTGAAATCGGTTTAGCGAAAGCTCTACTTTATTCTAGGAGTTTTTGAGCTTTTTCAATTTTTTTCGAAAACGGCTCCAACGATTTTCTTTAAACTTTCTATAGTTCTTAGACTCATTAGTGGCTACAACTTTTAGTTGAAACTTTTTCCTGGGAAAATTCGAATAAGGACGGTTCTGGGGTGAAGGTTGGGAATTCGTATATGTTATAAGTATGTTATAGGTTGTATGCATATAGTTCTATTTATGTGTATAGTTATAAAGTGCTTATATTTCATATATTTTATACAACTTATACCAACAGCGAGTTTCATAATTGAAAGTAAAAGAAAGTACTGTGACGCCTCGCAGCAGATTTTTTTTTTTTTAATTTTGACTTACACCACTTTCATAATTATGGGCACATATCTATTCGTTATTACTTACGCATACTGAAACAGGTAGGGCTTTGTCTTCTGTTGTATTTTATTTCAAAGTTTAAGTATTAAGCTCAATTCATTCGTACAAAGTATCCAAATACCTGACTTTGTCTACCTGACACTAGGTCTAAAATTATAAAAACTATCAATTTTGTAAAATAATAAGAAAACCACAAAGGGGTTACTATTGAAAGAAGGTCAGAAAATTGTGTGGGAGTTCCTATCAAGAGAAGGTGGGAAAACTAAAAAGCTTTAAAATCTAAGTATAGGGGATACCATTGAAAATGTTTAAATGGTCTCTAAGCTCTAAAGGGGGGGTACCTGGAGTAGAAACAGTATGTAGCAGTAGAACAGACAAACCCAAAAACAATTTCAAACTGTTTGTGACAGTTATATGTGCAAACAAAGTGATTAATGAAAATGGTTGAATATTATATTTAAGAGACCATTAAAATGTAATTTAAATTTTGAATCTCGTGGGTGAGGTGAGATTATGATATTTTAATTGAACAAGTTTGTACATCTTGGAGATAGCTCTTGCTCAAAAAAGCATTTAGTTGAATGTATTTGAGAGAGAGAGAGAGATGGTTTATTGATTATAAATTTTATTAGAAAACAATAATCGTTGGTTACTTACGAAAAATTACTATGAATAATCATTCCAACTTCTAACTTCAGTCAGATAAAGATAAGGATATCAATTTTTGAATAAGATAAAAACAATAAGAAAAAAACAGATCGTATAATTTACGAAAATTTCAACTCAAATTTTGTTTCATTATTGGAATCTTTCACGTGGTGATGTGGGTGAAAATTTATAAATTTCATCCAAATACGATTTAGTTAATTTAGTTAATAAAAAATTTATTGAAAACGTGTAATTGATGAAAATGGTCGGGTTTGAAGAAATCGTAATTGTAAAAATTGGATCGCATAGTTGAAAATGCAATTATTATATGGTTCATATTGGAATATCTTACTTCTTACTTATATTATAAACGTGAAAGTTTGTATGAATGTTTGTTGCTCTTTCACTCAAAAAGTACTGAATGGATCTGGATGAAATTTGGCATAGATATAGATTATAATCCGGTTTAACACATAGTATACTTTATATCCAGAAAAAATGTACGGTTCCCGCGGGATAGATATTTTTTTGTTTTTTTACAGAGCAAAAGATTAACTTCCTTCTTTATAATGTGGTAGTTTAGGGGCTAGAAAATGATATGGATTACTTCTCATATCGGAATAATAAACGGTTCCCATGGGATAGCAAAACAAGTATGTATTCTATAAGAACCGAGTATTTAAAAGCAGTTTCATTAAAGTTCACTAAATAGAGTCTTAACTCATTTTCCTTATGAAGGCCTTATCAACTTTTTACTCAAGAGAGATGTACTATTCCCGTGGGATAGATATGTTTTTTTGTTTATCACAGAGTTAAAGATTGATATGATTTTTGCAATGTGGTAGTTTGGGGAGAATGGTATAGCTTACTTTTGAGGCTAGAAAAACGCATAGTTCCCATGGGATGGCAAAATGATTATATCCTACAGGAACCGTACATTTAAGAAGTTTCGGTAAAGTTCGTGAAATAAAATTTTAACGCATTTTCTTCCAATTTTACATAATTGTTGCTACATAATTTTGTAATTAAAAAGGTGAAATTAAAAAATAGTATTAGTAATAGTAGTAGTAGTAGTGGTAGTACAGTATAAATCGTTTATAACGACACCGAATATAATGAACAACCGGTTGTAACGTACAAAACCTTCGGGTCCCGTGATATGTCTTAGATAAGACTTTTTTTTTTTTTCATTTTTTTATTTGTTTATTAGGAATTGAGCACAAAGTGCTCCAAGCCTAAATTATTGCGCCTTTTAAAAAAAATTAAAATATAGTATAAATAATGAAATACAAAAATTAAACTTTAGAAAAATTAAAAAAAAAAGAGATATTAGGTATATAAAAAAAAATAAATAAATAAAATATAGGTATAAAGGATACCATAAAACAACATTAGGTAAATATAAAAATAAAAAACATAAATAAGTAAAAGTAAAATATAATATAAAAAAGCCCCCATTGACCATAGTCAAGACGGAAAGGCTTGGGACTTAGGTAAGACATTAGGTAATACATGCGATACATATCGGTTATAGTGAATATCGCTTATAACGAACGAAATTTGACGGTCCCCTGAAGTTTCGTTATAAACGATTTCTACTGTATTATTATAGTAGTATTTTTAGTGGAAAATAAATATGAATTTCAATTTAACACCTGATAAAATTAATAATGAAATTGTTTAAAATATTTGAATTTTTTCATTGTTCATTGCCAAAGATATTAATTAGAAATAAACGTATTAAAATAATAAAATAAACATTTCAAAATTCAACAATTACTTAACGGAACTAATTTTAATGAAGTTTTGCTAAAGATCCTGTAGGATAGCTACTAATCTGTTCTTTAAAGGGAACATCCATTAATTACGTGAGGCGATGGGGTTGAGCCGAATCTCATCTAATTTTACTTTGGGGGAAGGCAAGGTCTCGCAAATATCACGCATTTTTTTGTTTTTAAAAATATCACATTAGATTGCGGGTTGGGGGAATGATAAATGCCAAATCTTATGACATCTTACCAGAGGGGAGGGGATGGGATTTCAAAAATCGCAAAAAACGCCTCGCGCAATTAATGGGTGCTCCCTAAAATGGCTGTACGGTTTTAAATGACATTTGGTATGAAAGATTTTCAAGTCCTAAAGGAAGGAATACAGGTATTTTTTTACTAAAAATCGTATAGAAGCTGATGTGAGACAGCTCACATTTCTTTTTTGAAAAGTAGTTTTACGAATTTTGATGAACTTTCTTTGGATCTAAAGTCTGAAAGTATCTATCATTTTTTTCTGTTAAAATAGATCGATTTTTATATTTCGCTATGAACGTAGGGAATCTTTTAATCAATCAGTTAAATTTAGATACACTCAGCGAAGCGAGCGGGTATCAGCTAGTTACCTATATGGGGGATTATGCAGTTTTCCGGATGCCAACGTTTGACAATGGATCCTTATAGAACTCGTCAAAATAAAACGAAAATGATAAGTACAATTTTCCGAGTTTTCGGTTAGTTTTCGAGAAAAATTGGATTTTAGTAGCAATGTTATTTCTTATGGGAGATAAATATCGTGAATGCGGCCATTTTTGGAACTACGTAGTTTTAACAATTGCTCGCTACTATTTTGAAAGTAGAACCCGGGGATGCAGCCCCTGGCGAGAACCACAAAAATAAAAAAAATCAATCCCAAATTATTTTTCAAGAGAAATTAGCAAGTTTGATGTGACCATCGCGTTCTTGTTTAATTAACCAAATTTGACGTTGTCGATGCAACTTTTGAAATTCGATATCTCGAAAGATTTTCGATTTGTTTTAAGGGTGAGTCCATGCCTAGAATTTGTATATGAAATAATAGCGTTTCAAAATATAAGTTTTTGTGGAACTAGTGATATGTAGAACATTGATTTTTTTTGCAATACTAAGAAAATATGATTACCTAGGTTTAGGAAAAGTTAGTTTATCAAAATTTCTAATAGAATTTTCCTGAACTCAAATTGAAAATGGTAAAAAAGAGGAACAATTTTAAATACTCATTTGGAATAGAAACTAACGAGATTTTGAAAAAACTAATCAATCTCAAACTTGGAGACAAGTCTTAGGAAAAAAATTTAAAAAAAATTTCTCAAAAATTTTCATAAAAAATGCATTAAAAAGCTACTTTTTTAACTCAATATAAATCAGTAATTTTTCGATATTTTTGAATTGTCCGATGCTGCCTGTGGTAAAATTTAGGAACTATTACATGTCGCTCCTCCCATTTAAGGTAGACCAGATAAATCATTACAGCAAGCTATCACTATTCAACTTACCACATTTTCAGGATAAAAGAATGAATAAGATGCACGCATACTTATACCTTATTCTCTTTATACGTATTTACAATACTTACAAACATAAACATTTACATTATTATAGCATAATACAAACTTATTGTAATTTGTGTAGTAGGCTTCTAAATATGATTTCAAATGAACACGTGTTTCTTCTAGTCTGCAGTTACAAGTGAATAAAATATATTTTCAATTTATACAGTTAAAACTTTTCTTGTATAAGAAACATATTTTATTGTTTAATGTTAGATACATTTTAGACTATCATGATTAATTCAAAATTTCTAGTCCTGTAAAAAGTGGTTTTCCAGGGTTTTATATACCAATATCCATTATCAAATTTTATAGAAAATGGAAAATTTTCCGGAAAATACTTTAAAATCAAAATCAACGGTTTCATAAAAACTTGTTATCCGGGGGTCTTTAAAGGTGCTGATGCCGATTCCGTCATTAAAATTTACGGAAAATGGATAATTTTCCGGAAAATTTGTTAAATTCAAAATAAACGGTTTCATAAAAACTTGTTATCCGGGGGTTTTTCAGGGTGCTGATACCGATTCCGTCATACAAATTTACGGAAAATGGATAATTTTCCGGAAAATTCATTAAATTAAAAATAAACGGTTTCATAAAAACTTGTTATCCGGGGATTCTAAAGGTTGCTGAAGCCGAATCCGTCATTACAATTTACGGAAAATGGAAAATTATCCGGAAAATATATTAAATTCAAAAGCAACGGCCTCATGAATACTTGTTTTTCGGGGTTTTTTAAAGGGTGCTGATGCCGAATCCGTCATTAAAATTTACGGAAAATGGATAATTTTTCAGATAATTCGTTACGATAGAAGCTCGGTGCACAATATAAATGGTATTTTTTTGTGAATGCTATATACCATGTCGTTTTACCACCCTGGTTGCGCGAATTATTACTGAATGTAATGAACTTTTTTCCTCTCCATGACATCGTTTTAATATATTATAAGTTGTCATTAATTGTCAATCATATTTGTATTGGTATTTGTGTTTTGGTCAGTGTATTGATATAAATGTTGTTGTTCACTTGATCGTGATAGACAAAGATACAGCTAGTGAGAATAGTGCGAAAGAATCCGACGGTGATGTTACAATAGATAACAACAGGCAGATGATCGATTTAACGATAGTCAACAAATTCAATAATGAAAATAAAATTCGAGTATTAACATCAATAATGGAAATTCAAAATTAGTTGCAACGGCGTGCGTCACGTCAAACAGCAAATTTTCGTAAAACCACACAATAATTTTTTTTCATTTGTACACCAAATACATCTATACTAATATATAAAATTGAAGAGTTTGTTTGTTTGTTTGTTTGTTTGTTTGATTGGTTGAACGGGCTAATCTCAGGAACTACTGGTTCGAATTGAAAAATTCTTTTAATGTTGGATAGCCTAATTATCGGGGGAGGCTTTAGGCTATATAACATCACGCTACGACCAATAGGAGCAGAGCATCGATGGAAAATGTTGCAAAAATCAGGAAAAATTTTTCCTTTTGAGAGCGTTCGTGGCCTGCCCTGCGTAAACGGTTAAAGTTACGCAAAAATTATGTGCAGCAAAATTGTTCCTCTTAAAAAGTTCTACAAAAAAGTCCGCGACGGCATATGTCTATCTTTTACGGTTAGCCCGCTATAACCTCTTTAATGGTTGTTAAGGTTGTTTCAAAAATAATTCATTATTTGCGAAATTGTTTTTAGAAACATATTATTAATTCTTACCCAAATAAATATGACTTTTAATAAAATTTGTTGTGATAATAAATGACAATCTGAGTCATTAATTAGAATTCTTTTTATTAAGGAAAAATGTCTCATTTATACGGGAAATTGAAAAACGGGTTGGAGAAAAAAATTATGCATAAACTCTATTTTTAGTTGAAAATGGATTTTGGTGATATTTAAGTATGATAAATATGCGAATCATTATCTAAAACACGTTTTATTTCGGAAAAATTGCTAATTTCATCGGGAAAATAGAGAAAAACTGGTTCGAAGAAAAATCATGCTGAAACCAAACATTTTAATAACTCATTTATTAGCTAAAAGTTAAGTAATAACTCATAAGGTCCTCAAGGCAAAATGATAATTTTTCTTTTCATACAGTCCACTTTTTATCCAGGAAAAATGTATGTTCCCGTCGGATAGATACGTTTTTTTTTTCACAGAACAAAAGATTACCATAATTTCTTGCATTATGGTGGTTTAAGAGACAGTGAATGATGGGTTACTTTTTATGTTAGAATATTGTACGGTTCCCGTAGGATAGGCTAAAAATAGAATCTTTCAGGAACTGAGTATTTCAAAAGAGTTTTCTAAAAGTTTATGAATAAGAGTTTTAACGAATTTTCCTCAGGAAAGCTTGATCTCTTTTTTATCCAGGAAAAATGTTCTACTCCCGTAGGATAGATATGTTTTTGTTTTTCACAGAGTAAAAGATAGACATGATTTTTTGCAATATGATAGTTGAGTGATAAGATAATAATATAGATTATTTCTTATGCCAGAATAATGCACGGTGCTCAAAGGATAGCATAATAATTGTCTCCTGCGGGAACCGTGTGTTAAAAAAAAGGTCGTGAAATAGATCTTTAAAGTTCGTGAAATAGCGTTTTAACACATTTTCTCTTTAGGATTAAAATAAAAATTACAATTTTCACTTGAAGATATGATTTTTTATTTAACATCCGAAAAATAATGAAAATTTTTGAAACGTTGAAATTTCTTTCATTGTTAATTTTCGAATACATATTTAGAATTTAACGTGTTAAAGTACATTTAAAAAATCAACAATTACATTTTTAACTTTTAACATTTTTCAAGACTCCCCACTCTTTAAAATATGTTAGGCCTCCTAAGTGAGCGCTTGCGCTTTTCCTTCTCAATATTTGTGTATTTCTAACTTTTTTTCAGTAGTCAGTACTGAGCTGATTCATAGATCATTAGACATCATTAGACATTTAGGCATTCAGCTCCTTGCAATATATTATATCAGATACAGAAGTACAAGTTTAAAATATATTATTTGTTACAACGGTTACAGGCGTTGCAATAATCAAATAACATTTCAATTTTTTTTACGTTACTCTTTGTTTAAGTTTCAAATATTCTTTTTTCTTCATTATATTTTAAGTTTACATACGTAAATTTTATCAATAAAACACCCCAGTAGTGTTATGCAGCGTTCCTTTATTATTCCCGTTCCCGTGACATTTTTTACTATAGTTCCACTCTTACTGATCATAGTGTGATGTATCTAAGATAGCTCATGAGTCATGTTATACTTTTAACGTTACAGACATACAATGTTCTTCTTGGTTTCGTCCGCGTGGTTTTAAATTAGCATTATAGGTACCAAATTTTATCTCTTCAATGGTTCTTAAGTGATTTGTGGATAAAACAAAGAAAGTTTCAACTTCTTTAGAATTGTGCCATAGGTTCCCCACGTTTAACCCTCTCGCATTCTTATCTGACGCAGACGGAGTTGCGCGGGTCAGCTAGTATAAGTATAAGTACGAATGTATTTGTCCCCCTGTTCATAAAACATATTTGAACAAGTTCTCATAAAATAACTTCTGTACTATTAGGTATTGTTATTATGGGGTCTGTCTACAGATACTTTCTGGAAATGCAATATTTATCAGGTCTACATTGTCACTTTGATTCAAAATTTTACCCGCGCTTTTAATTGATTGGCTCACCATATTTTTAACTGGTCCGCCTCTTTCCACACCTCTAGCCGAGGAACGGGGTACAAAAAAAAAGTTTACTGGCTAGGAACTCACCGTTAATGAGATCTATAAGAATTCGTCGTCAAATCTTAGCATCCGGGAAATTGCATACTTGCTCTTATATATGTTAGAAGGAAGAAAATGATATCTTTTGTAGATAATCCCCGAATTGTACTTGAGCATGTAGACGAAATAAATTTGAGTGAAATAAGAGAATTAGTTTATTACCATATTTGTCTTATGAATATTAACGTAGACCAATAAATTAAAATGTTTTAATATTTTAATTGGATCATTTAAATTGGGTGTTTGATACCGTCGTACGACCCTGGCGTGGTTTACAAATTAAGCACCTACACGTTCGTCGTTTATACATGTTCCATGATACAGTCAAGGCCCAACGAGCAAACGATGAGAAATGATGAAAGACGAAAGTTCCACCCACAATTTGATCCAATATTTACAATTCTAATTTCATTTATCATTTAATCGTCTCGTCGCACGAATTTTACGTTTTCATCGAACATGTCCCTATCACGGTGCCACACTAATCATTTCGACTCGATGAAATGATTGTGTCTCGAATCCCGGTGAAATGTTACTTTAAATGGTTCGTAAATAATTTGTTGCGGACATAAATTCACGGCGTTCCTCTTTCTGTTTTAGGCCGTTAATAACCGTTCAAATCGAGCCAAGAGCAAAGACGACTCGAGTGGGTGTCCTCTTCAATCGAAACACCTAGCTACCTCTTGCACTCAGGTAATCGATACGAGAACGTTTTACACGAAAAAACAAAAGCTTTAAGCGCCCATTTATCTCCAAACAAAAAAAAAACGCACTCAATGACAAAAGAAACAAATTTTCTATCGATTTCTCCAAAAAAACCATAAAAAATCTAGATTTTAATATTTTTTGGCTCGGTCCTATCATAAATTTTACTATCATATATACTGGGGTGGGATTGGTGGGGTGAGGAAATATTTTCTCTATATTGAAAATGTTATTGCTTTATTATAGTATATGTACGACGCGAGTTTAGTGATCTTGGCAATGATGGTGGATGCCCTAATTTGTTTCGGCTTGAAATCTGACCTAGATGTGCAACTTAAATGGGTCACGACCTTCAACCCCTCGGGCGTTATGCATCGAGGCGCAACATATACAAAAGTCCTCTTGATGAATGACGAAATGCGACTTGAAATTTTAGTCTCTCACAAACAGTTGCATCAAAACGACATATTGTGCGTGTCTCTTAAAGGACTCAATTAATTAAAATCAAGTGGACAGAAAATCAGAATACGGTAAAATCTTTTGTCAGAGGAAAAAAAAAAGTTTTTTTTTTTTTGTTTGGAGAAACTTATTTAAAGACAAGCAAATATAAATCAATTTTTTCATTTATGTATAACTACATTGTTAGATGTGCTATAAATCATTGTTTACCCGATGACGTCATCGCTATGATAATGATAGTTATTAAATTTAATGAATGGCATAAATCGTGCTGAGACAAAAAATCAATTTAAATGATTTAAATACAAAATTGCTCGGTATTTTATTCTTTTCGAACGACTTATTAAGTTATTATATCAATTTTATCTAGTAGTTGAGAGCTTTGAACTATCAAGCTTTGTTTGGCAACATATAGGCAACTTGTGTGACTTTTATGTATACTTGGTTGCATTTATATGAAATATATTTTTATTGTCTACATTTGTATAATTTGTTTTCTTTTTAGACAAATGGTGAGCCTAATTTATCTATGCTATCGGGAGAACGAGCTCCACACGTCGTGTCCAAATGGCGTTCAACGCGGCCCTATTTAGAATTCGGGGAATATGAAACGCGACGTCAGAAATTTCTTCAGGAAAGAAAAGCTGATCTAAAAGAGTTTCTTGAAAAGGTGACTATAATCTAACGAAGCATGAGCATACAATTGATTTAATTTGCGATTCAAATGCAGTTTTGGTAGGATTTTTGTTTATTTGTAATTTGTTGTTCTTTTTTTTTTGGCTTAAACCATAGCAAAAGCAAAAGAAACCGTCCGATAATAAGGCGGTGGCGCATCGACGACCGCCAAAGAGCAAAATCGCGAGCAATGTTGTCGTTGATGGCGGGCCGAAATCGATCAAGCCGACGATCGGCACCGATTACTACGGGTCGGTCTCGCGAAACTTGTTTCTGGATTACAAGTCCGTCAATGGTGGCGTGAACAAAGCCGTTCAGACTGAGCAACACGCCGACAAAATGTCTTTAGTGGGTTTAAGATTTTAATATGCACATTTAACTCGTACTTGATATCGACAACAGCTAACAAAACTAATAGACCAGGGCTAGAGCTTTTGAAAATGGTAAAAAGTGAAAAAAAAATAGTAGTAAGAAACCCATTAGAAAAGGAAGAGAATATAACAAAAATGAAAAAAATAAATAAATTACGGCCGATCTGTGATCGGGAAGTGGAAAAAGGGGATGTTTTTAAGGGTCGAAACGGTTTATCTCGATTTACGACAAAACTACAAGTCCTATGGAAAAAAGTTGAATAGCAAAGTTGTAGGTAGTAAGACGATCTACAACTTTTGTGCTAACACTTTTCTCACATAACCTAAAAATTTATGTGAAAAATTCCAATAACCAAGTTTTTAATTTTTATATTTTACAAAAAAAAAATTTTTGACACAAAATTTGGTGAAAACTTACCATCTAATGTCCCAAACACACTGTATTTTGTTTTATTTAAAAAATTAATTTTTTCATCTTATAATGACTTAATACTGAAAAACCACTATAATACTCAATCGAAAATTCTCACGTCAAAATATCTACTTTTCTAATGTTAAATGTTCCCAGAAAATGCAATAATTAAAGTATAAATTATAATAAATTGCTCAAAGTTGTATTTGTACAATTGTATTATGTACAATTTATTAAAATTTACACTTTAATTATGACATTTTCTGGGAACATTTAATGTTGTAATGTATATTTTTTTTTCACCATCAAAAAGTAGAGATTTCAATGAACAAAAAGCCCCACCGACTCTTTTAAAAAAGTTTTATTTTTTATATTTATTTTTATTTTTTACAAAAAAAAAAAAATTTTTTCGATTTAAAATATTGATTTTTTCACCTTATAATGACTTAATCGACAAAGCACCCTAATTTTCAATCGTAAAATTCTCACGTCAAAACATTTGATTTATTTAAAAAGTCAGTGAGCTTTTTGGTAGTTGAAACCTCTACTTTTTGATGGTGCAAAAATATGTACATTATAATGTTAAATGTTCTCATAAAATGCAATAATTAAAGTGTAAATTTTACTAAATAGTTCAAAATTGTGTTATTTGAGAATATTTAACACTTTAATATATATATATATTAATATATATATATATTTATTTTTTGCACCATCAGAAAGTAGAGGTTTCAACAAACAAAAAGCTCACCGACTTTTTAAAAAAATCAGATGTTTTGACGTGAGAATTTTCGATTGAAAATTAGGGTGCTTTTTCGATATTAAGTCATTATAAGGTGAAAAAATAAATTTTTTAAACCAAAAAAATTACAGTATGTTTGGGACATAAAAAGGTAAGTGTTTGCCAAATTTCATTAATATTACTTTCTTTTACTACTATATAGATAGTAAAGGGAGTATTGTAATCGGGTCGAATTATCGAATTCGAGCTTTCACCGGAAATACATGTTTTGAGGTCCCCTGAGTCCAAAAAAGTGGTTTTTAAAAAAATGTCTGTGTGTGTGTGTGTCTGTGTGTGACAGCCATATTGTATCGAAAGCTTTATCCGAATTTCACCAAACTTGAAATTTGACCTCCATTTTATACCTAGTTGTGCCGCGAAGCTTTTGGCTGAAATCCAATAACCGAAAGCTCTACTTTACACTTGGCGTTTTTGAGCTTTTCCAATTTTTTTCGAAAACGGCTCCAACGATTTTCTTTAAACTTTCTATAGTTCTTAGACTTATTTGTGGCTACAACTTTTATTTGAAACTTTTTCCTCGGAAAATTCGAATAAGGACGATTCTGGGGTGAAGGTTGGGAATTCGTATATGTTATATGTTATAAGTTGTATGCATATAGTTCTGTTTATATGTATATAAAGAGCTTATATTTCTTTTAACCAACAGCGAGTTTCATACATTAATGTAAAAGAAAGTACTGTGACGCCTTGCAGCAGATATTTTTTTTTGTAAAAGATAAAAATAAAAAACTAAAAACTTGGTTATTGGAAATTTTCACATAAATTTTGAGGTTATGTGAAAAAAGTGTTAGAACAAAAGTTGTAGATATTCTTATTATCTACAACTTTGCTATTAAACTTTTTTCTATAGGACTTGTAGTTTTGTCGGAAATCGAACTAAACCGTTTCTACCCTTAAAAACACCCCCCTTTTCCACTTCCCGACCGCAGATCGACCGTAATTTATTTTTTCCTTGATATTTGCTATATTCTCTTCCTTTTTTAATGTATTTCATCTTACTATAATTTTTTTTGAGTTCAAAAATTTTCGACTCTGGTCTATAAAATGCACCACATTTGAAAGAATTAAACTCTAAGACTTAATCAAACACTTGACAATATTGTCGAAAGCACGTCGTGTGTCACACAAACAACACATTGTAAATATTAACAACACTAAATTAACAAGTGCACGTCTTCATACTTAAATTGGTGTGTTGTGTAGATCTAATACTCAATGTTAAATGTGACTAAAATTTCATCGTCGATTTAGATAAAACGTTTAAAACTAAGGGATAGAGATTATATATATATATTATATAGAGAATAATAAGGAAAAAATTATCGATGGCTTTTTTCATATAGAATTTAATTGTAATTATTGAATTACGTGACAACGAATCGAATTTAACGAGTTTAGTTCGTTAATGTGAAAATCATTTGCGTGTTTGGCTCGCTTATTGTATGCTAGTAAAATAGATGTAAATATGCAGTCATCAGGAAGTGCATGTACGAATCGAAATTGATTTCCATGCATGCCACAACATCCTAATGATTTTTCGTTGGAAACAAACGACTAATGATTGTATGTTGGTGTTTTGTTTTTTTTTTTTCGTTTTAGGTGCCAAGATTTAGCGACTATGGGCCGAGTGACAATCGACTGTCGCTGAATCGAGACGCGACTTTCTTCGACACGCTGGATGCTGCCAGACTGAGCAGAGCACGTGCCCGACAACACCACACCAATCTAATCGTTCCAGGTCAAAATCAAGTGCCTTCAACCCTACCGTCTCATGGAATTTTACGTGACAATAGTCCCAGAGGTATAAATTTCATTTCAGCCCATACGACACCTTGAAAACGATTATTTTCTAGCTCGGTTGATGGCTGATTTGCGCCACTCGTACTATCCATATTACGACAGTTCTGGGTCGATTCAGGATCAGGAATTGTTGAGGATGAATCGTTTGAAATGGGAACGCGCACGGCAACGTGAAGAGTATCAGGAAGATTTACGAAAACAGATTGAGGAGAAGCAGCGCCAGGCGTTGGAATCGGCCGAGCGGGAGCGGCGTGAAGAAGAGGCGTTGACGCGTCGTCTTGAACGTCAACTCGACCAGCTGAAAGCTGAACGTGAACGTGACGAAACGCGACGAGCTGCTCGCGAACAACGAGTAAATTAATCTGATAACACCGGTCAACACGATTTTTGGGTCTGACTTCTACATGTTAAATTTTAGAGTCTCCTAGGTCAAAAATGA
Source organism: Sisyra nigra (assembly GCA_958496155.1). Classification (NCBI taxonomy): domain Eukaryota; kingdom Metazoa; phylum Arthropoda; class Insecta; order Neuroptera; family Sisyridae; genus Sisyra; species Sisyra nigra. The sequence continues at coordinate 4,770,761 of OY292315.1, forward strand.
GAAAAATATTTTTTTTTTTTTTTGTTAAAGTTTGCTTTTGTAGAAATTAAAGCAATTTTATTTAAGTATCATTATATAGCCCAGTAAGTGGGTAGAAAAAAAAGCCTTTTGGCGTGCAAAAGGTGGGATAGATACGATTTTTGAATATGTTATTTACGAGTAAGTCCTGCTCATAAATTTCGCGCCGCCATCTTGAAAAATAGTTTCGTAGCATTATCTCTGCAACGGTTCACTTTACGACAAAATATGAAGTTAGCTAAATTAAAGAAGATAAAATTTCCTACATTCTATGTCTTAACACTTTTTTTGTACGCCTAGTATGTTAAGAGTTACAGCGGTACAAAAAGCTGGTTCCGTTATGTGTGAATATTGGATAACGATCAGATATCGAAAATCGCATATATCTGATGGCATTGAGAGTGAGGACGAAAATGAGGTACTATGGCCAATTCAACATCAGATGATTCAAACCTCTGAAAATGAATCAGAAGACGAAATTCAAAATGAAGACACAAATAAGCCCGGGTCATTTAAGAGAAAGATTAAATTTAAAAAAAAAAAATGTAGTAAATAATGTAGTTTCCCAATTTGAAACCCTGCCCGTAAAACTTCAAGTTAAAATTTTGTTGCGATTTGTTTTTCCACTTCTCTGATTTCACTTCCGTTCAATCCGTTTCACTTCTACTATGTGTCCCAGCACACATTCGATTTTTGAAAATTTTGATCTTTATGACCCTGTAATTCTTAACATACTAGACGTACAAAAAAGTGGTAAGAAATAGAATGTAGGAAATTTTAGCTTCTTTAATTTAGCTAACTTCATATTTTGTCGTAAAGTGAACCGTCGCAGGGATAATGCTACGAAACTATTTTCTTGCGCGTATAAACCAAGATGGCGGCGCGAGCGGTTAGGGATGGGCAAATGTATAGAATATATCGATATTTACAAGCAATATCGATACATGCAGAGTAAAAAATATCGATATATCGATATTTTCATCTCAGACGCAATTATTTGAAAAATTGTCAAAATATTCGAACTACTACGCATATATATCCGGTCAGACGAATCAATTTGAAAACAGTGGCAGCACTTATACCAAAACTCACGCGCTTTAGTTTACATTAATTAGCCTTTTTCCTCGGAAGATTTAAAAAGATCCGCTAGAGGCAGCACCGGTGGTGTGGTACATATATTTTGAATTCTCTATCGACAATAACGTTAAACGTATAGAATTATATTACTATCGGTCCTATTGATACTTTAGATTTGAATGCTACTTTATCTGACGATGACGAACAGTTTCTAAATTGTGGTAACTCGAAAGCACTTCAAAGGGGAAGACAATATTGTTTGAGTGACTTTGTGTAAAATATGAAGATAATAAGATTTTTTTTTCGTCAACTTGTGGTTTTATAAAAGGTGCAAATTTGACACCATCCTGCTTGTATCGACTATCAGACGTACAACAAGCGAATGCACAATGTTTTGTAGGCATGACAATTTTTTTAAAAATTTTTTTTGATCCCAATATTTATTTATTCTAATAATAAACAGACGTACGTTTGACGTTATTGTCAATAGAGAATTCAAAATATATGTACCGCCCACCGGTGCTGCCCCTAGCGGATCTTTTTTAAATCTTCCGAGGAAAAAGGCTAATTTATACTTACATGAAACGAACACAAATATTACAATTATAAGTGGAATAAATAATAATTATTATAAAATATAATAAAGCTTTTAAAAAAATATCGTATTTGATATTCGGAAATAAATATCGATTATCGATATTTTGAAATTAAAAATATCGCCGATATATATCGATTATTTTCTAAAAAAATATCGATATTTTGATATATCGATAGTTGGTGCTCATCCCTACGAGCGGTCGAAAACTTGGATTTATGAGCAGGACCTACTCGTAAATAACATTCAAAAATTGTATCTACCCCACCTTTTGCAAGGCAAAACTCCTAACTACCTGGGCTAATAATGAAGAATGATGAAATCATTATAAAATTTACTTATCGACGCGAATCAGACAAAAGCAAACTTTAAGAATTAAAAATTAAAATTTAAGAGTTTTTCAATGTCTAGAATCAGAATTTAAACATGAGAACAGAAACCCAAAAAAAAATTTTTTTTTTTGTTGACCGGTGTAATTAATTTAAAAAAATATATATAAATGTTTATTGTAGATGCGAACCAACACGGAATCGTTTTTGGTACGTCAACAAGAACTCCAAGCGGAAATCGATCGTGAAAAACGTAATTTGAAATATCGAAATGCCGGCTTGGATCCATTGTTTACGAACCGTTCGGAACCGAGTACAATAATTCGACGCTCGCAACTGCCACTGTACGATTCGCCGCCGTTGCCGACGCACCGCAGCCGCGTGCCGTACTCGTTCAACATTCCGCAGACGTCGATGTTCGCCAATACGACGAACCCAGCTAGGAATTACACGTACACGGATAATTTTTTAACGACCCGAAGTGATAAATCTAGTGAGATTCATAAAGTACAAACTAGTGATCATTTGTTGCGGGGTGGTTTGCCGTCGCGGCTCGATCACCATCACTCGCACTATCGATCGTTCGAGGACTCGATGCCGATGCCAGTATTGCGTACAAAGTCGCCGGTCGCTGAGAGTTTGAAATATTCACGGGTGGTTGACTCGCAAGCTTCGACGTCGACGCTTCGTCACACCGATGCTCTGTGGAAAGTAAGTGAATCGAACAAAGTTCTCATTTAATTCTTCATGTCTGATGACACAGGCCGTCACACCATCATATAGTAGTCCATTATATATTTTATATATGATATATTTTTGAACCGGAAAGTTATTGGTTTAACTAGGGAATTAGAAAAGATTTCTCCAAGTAACTTTCATCAATTGGATGAAACTGTTTATACAATACTAGCTGGTCCCCGCCCGCTTCGCTGAGCGTATCTAAATTATACTGATTGAATAATAGAAACTTTCATCCCATCAACAAAAAAAGACTTAGATCTTTGATTCATAGAAAGTTCATGAAAATTCGATAAACTACTTTTTCAGAAAGATATTTCATATAGCTATCTAGAAGAACTATCTTATAGGTTCTATACGTTTTTATGAATATTATAAAATACCTTTACTTGTGTTCTTTAAGTAGCCTTTAAAATTCGAAAATGTTAAATATATTTAACTCAGTTTTTTGCCAAGTTCAAATTTTTCAATAATTCAAAAAGTTGAGTAAGTGAAGTAATTATTGACTGTTAAAATATAATTTAACACGTTTATTTCTAAACATTATAGACATTCAAAAATTAACAATAAAAACAGTTTCAATGTTTCAAAAATTTTCATTATTAATTTATCGATGTTATCGGATGTAGAATAACGTATTATATAAATAAATATTATAAAAAAATGAAAAACCGACTTCAAAATATATAAAAACTCTTAAACAAGAAATGCACTACAAAGTAACAAAATAATGGCTTATCCTTGCAGTATCTACAACTTACAAATTATTAGGATGATACAATGTACAACTATTGTTATTTTTGGAGTTGGTGTCAGTCAATAAAATAAATATTAATAGTAATTTGTAAAAATTTTAAAAAGGTTTAGTTGGTAATTGGTATTTTGTAGTTTAAAGGTCGCTAGATATTGTTACAGTTCGAGTATATTGTTTAAAAGTTCATTTGAAAAATAATTTTCATAAGGTATTCTCGTTTTTTGCTAAGTACCAATATAGTCGTATTTCCTTGGCTGACACCAACTCCAAAAATAACAATAGTTGTACATTGTATCATCCTAATAATTTATAAGTTGTAGATACTGCAAGGATAAGCCATTATTTTGTTACTTTTTAGTGCATTTCTTGTTTAAGAGTTTTTATATATTTTGAAGTCGGTTTTTCATTTTTTTATAATATTTATTTATTTCTCGCGTTTTAGTGATCTGAAGTTTGATAACTGATTTTATTTTCTTGAAAATGGGTAAACCTACTAAACGCGCTGCTCATATGAGGCAGCGCCGTTTTGACATCCCTTTTGCCTTTAAGGATTACAATTTTTTGCTTTTAAATGTAATAACAAAACTAAGTGGATTACTTTTTTCAACAGAAAAAAAATTATCAAAATTCGGTTAAATGTCACTATTTCATCCCCTATCCTTAAGGGGTTGATTTTTTTCTTCAAATTCAAATGTGAACAATTTAAAGGTACGTTGTACGTAATAGAAACAAAATTTTCAAAATCGGGTTAGCCAGAAAAAATTTGTAATATTATTTCATCTCTAATTTTTAACCCCTTATGAGTGGAGTTTTTTTATTAAATGGATAGGAGATTAATTTAAATTTGTGTTCTTCAAATAAAAAAAGAATTATCAAAATCAAGCTATCCAATAAGAAGTTAATATTTCATTCCTTAGTTTTCAATCCCTTAGAAGTAGAAGATTTCCCTCAAATTAAAACTGGACCCCACGAAAAGCACCAGCTTTCAATTAAAAAAAGAATTATCAAAATCGAGCTACCCAATAAGAAGTTAATATTTCATCCCTTAGTTTTCAACCCTTTAGAAGTGAAAGATTTCCTTCAAATTAAAATGGAACCACAGAAAAAGCACTGGCTTTCAAATAAAAAAATACTTTTCAAAATCGAGCTATCCAATAAGAAGTTAGTATTTCATCCCTTAGTTTTTAACCCCTTAGAAGTGAACGATTTCCTTCAAATTAAAATGGGACCATTCGGGGAGCACCAGCTTTCAAATAATTAAAAAAATCATCAAAATCGCTTTACCCAGTCGGAAATGCTGAGGTAACAAACATAAAAAAAAAAAAAATACTGTCGAATTGAGAACCTCCTCCTTTTTTTGAAGTCGGTTAAAAAGACACTGTTATTGAACATTATATAGCATAATACAATGCTATTGACATTGAGTATTATATATATATATATATATATATATATATATATATATATATATATAATACGTTTATAATACGTTATTCTGTTCATACAACCAATATTCGAACTGAATCATATTGAATTTCGTATTTATAAGTATACGAATCATTGTCCTGTTTCAATTATTGAATAGAGTTGTAAATAACGGAAACGTTTCATCTCTTTTTCTCATACAAAAGATGATTTTATGTTTATTTATGTTGCACCCATTTAATTTTGTTACCACATATATTTTATATTATATAGATTTAAAGGCTTTTTATGAAACTATTGGAAGTCCATTTTTAACAATAAGTTAGTTACAAATAAGAATGAATGCAATCTGATATATTAACTTTAGTTTTTTTTTTACATTTTATACCTTTAATTTTACATATAGGCCAGTCAAAATCTGCAATACATTCGCAAAACATGATGTATCTCTGATTTTTTATGCAGGAAAACCCGTGAAATTTTTGAACTTGTTTCAGATTCTGCTCGGTATCTTTTAATCCTTGCATTTTTCTTCGAAAATTATTCTGTACGTTTTTTAAGAGCATTAAATGTGTTACAAAATAAGCCCAACCGGAGTTCTGCAGGTGAATGGGTTACCGAGTTATGGCACTTTGAAAATAGGCCAATTTTTTCAAAAACTGAAAACTTTGGTTTTAAGCCCTTTTTGGATCGAAGTTGCATCGAAACCAGTGATCCTGCGAGCAGAGCTTGTTGAATATAATTTGTAGACAATTTAGCGCTGATGTTGAAAATCTATACAATATACATCCTTATAGTTTTTATTTTTTTTTTTCATAATGTTCCATCAAATCAAAAATTATGAAAAAATCATGAGTGTAAAGGAATATAAAAGAAAGTTTCTGAGAAAGTTTGGTGTGTGAGACTTTTAAATAACATGGATAAAAAATTTTTTTAGATTTATTTTTCCTCTGGAAAATCGGCTTTTCTTCTGAGATTTTATTTGATAGTGTCATAACATCTCTTTTAGTCTTAGAAATTGGAAAAAAATCATCATTCATAAATATTAAATTTTACTATTGAAAAAAAAATAAAATCGAAAAATGGGAGATTTTTTGAAAATCTCGAAAATTGTTTGAGATAGGGCGCTAAAAATTTGGGTGAATTATATTTTGGGTGTTTATAGTCGCTTTAACATCTATGGTCATATCACGACTGTCTTACACACAGAAATATTCTGTAGGTTTTAAATTAAAATTTTTTAATCTTAAATCTAGGGATTCGACAGGGATCGAACCCAGAACCACTCGCGCATGTAGCGGAGAGAGCAATTGCTCTAACCACTGCGCCATCAGGTTCTGAATTATTTTTGTTTGATGTCAAATCGATCCCTCAACTGCAAATCGAAAAAGCCGTGGGGGCAGATTTGCCATATAAACCCCCGGCTATACCCTTTACAATTAAAGTTTTACTAAAGGTAATATCAGTATTATTTTATGATTATTGCCTATTTCTTATAATAATAGAATTTTAGATTTAAATCTTAGTTCAGAAATTGAAATTAGTTATTGTTTTGTTTTTTTTTTTTTAGATTCCCACTGTCCCGAAGAGCATAACATTTACCCGCAGTGATTCAGTGCCTGAAGGACGCAATCGTAGCGTGTTGACTCAACTCGGTGCAATTCGATTGCAACTGCAACAGGAGCAGCTGCGACTGGACGAAACGATGCGACGTAAAACGGCTTACAACTTATCCCGGCCGTGATAAAAAAAAAGAAGCTAAACAACAACCAGACAAAATGCCGCCACCGCCAATTTTCCATTACAACAAGCCCATAAAGAAAAATCTATTTAACAAACTCTTAATTTCTAATAATTACTGTGTTACTCTGATTAATATTTTAAATTATATATATATATATATATATAAAATTTACACATACATGTGATACATAAGAAAAATGAAAAAAAAAAACTACAAAAAAAAATAAGATAATATACTAAACTGATTGCCTTTATATTACAAATTTAAAATATTATTATTATACTATAGTTGATGTTTTTTGAATTTTAGACTTAGCAGAAAATGCGAACTTTGTTGAATCTTCCAATTATATATACCAAAAACAATTATTGAAGAAAATGAAGAACGAAAATGTTGCAATAAAACCATTTTTTTAATTTTATTTGAATAGATATCTAAAAAAAGAAGAAGAAAAATCGTTTATCAATGTGTTTTCCCTTGATGTATATATTTGAAACAGAAAAAAAAAAGCAAGTAAAACTTTTAACAATTCTTTACATTTTATTATCCAAATAAATTATACAAGTTTGCAGTTGTTAAAAATTTAATTCGTCACCAGGTTGTGGCACCGCTTGAACGTTTACTTTCTCGGGAGCGACATCGAATTGACGACCAATAATTTCACTGATTTGACGAGACGTTGTCGATTTCGTTAAGTGGTCTAAAATTAAAGTACCCCGTTTTGAGTTGTAACTGATGTTGACGAACTGACCAAATGGAGTCGTATCGACGCTGGTCGTTAAAACCTTGTTATTTTCAGGTGTCACGTGAATGATACGACCAACCAAATCGTTAATTTGGGAATTTCCCACGATTTGTTTTCCATTGGACCATAGATCATATTTAATGCCATAAAGTCCAAACAGTGAACCAATCGCTGAGATCATTTGATCGAAGGTGATTTGTTGTCCCGATGGAGTTTCAAGCAGGATCATTCCCCTGGTTTTATCGGAAAATCGCGGTTTTAAATCAACTAATTGAACATTGGCCCATTTAACCGCGGGACTTTTCACGTTTGAAGAACTTCCCGAAGATGTTATCGTAAGTTTCAAATTGTTTCCTTTACAGAGTTGAGTTTCTTCGATTATTTTTTTACTGGATTCAGGAAGATTTTTCATTGGGTCAAAACTGGTTTTTAGATTGTTCTCGATGAAATCTTTATGCGACTCGGCCACCCGTAACAAATCACCCTCAGTCTCGTAATAGACACAAACTTCATCGGTCGGAACCAAATGAGCTTTTTTCCGAAGCTTTTGCACCCGATTGATAATTTCTCGAGCGGTGCCCTCATCCAACATTGAAGTATCCGGAGTTACATCCAACAGAATCAACACGTCATTATCACTATTCGCTTCGTATTGACTCGATTCTCGTAGCGAAGAACTTGTATTGAAAATGACTCGAATTTCTTCCAAGTGAATTTCTTGACCGACCAGAACCATCGATTTGTCACTGATAAACTTTTGGACTTGGTCATCGGTCAGATCTTTAATCGCTTGAGTGACGGGTTTGAAATGATTTTTCAAGCGAAGCCCTAGGATTTTATGATCCGGTTCGGCACGGAGGGTAACCCCATATTTTTTTTTGTCCGTGCTGAGAGTGATCGTGCGTACATTTAATTCGGAGAGCACGTAGTGCTCCAAACATTTGATATCTTGAATGAATTGTGGATCTTGATGAATCACGACCAGCTCCGGCAGCGGATATTTGATCGGAATTGTTTTTCGATCGCGAAGAACTCGACCGAGTTCGATAACCGATTGCATCCGACTGATAGCACGTTCGATATCCTCAAAGATCAACGCCTTGTTTCCCACCGGTACCATACAATAGTGAATGCTGCCCTTGGCCGCACCACGTTGATCGGTTAGTTGTATCAAATATTGATACATCATTTCCGTGATGAACGGAGCAAACGGTGCCATTATTTTAACCATTATCATCAACACGTGAAACAGCGTATCGAGCGCATGGCGACAATCCTCGGGACCACCATCGCCTTTCAATCGTTTACGATTCATTCGCACGTACCAATTCGTTAGATTATCAATAAACTTGGTCAGGCGTGGAACGACGGTATATAAACGATAGGCAGCCATTTCTCTTTTAACAAACTCCAATAAAGATTGTGTATAAGACATGATCCATCGATCCATCATATTTTCATTTCGATCTAAAAGATTCACCACATCATTTTCACACACCTGGAAATTTTTTCCCGTATCCTGAACGTAACTTTCGATGTTTTGCATTAAAAATCGAAATGCGTTATACCAAGGTAAAAACACGTCCTTGATTACGTCACGGACGCCCTCTTCTTTGAATCGGAGATTCTCGGCCCGAACCACCGGGGAGTTGATCAGATACAAACGTAGAGCATCCGCTCCGTATTTTTCAATGACCACCTCGGGATTGGGATAGTTCTTTTTACGTTTTGACATTTTCTGTCCGTCCGAAGCTAAAACTAGACCGTTGGCGATTAAATTTTTAAACGGAGGCTTATTAAAGAGGGCCGTTGAAATTACAAGGAGCGTATAAAACCATCCGCGAGTCTGATCGATGCCTTCGGCAATAAAATTAGCCGGGAACAAATCGTCGAACTCGCGTTGATTTTCAAATGGATAATGTTGTTGAGCATACGGCATGGAGCCGGATTCGAACCAACAATCGAATACTTCGGGTACACGACAAAGTGGTGGATGTCCAGGCCGTTTTGACGGAATTGTTAACTGATCGATATTCTCTCGATGTAGATCCGTAACATTCGATCCGGTCAATTGATTTAACTCCTCGATACTCCCGATGCAGACCACTTCTTGTTTATCTGGGGATATCCAAAGAGGAATTGGTGTGCCCCAATATCGATTTCGGCTGATCGCCCAATCGCGAGCTTCTCTCAACCAATTTCCAAAACGTTTTTCTTTAATGAATTCTGGGACCCAGTACGTTGAAGCGTTGCTATTTAACAGCTGGTCTTGCATGTGCTCGACCCGAACAAACCACGATGGTACCGCTTTGTATATCAACGGCGTATCTGATCTCCAACAAAACGGATAACTATGCGTAGTTTGAGCGCTCTGTACCAGTCGACCACGAGCTTTTAAATGAGCTATTATATGAGAGTCGGCATCCTTCACATATTGACCCAGAAAGTCAGTGACGGGTGCCATAAATCGACCACTGGCATCCACCGGACAAACCGTTTCACCGTCCCGAGTTATAATTCCCGCGGCCAAATTAACACGAAAATCGTCTTCCCCAAAATACGGTGACTGATGTACGATTCCCGTTCCAGAATCGTCCGTTACGTAACCATCGACCAACACTCGAAAAGCACCGGTTTTCGCTCGATGTGCAAAATATGGGAATAGCGGCTCGTATTTAATATTTTCCAATTCGGATCCTTTCATGGTTTTTATCATTTCATACTGATCGGGTGTTTTATATAAAATTTCTAACAAACGCTTCTCCAGAAGGATATAAACCTTCCCAGTGGCAATATCTTTCACTTTGGCATAGACCAAATTAGGATTAACACACAACGACAGATTACTAGGCAAAGTCCATGGAGTTGTAGTCCAAGCCAGAAAATATTCATTGGGGGCGTTTACAATCGGAAAGTTAACGATCACCGCTGGATCGGTGACAGTTTTATAATTTTGTCCAGACTCGAAATTTGATAGCGGAGTATTACAAGCGGTTGAAAACGGCATTACTTTGACCCCCTGATAAACCAGACCCTTGTTGAATAGTTCTTTAAAGACCCACCATATGGATTCCATATACCAAGGATATAACGTTTTATAATCGTTTTCAAAATCGATCCAACGTCCCATTCTCTTAACGATCAACTCCCATTCTTTGGCATAACGCATCACAATCTTTCGACATTCGTTATTATAATTTTCCAGACCCATTTTTTCCACGTCCTCCGGTCCTTTAATATCCAACGTTTTATCGATTTCGAATTCGACCGGCAAACCGTGGCAATCCCATCCAAAACGCCGTTCCACATGAAAGCCAGATTGATGCGCATATCGAGTCACAATATCCTTAATAGTTCCCGTTAGTAGATGACCATAATGGGGCAAACCCGTTGCAAAAGGTGGGCCATCATAAAACGAAAACCTAACAACAAATGTTTAATTGACTTTTTATAGGGGTATAGATGCAAAGTTTCACCTGGGTTTTCCTTTCGATTGCTTCAGACATGTCTTGAACGCGTCCAGTTGCTGCCACAGCTCGAGAATTTTCTCTTCTTCCCGACTGAAATCAATCGTTTCGGGAACACGTGGAATTTGGCAGTCGGTCGCCATCATTGCATCATATACAAGCTGTCAATGGTTAAATCGGGAAAAAGTTAGGAAATTTCATTTAAATTTTATGTCAATGAATGATTTCTTTCATACCTTCAGCTCTAAGACGATGATTTTAGGGGTTTATTGATATTTCGTAGTTTTTTTTCCAAGTGAAAATTCTGCGTGTATGCACCTGGTTGTGTCGGCAGAACGTCACTAACTAACCTAAAAAAATTTTTTTAAAGTTTGGAAAACTTGATTGGGAAAAATTAGATTGAAGAATTTAATATCTTATCTCTGAAAAACGAGTTTTTCTTTATCTAAGTAAATTTTTCGGCAAACAAAGAATAAATGTAAGAATTACATTTGATTGCATCAACTGAAAAAAAATTTACCAGACCAAGAGGAACTTTAGAAATTAGAACCATTCGAAGCATTAAAAATTTCGTTTTTTGTCTCTATCCCTTGATTTATTTTAAGTTTTTTATCGATATTTCTCTATTTACCTACAAACTCCTTTCATTGGGTTAATTATCATAAAAATAAGATGCTCGTCAAGTGCATTTAAAATTTGCATTATTTTTATGACTAAAAATCGTTCTATGAACGATAAATCATCCAATTTTTTAATTTTTTACGAAAAATTGTGCGTCAAGTGCAAAAGGCAATAAGTGCTTCTTCATGTACATACATCGGAATTTTCGAACCCTTATAATACTTATAGTTAAGAAAATAAGTCTATCAAGTTCTTTTGAAATACTCAATTTGCATTATTTGATATTTCTATATGACTTGAAAATGTTTCATCAACTATAATCTATATAAATAAAATAATAGCTGTTTCGCAATGTTTGCTTTAAATTCAAAAACTACTGGATAGATTTCGATCATTTTTTTTTTATTTGGTTTTACTTCTTATATACTTGGTCCTTATCTAAAAAAAAAAGAATTATCACGATATCTTCATTAAAAACAAAGCAATTAAAGTTTTAAAAAATGCTATTTTTACAAGCAAAACGCGTTAAGCGGTGCATTTTTCGTCGCTTTGTTAGAGTGGGGCAAACGGTGTAATGCGCATGAGCTGGAGAGAAGATGTTTCTCCTTCCACTGCCTACTGATTATTTTATATTTGAGCGTCGACGACTTAATGCAGCTCAGCGAGATGTTAGATTAAAAAAGATTTTTTAAAATTCTATTTTCTATTTGTTTAGAAGTTTTAAAATATTTTTTGTAGCTTTTTTTAAAATTCTCTTTTAGCATTTTTTATATTTTACTGTAAATACAAATTCAAAATACATTTTTAAGTTACAACCGTTACAATAATCAAATTACATTTCAACACTCCTTTTTATTATTGCATATATTTTTTAATCAGAAAGAATTAAGTTAGCGAGAAACATTTTTTTTTTAATTAAAATTAAACTATATGCCAAAAAATTGCTCCCTCAGAATCCGCAATTTCTCCAAATGTATAGTTATTAATTTGCAAACTAAAAATTAAAATTGTTGTAAAATACAAAAAAAGTCCTTGTTTTAAGGTTTTTTTAAAATTGCTCCTTAAATGCTCTTTCCGGATCCGCAATTGCTCCAAGTGTATAGTTAATAGTTAATTAATAATTAAATTTTTAAGAAATTTTCAAACTCAAGAATTAAAATCGTTATAAAGCCAAAATAATTTTTAATTCAAATTTTATTTTAGTTCCCTATCTGCTCTTTTCATTACGCCAATAATTGATCAACTTTTTGCAATATTTTTAATAATCAATTATTTTTAACTATTTTTACACGTATTGTTGTACTATGACGTCACCAACTGCCGTTGGATCTTATAAACATGAATAGTTTAAAAATTGAATTACTAATTAACTATAGACCTGGAGCAATTGCGGATCCGGAAAGAGCTTTTAAATGACAATTTTGAAAGAAAAATCTAAAAACAGTTATTATTTTGGATTATATAGCAATTTTTATTTATTGAATTTACAAATTTAAAAAAAATTAATTATTGATTAACTGATAAGTAATAACTATACACTTAGGAGAAATAGCGAATTCTACAGGAGCAATTTTTTGGCGTATAGTTAAAAATGATCTACGTTAAGTTTTTTCCGGTTATTTTATATTTTTGCTTTCAATTTTTAAATCTTTTTCCTGTGTAAATTAAATATATTCTTGACATAATAACCTACGTAGACGACGTCGCGGGTATCAGCTAATTTATGATAATTTTCTTTTGAAATTTTGATAACTGTTAAAATTGGTAATCGTTCATTCCCTTTTTCTCTGAGCTTCCGTGCCTAAGTGGTCTAAGCTATGATATAGTGGGTATCTTAAATATATTATGATTTTTTATCGTTATATTATCTAAAATTCATAAATCAGGTGGGGTTTATAAAAATTTTCATTTTTAATGCATTTTCTCATTGTTTAGAAATAATTTTTAAATAAACCGCGCAATAGGACCAACCAAATCGGGCCACATCAGCGAAAATTCCCCAACCGTGTTCCACATCATTTTGGTTGTTTTAATTGTTTCGACGTTGGTCAAATTGTCGCCTGAGTCGAGTTGAGCTACTTAAACAGCGAGTCATTCACTGGTTAGTGTGTATTCGTAGCTCATTCAGTGCAATCGTTTAGATCCGTTTTTTAATTGTGAATATCTTTTATTTTAACCGATCAACAATATTTTGACGATGAGCGAAGGCAAGAGGTAACTAAGAAATGTTTACCAAACATTTGCCTACTTTATAGCCGTTGTAATTTTCTGTCAATTTAATAAAATTTCTCAAGTAGTTTTTCAATATTCCCATGTCATCATGTCGGCTAGCGGCTTGCATTTGTTCTGATACGAACTCATTTTGTGTGTGGCTCGTTTTAATCGATTTGCTTCAAGATTTTTCATATTAATCGCTTCAAATGACCGATGTAATAGTGTTAGTAAATTTATTTGTAATTTATTTGATTTCGATCGGACTAATTTTGTCCAAGCCACTTTTTGTCTTTGTTTGGTTGGTTGTCAGCCATGATAATGATCCGACTAAATTGAACAAAAATTTGCAACGTTTTCATTTTTCGAAAATTTCCATTGTTCATTGACCCTTGTTGTTTACAGTCCCGATGATTTGGCGACTGCAATTTTGCGACGCAAGGACCGTCCCAATCGTCTCCTCGTCGAGGAAGCCGTCAACGATGACAACTCGGTTGTGGCGCTGTCCCAGGCCAAAATGGACGAGTTGCAACTGTTCCGTGGCGACACCGTTCTGCTAAAAGGCAAGCGTCGCAAGGAGACCGTGTGTATTGTCCTCGCCGACGATACATGTCCCGATGAAAAGATCCGCATGAATCGTGTCGTACGAAACAATCTTCGTGTACGTCTCTCCGATGTGGTCTCAGTGCAACCCTGTCCCGACGTTAAATACGGCAAACGTATTCATGTCTTACCTCTCGACGATACCGTTGAAGGTCTCACTGGGTAACTTAAAAATCCCCCCTTTAAAATCCATTGTTCTAACTTAAAATTTTTTTAGTAATTTATTCGAAGTTTACTTAAAACCATACTTTCTGGAAGCATATCGACCAATTCACAAAGAGGACGCGTTTATCGTACGTGGAGGCATGCGAGCTATCGAATTTAAAGTAGTCGAAACCGATCCGGCACCGTATTGTATTGTCGCACCCGACACTGTCATTCATTGTGAGGGTGATCCAATCAAACGAGAAGAAGAGGAAGAGGCGTTAAATGCAGTCGGCTACGACGATATTGGCGGGTGTCGGAAACAGTTAGCTCAAATCAAGGAAATGGTCGAATTGCCACTGAGACATCCATCGTTGTTCAAAGCAATCGGAGTCAAGCCACCGCGTGGTATATTGTTGTACGGCCCACCCGGTACGGGGAAAACTTTGATCGCTCGGGCTGTTGCTAATGAAACTGGGGCGTTCTTCTTCCTGATCAATGGTAATATTTTGGGTTATTTTCGTGTTAAACGTTGGTTATTGTTTGTAAAAATTACGTCATCTTTACTGTATATTTCCATTTATTATTATGGTTCAATTTCATGCTCGATTTCCAGCGATTTTTGTCACGTGGTACGATTTCGACCAATGTGCTGCCAGGATTTTGAAATTGGTAAAACGATGGCTGCCATCTGAGCGATTTCAAGCTTCAACGATTTGACGCTAGCGGCGCTAGAGCAAAAATTTCAATTTCAAAATCCAGGCAGAACATTGATCGAAATCGTACCACGTGACAAAAATCGCTGGAAATTGAGCGATACATGAAATTGCACCCCCTGGAAATCATTTAAAAAAAAAATATTGAAAAGTGTTATGTCCCCCACCGTCCTTGTCACAGCTGGTCACATTTGTGAGACCCACCCCTCTTTAGTGTGACGTCACATATTTTACAATTTTACCTCTACAAATAGATAATAATTGAATTAAAACAGCAGTTCCAAAATTTATTTATTTTTTATTTAAATGATTTTTTAATAAAATTAACATCAAATCAAACATTTCAAGAAAATAACCAAAAAAAAAAACGACTAATTATATTAAAGGTCATACTTAACCATCATGAGTCCATGGACTTTGAACTGACACCTTAGATTAAAATAGATTTTGAAATGTGACGTCACGAAATTTTGGACCCCTCCCACCCCCTTGTCACACAATGTCACGCTTCGTAGACCCCCTCCCACCTCCTTAACGTGTGACGTAAATTATGGATGGCCCCTAATTAGTGACGTGTGGTCCATACATGCTATAGATGCGCCGCATGCCTTGCGATTGTAAGACGATTTTAAAAAATGAATATTTTTTTATGATTTATTCATTTCCTTTTTTAATTTACGTAATTGCATGCGTTGTAAAATGATTCTAAAAATACTAAATATTTTTATCATTTATAAATTTCTTAATTTACGTAATTATAAAAGGTATGGCTCATAAAATTGGCATAGAACACCAAATCAAATGAACGACAAAAGCCGAATGAATGCGCTGACGACCGCAACATGCGGCCGTTTGCTTTGAATTAGTCGCGCAGGCGCACTAGTATGGTCGAATACTATCTCTCTTGGCGTTTCACATTGCCGATTGACGGTTTGCAGATGCGGTTGACGTTTCAAATCAATATAGTGAATTTATTTGTTAGTGATACTGTTCGTGATTTATTTTCCCAGAGGCCATACAAATGTTCTGTTCTTTAAGATAAGAACTATTTTTGTTGTTTTTAAATATGTACATTATATGATGCGGTTATTGATGATTTTTGTAAGAAGGAGCGTTGAATAAGGCTAATTTTTTAAAAATAAATATTTTAATACAATGTTTAACAAATAAAAAAAATTAAAAAATCTTCCTCGCCCCTTCTGCTAACAGCATGCCCTGTTTTAAAAGTCACCGCACGCCACTGCCCCTAACATGAAATCATACCCCATATCCCTTTGCAAGGTATTCCGTAATCTGCAGATATTCTGATATGAAAAGCAATGATCAACGTTAAATATTTAAATTATCAATCATTTTTTATATAAATTTTAATTACTTTTAGGACCTGAAATTATGAGTAAGTTAGCCGGCGAGTCGGAGAGTAATTTACGAAAAGCGTTCGAGGAGGCCGATAAAAATTCACCGGCTATAATTTTCATCGACGAATTGGACGCGATTGCGCCGAAACGTGAGAAAACGCACGGCGAAGTGGAGCGTCGTATTGTCTCGCAACTGCTCACGTTGATGGACGGCATGAAGAAGAGCTCGCACGTGATTGTGATGGCGGCGACAAATCGTCCCAACTCCATCGACCCGGCACTGCGTCGCTTCGGACGTTTCGATCGTGAAATCGATATTGGCATCCCGGACGCCACCGGTCGTCTCGAAGTGTTGCGAATCCACACGAAAAACATGAAATTGGCCGAGGACGTGGACCTGGAGCAAATTGCCGCCGAGACGCACGGCCATGTCGGTGCCGATTTGGCTTCGCTCTGTTCCGAGGCAGCACTACAACAAATTCGTGAAAAAATGGATCTTATCGATTTGGAAGATGACCAAATTGACGCTGAGGTTTTGTCCTCGTTGGCTGTTACCATGGAAAACTTTAGAGTACGTCATTTACTTGGGTTCATTTGTCTTCTTGCTAATTTTCTTGTGTTTTCAGTATGCCATGACCAAGAGTAGTCCAAGTGCACTTCGTGAAACGGTCGTGGAAGTTCCCAACGTTACATGGGAGGACATTGGCGGCTTACAAAACGTTAAAAAAGAATTACAGGAATTGGTACAGTATCCGGTTGAACATCCCGACAAATTTCTTAAGTTTGGCATGCAACCGTCGCGAGGTGTACTGTTCTATGGGCCACCGGGTTGTGGTAAAACGTTATTGGCCAAGGCTATAGCGAATGAATGTCAAGCGAATTTTATATCGGTTAAGGGGCCAGAATTGTTGACCATGTGGTTTGGTGAATCTGAAGCAAACGTTCGCGATATTTTCGATAAGGTATTGCATTGAATATGGTGGCGATTGTTGTAGACATTTGGGGTCTTATACATGGAATTATTTTTTAGGCTCGATCGGCGTCACCTTGTGTATTGTTCTTCGATGAATTAGATTCAATAGCAAAATCTCGTGGTGGTAATGTGGGAGACGCTGGCGGCGCAGCTGATCGAGTCATTAATCAAATTTTGACTGAAATGGACGGAATGGGGGCGAAGAAAAATGTCTTTATCATCGGAGCAACCAATCGTCCAGGTAGAGTTGAAATAATTTTAAATATTTTAAGTGGTACGAGTTCATTTTTTATTAATTTTATTTCTATGTTTGGGAGGGGGGGATAAACTACACTAGAAATTTTTGTAACATCACTATTCGTCGCCTTGGTAATGAGCTTGATAATCCGGCAAAAATCATTTGGATTGCTTACTTGTTAAAATTGGTTCAAAAGTCTATTCTTGTCTGTGTTTCTAGAACTATTTAAATTATTTTTTTTTAAATGGGGTACTTACCTAGGTTAGGGTGCGGTCCCATGCATCGCTCGGTTTCCAGCGGTTTTTCGTCACGTGGTACAATTTTGACCAATGTGCTGCCAGGATTTTGAAATTTGTCAATTCATGGCTGCCAACTGAGCGATTCTAAGCTTCAGCAATTAACGCTAACGGCGCTCTTGCCACTCCAAACAGCTGATCTAACCTCCATTGATAATATTAATCTTTTATTTCTTAAAAATTAAGAAATGCTAGTTGTATTTACGTGTGGCGTATGTCAAACAATTTGTGAGGAACATAATAAAAGTGTCACGTATAACAATTATTAAGAATAAAAGATTAATATTATTAATGGAGGTTAGATCAGCTGTTTGGAGTCAAGGTTGTTAGATACATAAGGTATGCTCACTTGATTAGGCGGAGTTTCTTTGATCTCTAAAAATGACGTCACCGGATTTTTGTTTCTGACAGAAGCCAGTAGAGGCGTTAAAGGCCGTTACTTATCTTTGATTTGTAGGGGATTCCACCTGGTGACTGCATTTGGTTGGCACTACTATATTTAATAAAATATGCTTTTTATTTAGGTTATATTAAATCCTTTTAACAACAAATTTAAATTTCAATATGTCAATAATTAATTTTTATGAACATAATAAATGTTAATTTGATTTTTCTTTGTTATTTTATTTTAATTGAATAATGAAGATATATTTCTTCTAGAATCTATACTTTACATAGCTATAAATTTTGAATTCCCGCGTCAGTCAACAAACCAGTGTTTTGATACGATATATCATCATTATTCAATTCAAATAAAGTAATAAAGAAAAATCAAATTGATATTTATTATGTTCATAAAAATTAACTATTAACATAGTGAAACTTATTTTTTTTTTGTGAAAAGAAGCCCACCTTTTTTAACTAGATAAACCTAGAAAGATTACAAATAAAAAGGAATATAAACAATATTGCTAAAAAAGTTTAAAATAAAATAAAGTGTATAAAAAAAGTTTTATTTTGAACTTTAACTGAGCAAAATGAAACGAAATGAAATTTCAAACTATAGAGCGTAATAAGAACTTTGCGCAATAAGAACAATAGTAGCGATAAGAACCAATTATAGCAGATATCTAATGGCTTCTGTCAGAAACCGTAATCCAATGACGTCAGAGCAAAGTAATAACCTTGAAAGTGAGCACCCCTTGGTTTGGAGTGGCCAGAGAAATGCTACCTAAGCGCCGTTAGCGTCAATTGCTGAAGCTTAGAATCGCTCAGTTGGCAGCCATGAATTTACAAATTTCAAAATCCTGGCAGCACATTGGTCAAAATTGTACCACGTGACGAAAAATCGCTGGAAACCGAGCGATGCATGGGACCGCACCCTAAGAGATCATATTTGAATTGCATTAACTGCGTTATTTATATTGACAAAATGATATATTTCGAAATATTTTGTCAACTGATGCTAGGTAAAATTTGAAGATAATTACATTCATTATTTGATAATTACAAAGGATCTTAAATCACTTTCATAAACAACAGTTTATATGGGCCCATAATTATGAAAGTGGTCTAAGTCATATATTTCTTGTTTCGAGATATTTAATGAATCGCATTTGAATAAATTAATAAATATTTTTACATTATGCGAAATTTTAATTTTTATATATATTTTTTTTTTGTGTTTTAAGTCGCTTTAACAGCTTAGGTCATATCACGACTGTCTAAACACAGAAAATTTCTGTTGGTCAATTTTAATCTTAGGTCTATGATTCAAAGGGAATCGAACCCGAACCACTTGATGCATGAAGTGGAGAGAATACTGCTCTAGCCACTGCGCCAATAGGTGGCCCTTCATAATTTTATTAGTCATGATTAATGGAAATTTATTATAGATATGAAATTTTGTGTGAATTTCATAGAGAAATGTTATTTTTAAAGCTTGAATTGACTTAGACCATTTTTAAAATTAATTGAATGTCCTATAATTGACTTGAAGTAATAAAAAATTGTGATTTTTATTTGAAACAACAACTTTAACTAAATAATTCATAAACATTTATTAATCATTTTTTTTAAAAGTAATCCATTTTTATAATAATTTCAAGTTTTTAAGATTTTTAAAATGTACCTGAAAAACTGGAGGGATGTATGGTAGTAAACACATCATAAGATCATTATGTTTTTCTTTCGTTACTGGTCTAGTGGTGTTATATAATGGTAGTAATTGAATATTTTCGTATATTTTTAGTTTTCCTCTATTAGGTGAAAGATCCAAAACTTGGAATTCAGAATCATCTTCAGAAGTCTTATAAAACATTTTATAAGGTTCATTTTTCAAGATTCTCATCCATTGAATTTTTAGCCAAGAGACAGATTCACCCGCGATATTTTTTACTCTCTTTGTTATTGATTTTTCAAGTGATTTCGATTTTTGATCAATTCATAATAATGTTTAGGATTGTATAAGTAACTTGCGTTTTGTATTTTCATCTCTATCAAACCAAAATCACGGTCATTCGGTTGAAAGGAAAAAAAAATTATAATTTCTTAAAATTGTTGACTAAGACCACTTTCATAATTAATACTAAATGAATTCCGTATAACGTGGTAATTACAACTACTATCTAAAGGTTCATTTTTGACGATATCGTAAAAATAACGTTGAATAAATTTAATTTAAAATCATGTCGTGTGAAATAAGTGATAAATTTATTTTTTTTTTAATTTTTTACTTAGACCACTTTCATAATTAATGGCACATATACTAATTGTTATGACGTCACTATTCGTTTCCATGACAATGAAATACAGCATAATTATTTTGTTCCATTTGTTTAAAGCAAATTTTAGAGGTGGCTATGGCTATGAGTATGAGATCGTCAGCGAAAAATCGTTTGGATTGTTCATTCTTCATGACAGTTATCACATTCTATCTCTATAAGAAAATCAATTCAATAGTTTCTTTTTCTCTGTCTATTTTGTATTATTCAAAGAAACATAATGATCCTGATATGAGTCTCTTCTTTGCTTTTGAGAATGGTATAAGTCCACTTAAGAGTGGGAAAACATTTATAACGAAATTCGGTTACTACGAAATAGTACTATGAGGTCCAAACTAAATATGCACAACTAAGATTCTATATGATTTCTTTTCTTAAGATGAAATCGTTTAAGGCGAAATTTTTTACTAATCTATATGGAAAGTAAGAGAGTGACTGAGCTTTGTTCGATTGAATGTTCATAATAATAATTGAATACATTGTTGATAGCACGGGGGGCTTAGGGTTTTGCTTTGAGTAATTTTTTCAAATTAGTCTTTCAACTTTAAACTTTTTTGTGATATCAATCATTTAGTAACGATTTAAATTTTATTATTATATGCAGCCTATGTACGTTCAAAACATTCAATAACTATTTCAATGTTAATGGATAGGCAATCCCTTATTCATCAATGGATGCCAATAAAGTGACCATATTTTTTTATATTTAGTTAAGTTAAATAACTTAAATATGATTTTTTAAATAAAAATTATACATAACAAATACTTTTTAAGGATATAATAAAAATTATATATGAGGAATTTTTTTAATCAGAATTACTGAGTACAAAACTTTTTATATTTTCCAAATGATTTAAAGCGTGCCGCGTGTTTTGATATGCAACATTTTTTCGGTTCAAATTTTGTAAAAATAATTCTAGTTGAAATAAATATTGAAAATAAGAACCTTTTAAAAAATTTGGGACAATCCGGGACAAATATTGCTTCTAGAAAAATTCGGGACTGTCGCGGCCAATCCGGGACATAATATGGTCGCCTTGATGCTAATGATCTCGTCATAAACAAACTTGAACATTTTTTTTCTCATTCTTTCTTGGTGTATTTGGAAGAAAATCAAATCATTCTTGATTTGAACCGCTTATTTGAAATGGACTTATAACCGTTCTACCCCTGTTTAAAAATACCTGCTTATATTGGGATCTTTAAATTGTGTTCTACAACAAGGAAGAAAGAGACAAGAAAATGTTTGAATGAATTTTTCCATAATACAGAGTGTGATGGCTGTTTTGGCGAGTGAGCAATCCAAAATGGTTTTCGCTTACGATCTAGTCACAGCGACCTTTAAAATTTTCCAAAATCAAGTGGACTAGGAACTATGCCCTGGCATATTGACAGGCAAAATTTACATAGGAAAATAACTTATAATTTTATTTCTTTTCTATTGAAATTTTGTGTATCGTTAATTCTTTAGGAGCTTCAACGAATTCACTATCATCAAACCGGTTTTAATATTAGTTGTAATGTCCTTTATAAGCAATTTTTACTTTCTTTTACTACTATATAGATAGTAAAGGATGTATTGTAATCGGGTCGAATTTTCGAATTCGAGCTTTCACCGGAAATATACATATAGGTTCTGTTTATATGTATAGTTATAAAGTACTTATAGTTCTTTTAACTAACAGCGAGTTTCATAAATGAAAGTAAAAGAAAGTACTGTGACGCCTCGCAGCAGATATTTTTTTTTTCAATATTTTTATCTCTGTTGCATTTATTCAATTTCACCACTAATTACATTAAGCTTTTTGGATGTATTGTATTAACTAGATCACATTTCTTTTTCCAAAATGATGAACATTTATCAAGATTTTTTTAAGAATTTGTTAAAAACTCCTAGTAAGCATTTATTGTCGTCATAAACTAGTTTTAGTCAAAAATGGACTTGTACCACTTTCAAATAAAACCGCTAATATTTGAACTTGACTATTTGAATAGCAATATAAAATTTCATATTGAGTGTGTATTTTTTTTTTTTTGTTTAGATATCATCGATCCGGCAATTTTGCGACCTGGTCGATTAGATCAATTGATTTACATTCCGTTGCCCGACGAAAAGTCGCGAGAGTCGATCTTCCGAGCAAATCTACGCAAGTCGCCGGTCGCTAAAGACGTAGACCTAACGTACATCGCCAAAATCACTCAGGGCTTCTCTGGCGCCGATTTGACTGAAATTTGTCAACGCGCCTGCAAGCTGGCGATTCGACAAAGTATCGAGGCCGAGATTCGTCGTGAACGTGAACGCGCCAACAATCCAAACGTAGCAATGGACGTAAGTACCTAACTCGAAACATTGACCATGTTCAATCTAAACCAGTGATTTCCAAAATCAGGAATATTAATTTTCATATAATATTTACAAACAAATAAAACTTAATGGTGTATTTAGTATAAGGGTTGGAAATCGCTGATCTAAAACGTACAATACTGTTGTTTTTCTTTGTCAAATTTTTCCAGATGGACGAGGAAGATCCAGTGCCGGAAATAACGCGGGCTCATTTCGAAGAGGCGATGTTGTTTGCACGTCGCTCTGTCTCCGGCAATGATATTCGTAAATATGAAATGTTCGCTCAAACTTTACAACAATCGAGAGGTTTTGGAACTAATTTTAGGTGAGTCAAAAATTTCAAAGTGGAATTTGTAATTCGAGAAAATTAATTTGAATATTTTGGATTGTAGATTCCCTAATCAAGCGGCAACAAATCCAACTCAGGGTGGTGGTACGGGTGGCGAGCAGGGAACGTTCGAAGATGCCGCCGACGATGATGATTTATACTTTTAAATATAAAGCAAATGCGTTTTATTAATTTTTTATTTAGTCCAGATTTCCACACGAAACATTTATTTCACTTGTGTTTCATTAAAACTATAACAATACAACAATGTTCTCTAAACTTGAGTTGAAGTGCATTGAACATTTTTTTTTTTTCTTTAAATTTAATATACATTGATAACTTATCTATACAACTGCAGTTATTCAGTTCATTTCAGTTATCTGAAATTTTAATTTGTTTTTTCTAATAATAGACATGGAATAATAGAAGTTATGTAATGGCTATTTAAATTACTTTAATATATTGTAGGTTGATATAATCGGATGTTTCTTCTTGTAAAATCGGAAGATTGAAGAACTTTTTTTTTGCGTTATAAGAAGAAACGTACAAAATTTGTCTTTTTTGAAGAAAATAATGAAATAAAAGTAAATTTATTTACACCAAAAAAAAAAAAAAATGAGAGCGTTATTCTGTTGAAGACCTGACCAGTTCCTGCACATAGTTAATATGACATTAACATTTTTATTTTAGAAATTATTAATATGCTTTTAAAAGTTTGTATAAATTAGCAAAACGAGTCTCTATAAAAAAAAAAAACAGATGGGAACCTTGGACTGTTATAACGACACTATTTAGGAATTTTCTCTATTTATATATTTGTATTGATTCTGCAAAAAATGCATCGAGGTCGTTAGATATCAGAAAAAAAAAGATAAGGAAATTATATAAAATGTATCTTGTAGATAAAAAAAAAATTTTGTCTTTTGTTTTACAGATTGGAAATAATTTGAAAATAAAATTGGGGTAGAAATACATTTCAAGAAATGATCGTATCCAAATTTACCCGAAAATTAATAAAGCCTTGTTCACATTTTTCTTTCATCTGGTAAGCAAAACCTGACGACAGTTTCCCTTAATTTATTTTATTTTTCTTTACTCCAAACCCAGAACAAGTCCAAGACCCTATCAAATAGGTCCTTTTCAGAGGATGGAACATATACCAAGGATCTTATAATTGGTGGAAACATTCAAAAGACTAAGTTTTAAATCGATGATTTTCTTCTATAAGAAGCTAATCCTATATATTCCAGTTCCAGATTAATCAACCCTTATTTAGTATTGGATTTTATTCTTCACCTACCCAAAACAATGACGGATTTAGCAGCCGGTTGAGTAAGTTGCAGTCTTTAGCAGCAGATTTTAAGTGCGACAAATCATAAATTTATTAATTAATAGTCTTGTAAATTAGGGTATCGAATTATAAAGGTCGGTATAAAAATTAAATGTAATTTTTTATTCATTATAGGGTTTAAATAATAGGGGTAGGCATTTTATTTTAGTGGGTCAAAAACGAATAGTCAGTGATGAGAAAACGAGTGGCTTCGTTAGGGGTTTGGGGTAGGGTAAATTTTTCCGGGTCGAGATTTCGAGTGATTGGAAGAAGATTTATTAATAACCGTGTGGTGAGTAGGCAAGTGAATGTGTGTGGGGGGAGGGGTGGGTGGGTGAGTTTATGTCACCCGTTGAGGGGGTTGAGGCCGTGTTGAATATTGATCGTTTTCAGGTGATCGCAATCGGGGCAGGTGATTGGTCGAAATAATTTTGTTGGGTGTTCGACAGGTGGCTGTAGAGGGCGAGCATTTGTTCGGCTGGTGGCCACCGGTGGCGCGGCGCTCACTCGACCAGCGACGACTCGATTCCGCACAACTCGAGGCTGGACTTGTGACTGACATTTGAGTGATTTTCTCTATCCGTGCAAAATTATACAGTGGTCCGGCTTCCAAAATTACGACTCGCTCTCATGGACATGTGTGCAATTGTCGAGACGCTATCATCCGAATTCGGCACGTTTTCGCGATCGTACCGCGCCTAGAGCTGATCGAAAACAGCGCGATTCGATCCGATTCATGTGACATACACATACACACACACACACACACACATATATATATACTCTCTCTCCCTTTTGGCTTCGCATATCGCAACGTTCGTTCGATCGAACACACAC
The DNA here is from genome assembly GCA_958496155.1 of Sisyra nigra. Lineage (NCBI taxonomy): Eukaryota > Metazoa > Arthropoda > Insecta > Neuroptera > Sisyridae > Sisyra > Sisyra nigra. Next base: position 4,796,375 of record OY292315.1, read on the forward strand.
ACACACACACATACATACACAGAAAATCCACCATCTTTGTGAAAAGCCACCAGTCAAACGGGACACAACCTCAATAATATTCCGTTTTTCCCAAAGAGTTTATCGCGACAACATTTCCCGGATTCAAAATAATCTATATACGTAATAATCTTGAAACTATGTGCAACTGATCGTGTTGAGTGCAAGGACTTTACTTCTAGTACAGTGTGTGTTTTTTTTTATTCTTTTGCCTCCTAAAGGACGATTGCTTCTTTCTGTTTTTTTTGGTGTCGTGTGTAATTTGAGCGTAGAACAACACGACGAAGATGAGTCGAGCAACGGCTCAACGCATCCAGGTGCCGGACGAGCTCCGTGACGTGCTGCTGGAGTTCACTATCAGCTACCTGCTCGAACAGCCGCACGACGTTGTCGACTACGCCGTCGAGTTCTTCACCCGGTTGCGAGATCATCGTCGAACGGTGCGCGTCGACGGCAAAGACTTGCCCTCACCGGACGAATCCGTCATCTCCAAGGAAGAAGGTCAGTCGACAAAAAGTTTCACTTAAGCATTACATAAGCAACCACACTATCTCTACTCAAATACGCATACATACACAAAGTAAACATCTAATAAAATTTCAAGGCTTTAACTTTATAAAAAGGGACACCAAATCTATCTATCTACGAAAGTATTGATAAACTAAGGGTTAGGGGTGTTAATTAATTAGCGGTTCATTGAGTCGTTCGACACGATAAACTCGACCAACTTTTACTTGTTTATATGACACTTTATATCAAGTGCATACTGTTCTTGAGGAGATCTAGAAAAAATTAAGTAGGTGATGCATTCATATAGATATAGATTTTTTTATCGCTTTTTACTGACACAGTTGGCAATAGTTGTTCGATTTATTGTTATAAAATATAGGAGCTATAAAAAGTGGGCTGATCTGGCACCAAATTTTAAATCGATCGATGCCTTGGAAAATTTCGGGGGGTGGGGGCAATAATAAGTAAAGTTCTGCATCGTTTAAAGTTTTAAATGATAGAGCCAAAGGCAATTCCGCTTATCATAGTGGCCCTTGAAAACTTCAATATGTCGTGATTATCAACCAATGAAAGTTCTTAATTTTTAAACAAGTTATAGATTAGTTGATCCCAACTATACGTGAATCTGGGTTTTCAATACTTGGATCAATCACATTGATTTATATCTTCGATAACTCAAACACCAGATAGTTATCAAGAAAATTTTTAAGTAGCATAATTATCAAATTTGTCAGTATTTTTTTTTTTTGACGTGATCACGTCTTATAAATTGATGAACTACGACAGCCAGTCTGAAAAAGTGTCACGTTCCATTTGAGGCTGTGCGTGCAAGCGAGAACGCGATACAAGCGATAGAGAGGTGATTGTTGAATCCTAGACAACGTGTTTTGTGTTGGAAATTGATTTCCATTATAATTTTCAGTTTGATTTCATTTTGAAAAAAAATCTTAATTTTCAATTAACCCTTTCTTTGTTTTATACAAAATAATGACCATTCAGTGATAATAATTCAATTCATAAAAGTATGCAATTTTTCATTAATGTTTCTTTATGATGTTATCACGTAAAACTATCTTTCGTAAACCGACTTTACAGTCAGCCAATTTTTTCTATTTTCAGAGGTCTTAAAAATATTAAACTTGAAAAATTACTTTTTTTGCTACTAAAAAGTGGTCATAATTTTGGGGTTTGTATCTTAGCAGACATATGAGATATCACTTAGTGGTATGGTTGACTAGATAGTTGCCCCTATACGCCAGTGATCCTAAGTTCGAATCCCAATGAAAATCCAAGATTATTTTGCTAATGACCATACTTAGTACTTAATGCGACCTTAAACCGTTTTTAAATTTTTACTTTTTTTTACTACTATATAGATAGTAAAGGAAGTATTGTAATCGGGTCAAATTTTCGAATTCGAGCTTTCACCAGAAATATATGTTTTGAAGTCCCCTCAGTCCAAAAAAGTGGTTTTTAGAAACATGTCTGTGTGTGACAGCCATATCGTATCGAAAGCTTTATCCGAATTACACCAAACTTGAAATCTGGCCTCCATATTATATCTAGTTGGGTCGCGAAGCTTTTGGTTGAAATCGGTTAACCGAAAGCGCCACTTTACTCTAGGAGTTTTGGAGCTTTTTCAATTTTTTTCGAAAACGACTCTAACATATAGTTCTGTTCATTAAGTTATAAAGTGTTTATATTTCTTTTAACCAACAGCGAGTTTCATAAATGAAAGTAAAAGAAAGTACTGTGACGCCTCGCAGCAGATATTTTTTTCTCTTTCCAGTGGTCTTAAAAATATTAAAACTTGAAATTAATTTTCTTACTACTAGAAAGTGGTCATAATTTTGGGATTTGTATCCTATAGTAGACATATGAGATATCACTTAGTGGCATGGTTGATTAGATAGTTGCCCCTATACGCCAGTGATCCTAAGTTCGAATCCCAATGAAAACCCAAATTTTTTTTTGCTAACGACCTTAGTAGGTACTTGATGCGACCTTAAACCATAGAAAAAAGTAAAGAAGATAAAATTTGGCTCAAATTTGTTTTTAAATTTTTTTAAATCAGTCTTTGAATACAAACATTTTTAGTACACGATGGAAAGACAAATCTTAAAACATCCAAGTGATCTTTGAAAATTTTAATGTGTCTCAAATTTTAACCAATGAAAACGTTTGATTTTGCTCAGCGACCAAATAGCTTAAAGCAAAGCATAGATTACTTGATCAAAACTAAAGTGGAATCAATAGAAAAATGGCGTTTAAGTTCCCAGTAGTTGACGATGTCGATTTGTATATCATTGATAAGTTAAAAAATTGCCCTAATGCACCGACTCTTTTGATATTGTTTACATTTAATAGGTAACAATTAGTAAGTTGAAGCTTTTTTATCATTTTGTTGTTGATCTGTTAAAACGATTGTCAATTTGAAATTTATTCACAGGCTCATTTACACTTTGATTAGTGCGAGTGATTAGTTAAAGTGTGCTGTGCAAGTAGTACTGTACTGTTTAGCTGCTACGCGTAGTTTAATTGCAAGGTGTACTAAAGATACTAGGATACTTTTTGCAAGGCACACTTGGATCACTCACAAAAATAACTAATCGCTAATCACTCGCACTAATCAAAGTGTAAATGAGCCTTTAGATGTGAAAAATTTAAAGATACAATCATTTGTTATTACATATGGTATTGCTTAGATTGAAATTTATTTAGATCATTTTAGATTAGTTTGCTTCTCTTAACCTCTGAAACGTTTATAGGTTAGTAAAGAGTTCGTTTTATATAGTGATGAGTAACGAAAGTGAGCGTAAGAGAAGGGCAATAGTTCAAGAAAATGTTTCCTCTGATCGCTCTTCATCGTTTCTTTCTTAAGCCTTTTCTAGACTTACTGATCGCTATGTGTAATGTGCGGACTATGTATGTATGTCGTCGCCACAAATTTCATAGACTTCTAAAGACTTCAATAGATCTATTAAAATTAGTAATAAAAAAGTAAAAAAAAAATATTGATGATGCACAGATGTGAAGCTTAAAAGGCTTAAGATGCTGTAAAAAGTATTTTTTACGATTGACTTGTTTTAATCTACGTTCTCGCGATGTGGGAGACGTTCGTATGACGTAACAACAATCGTAACTCTAGAAATCACGAAAACTGGAACAAAATAAAAAAATATAAATACATCGACCGATAGTTTTTTGTTTCCTTATGCCATGTCTGCTAAAAAATTTCGACATTTTCCTTACAATTAATATTGTAAAATTTCAAATATTTTACGTCAAACTTCTTATTCAACGCCCACTCTTGACATTTCTGCCATTTGGTGCCGCGCCAGTAGTTGGTTTTGATTGTTTTTGTTTGTGTACTTGACGTCTGCAGGTGCAGGACAGTTACCAAGATGCATAGCGTTCATGGGTTCCCCCCCCATTGCAGAGGGAGCAGGTTGGAGTCGGTAGGATACCAACAAGGTTATTAGATACATAAGGTATGCTCACTTGACTAAGCGGCGTATCTTTGATCTCTGAAAATGACGTCACTGGGATGATAGGCAAACGCGGGAATTCAAAATATATAGCTAAGTAAGGTATAGATTCTAGAAGAAATCTTCATTATTCAATTAAAGTAAAATAACAAAGAAAAATCAAATTTATTATTATTATTATTTATTATGTTCATAAATAAATTTCAAATTATGAGGCGCAATAAGAACGATAAGAACAACCAGAAACAATGACAGATAATAGCCGCTTCTGTCACTTGTGTCAGAAACGTCAGAAAGATCATGCCCGATCATACCCGATCTAAAAACCCGATCGTCCCAGTGACGTCAAATTCAAAGTGAGCACCCCTTGGGATACCAATACGGTGCAAGTGCTCGCATAGGTAGTCGTGTCCCGTGGCTGTTTGGAATGCTGCGATTGACACCTGGCTGGTGAGAAGTCATGGGATAGGGGATTCCAGTTAGGATTCCCATTTTTTCCCTTGTGCTTCATTTTTCTGAATATTGTAAGAATGCTAGCTGATAGTGCTTGCAATGTGGTTCTGAGCTGATGTTAGAAACATAAGGGTTGGCGGTTGATTTAGAGAGGTGCCAGAAGTCTGCTTTTTCATTTTCCAAGATACCAACATGATTGGGAATCCTTTGTAGAGATAGGTGTCAGTCTGTTTTAGCAAGACTGTCCAAGGCCACTCGATATTTGTTGGTACGGACGCAATCGGTGGGATAGTTAGAGGCTAGTGCTGCTATTGTAGCTTGAGAATCAAGACAGCTTTATGGTACTGCTGTAAACTGTTTCTACTTCCCCATCAAAACAGCTGAGAGGTCCTCCAGCTGCAGGGTATCCTTCAAATACATCGCTGTATTAATCAGCAACAGTCTTTCCGGGTCCTGGAATGAACAAACCATCTGTATAGATGTGCAGAAATTCTGACTTTGGGTACATGAAGTGGATGCTTTCTAAAGAAACTTTCCGTAGCTCTCGATATCTATATATATAGGATTTTTATAAGCTTTGACCCATTAGTCGAAGGGTCACAGTGGGGAGTTGCCTATACGTATCGTTCATTATATTAACAGGAATTGGATCACCTAATTTTATACCATATTGATTTATTAGTTCTTCTAATATTCGTCAAACGATGACTCCCAATTTCGAAATTAATTCACGTAAGAATCTATCGATTTTTACTAAAGATAGTCGAAACGTTAATATGTCACAGAAAGAAGACTGAGAGAGCCAGATCGCATGAATACACGTGCTGCCATCTACTCCGAGTAGAGGTGTTTGGAACTATTCTTTAGTCAGTTTGTGTTCCTTTCTCCACCGGTCTACACTCGGAACGTCTGAAGCCATAGAGAAGGTTCTCTCTGTCGAAACATACTCGGAACGCTTTTCTTCTCTCTCATGAGCATAGATAAGTCGTAAGCTATCGCAAAATAAGTAGAGCTATAATTCTTAACTGAAATACATTTAATGTATAAAGAAAGCAATATTATATTTGATTCTATTATTTCGTTATTTTTTCGAGACTTCTGCAACTTCTGAAATAATAGAATCAAATATAATGTTGCTTTCTTTATACATTAAATGTATTTCAGTTGAGAATTTTAGCTCTACTTATTTTGCGGTAGCTTACGACTTGACTATGCTCATGAGAGAGAGGAAAAGCGTTTCGAGTTTGTTTCGACAGAGAGAACCTTCTCTATGGCTTTAGACGTTCTGAGTGTAGACCAGCCCCCTGTCACTTAGATACGAGAAATGCTAAAAAAACGTGACCGATTTCTACAGAAATCTGTGTTGTTATAAGAGTCATACGTCTCAAACAGCCCCCTACCACTTAAACTTATCAGAGTTATTATAATTATTATATAAAAATACTTATCATAATTATTCTCATAATCACAATAATAATGAAAACATTTAAAAAAGTTTCATTTTAATAACTTGCCTGACGTTTAAAAAAAATTATTTCTAATCTCCGACTTTCATAAATTCTACGGTCTTTGTCAGTCTTTGTGGTCTTCTTCGTTCAACTCGTTGGCAACTAAATGGCAACTAGTGACTGCAAATCGAGTAAAAATGGTCACATTTTTGTAACATGGAGTTGCATGGGAGGGACACTCAGTGTTAAACTGCGGTAGCTCGTGGGGGTATTAGTACGGCGCGTTGTTCTCAGAGGCGCTAGTGTCGTTTTTTTTAACTAGCCGCGCGCGATTTGAATTTTGATTTTATTTATTTTCTTATTTATTTATTTTTTATAATGAAAATAAAAATAATTAATTCGTTTATTATAGTATAAATATTTTATTTAGAAAACAATATATACATTTTACATAGAAAATACCCACAAATTAACAACTGCGACAACGAAATATTATTATTAAATAAATTATTACTTTACTCGAATTTTGCTGTAGCTGTTATCATTCAGGGATCTATTTTGAGTTTAGGGATGAAAATAACGTCTCCATTTCTTGCATATTCCTGGTTTTCAGGAAATCTGGGATTCTGAAATCAATCAAAAAAATCAATTATTCGAGTTCTTATCCATAGTTAATAAACAAGTAATTAAATATCTGTTAAACAAGAACTTTTGACTATTTATAAAATCAATCTAAGAATAATAATTAAATAAAACAAGGCATGAATAAGATTAAGACATTTACTTTAAAAATTAGCTACTTACTTTATTTAGCCATTTCTATTGAGCTTCGTTTTCATGGCATGCATGAATTTTTCACCAGAAAAATGATGCCCGACATATTTCATAAACTTCTTGCAACTTTCTTTGGGTTTTATTATAGTTTTTCACAGTATTTCAGCCATTAAATAGTCATAAAATTACAAATTTATTACAAAAACGGAGATTCGGAAAAAACGTGTTAAATAAACGTCAAATTAATTTGGGCTGTTAGTACCACGCGTTGTTTTTAGAGGCGCTAGTGTCGGTCTATTTTATCATCACAGCGCAAGTCCGTAATGCTGAAATGCATTTTGGACATTGCCCCGCCATCTCTGTTCAACGCGCCGTACTAAAATTCGGGAGTACCGCTCGTCTCGTAAAAGTGTCACCCCCATGATGGAGTTGTAGGGGGCTGGTGTAGACCGATGGAGGAAGGAACACAAACTGACTAAAGAATAGTTCCAAACACCTCTACTCGGAGTAGATGGCAGCACGTGTATTCATGCAATCTGGCTCTCTCAGTCTTCGCTCTGTATGTCAATTAACGACCATCTTAATCAAGCTTGTTTGATGGTTAAAATTTCAATTTAAAAATAAAAAAAGGAGTGGAAAATTTGATTATAAAGGCGGCAAGAAAAATGCCATCTATCTACATTTATTATAGACAGAGAGCGTAAAGTACTCGCCCCTTTTAACAAGATGGTATATTAAATCGGTTATCTTCCCTCTACCTTATATAATTTAGTTTTCTTATCAAATTATTTCGTTAATTTTCGACGAAGGGAAAAACTTGTTACAAAATTTATTTTTAGATGTTTTGGGGTCTTTCAAAACCACCTGTTGATTGGATTATTTAAAAAAAATAGTTTTGTATTTTTTTTTTCTTTGGCTTATCACTGGTTGGAAGCCAAAATACAAAAATTTGAATTATTTTATCTCTGGTTGTGTATAAAATCGCTTCAAATTTTATTATTATTGTAATTACTTGACGTCGTCGCTTTGAGGAAATTGTTGTACACCCACTGGTCGACCAACCAACCAACACATTCAGCATATTGAGAGATTTTAATTCATTGAAGTGTTTCATAGGCAATCGCTATTGGCTATGAGATCTCATTTATTGCATTTAATTATGGATTAGACGAAATTGATTTTGTTTTGGTCATTTTTTTTTGAATCAATCATTTCATAGGTCACTTAATTAACGAGTAATCGTCTCTATATGTATAGTATTTTGTTTGTGGGTATAAAATAATTAATGTTAATGATGACCACATTACGTTTATATAAATTGGTCCAATTTTATGTCGATCCCCTTTTGTCTGCCTGTTGTACACAACACGATTGGTGTAAAGTGTAAACTGAGACAAAAAAGAGGCCAAAATCCAGTTTGAAAAATTTCTCAACATATATTATGTAGCTTCGCGTATCTCTGCGTCATATTTCATAGATCAATAATTGTAATATAAGATAATTATCTACCTTTGCATTTTAGAAAGAGATAGAAGAAAAATAAGTACAATGAGAAATTTACATTTTCAAATGTTTGAAATTGCCTCGTTTTTAAGTGATCCGTGACGTGTTACGTACCAACTTTAGGGTGTTTGTCGGAAACTAAATTTCCCAATTTTAAGAGGATATGATTAAATGCTCTCTGGTGGATGAAAATCTAAAATCGAAGTGGGAAAATTAAATTTTATAATTAAGTTATAAAGCACTTTCTTTTTTTTTTTTTTGATTTGTGGCCCAGTTACGGAGTTTACCTAAACGAGTTATCATAATTTGACAAATAAGGTATCGTTAGATGCGTCTTGATTGTGCACTGGTAATAGGCTATGTGACATCACAGTAGATGATGGGACATGACGCTTGGCGAGATTGCAATGACCCCTAGGCAGGTGCTGGCTTTCTTTAAAAACTTGATAGTCCCCTAGTTAATACAGAGGGTCACATCACAATAGACCACATTGGTCGCGGTTGTGAAGGGTAAAAATACCCTAAGACCTGTAGAACGGGAAAAAAAGACATCACAATAATTAATTAAATAAATGAAAAAAAAATTTCAAGTCCTTTTTTTTTGGAAATATCAAAAAATCTGTCCTACGTTTTTTACGGATATTTCAATTTTCAATAAAAGTTTTCCCCATCCGGAACTATAAGGGTTCTAGAGGGTACCATATTGAAATAACTGCGACGTCACATAGTTTTTGACCAGGGGACGATTAAGACGCTTCTAACGATACCTCATTTATCAAAATATGATAAGTCGTTTAGAAGATAATTGCGAGCAGATGAACACATTTATTATAACTTCTTTACGCGCGCTGTACTTGGGGAGTAGTAAATTGGTGAATGTGCAAAGCGTTACGAAAAGTGTGACCGTGAAAGTGAGCGGGGTCATACGTTGGTAAAGACAGAAAGAGAGAGAGTTACGTTAGTATATTATCTAATACACAGTGCAGGCCTTTTCTCCGATTTCCTTTTGTGTGGATCGTCCTATTTCCCTACTTTTACATTGAGTTTAACGACTAGAATCGAGAGTTTACATAGATCTAGATGCACTGTAGGACCAAGCGAGCCCGTACATTTTCTTATCATAAGCCAATTGTTTCAGTCTTACAATCTACTACTGCAATTACTGATGTAACTAATAATGGAAACAATGATTAAAAATAAAACCCAAAATATTGATTGATATGTGAAAACCCATGCTACATATACGCTTATATATAGATAGCAGTGGCGTGCGGTGATTTTTGAAACAGGGCATGCGGTTAAAAGGGGGGGGGGGAGTAGAAAAACCAAATTTTTTCAAATTATTTTTTAATTGATAAACATGGTGTTATAAGTATTTATTTTTAAAAATCAGCCTTATTCGACGCTCTTTCTTACAAAAATCACCAAAAACCGCATCATATAATTTATTTAAAAACCACGACAATAGTTCTTGTCCTAAAGAACAGAACATTTTTATGGCTTCTGGGTAAATAAATCAAAATAAGTCACGAACAGTATCAGTAATAATTAAATTAACTGCAGATTCAAAACGCACAAACGCATCTGCAAACTGTCAATCGGCAGTGTGAAACGCCGAGAGAGATAGTAATCGACCATACTAGTGCGCATGCGCGATCAATTCGAAGCAAACGGTCGCATGCTGCGGTTGGCTGCGCATTCATTCGGCTTTTGCCGTTCATTTGTTGTGTTTGTCTATGCCAATTTTATGAGCGATATCTTTCATAATTACGTTAATTAAAAAATTTATAAATGATAAAAATATTTATATCATTTTTAGAATCATTTTACAATGCATGCAATTATGTAAATTAAAAAATGAGAAAATCAAAAAAAAAAATTCAATTTTTAAAATCCCAAGGCATGCGCCGCATCTACCGCATATATGGACCGCACGCCACTGATAGATAGCGAAAGAAGTTATACTTCTAATGTGTAAGCACACTAAGCACACTTGGCTCTGTAGTATCGTACTACTGTAATACTCTTGGCTTTGTAGTAGGCGGTTAAAATGTGTTCACAGCAAGTTTGAAACGTAAAATAATTTCATGTTGTTTATTTGGAAGGGGGTGGAGGTGACGGATATATTTTATATATATATATATAAGGAAATTCTTTGATGTTTAATTAAAAATTTTGAAGTTTATTTCTGTTGCAGTAAAGTTTGTAAAAATTTGATTGGATATTGGTGGTTCCTCTAAGAGGATTAAGGGGGAGGGGGGAGGACGAAAAGTCGTCGCTTCACTCTTGATATATGAAATCATAATTTAAATTTCGTCTATGTTGTATTTGTTACGTTTTTCCTTTGATGACTTGAAATAGAGAGCGTGCAAAATGCCAAAGTTCATTTTTATGGTACTTATGACGTGCTTGTTGATTTTTCTTTTTTTTTTTTTTTTATATTTCGTGTTTTGTCTCGATTTTGTTTTGATTTAAGAGACGTCAAAAGGGAAACTTATAGTTCCTTATTTATCAGTCGAAGGAGGGAGGGAGGGGTACAAATCGAAATTTTTAGAAGCCATAGAAATGAAAATATGAAGGAGTCTATAAGATGTTTCGCGATGAATAATTTAATGTGGGGGAGGATTTTCACATTTTGACTGTTAGATTGTAAGTGAGCGCTGCATGACGTCAACGAGAACGGATTTTATCGTTTTAGGGATTGGTTAAAACGAAAATTTGTTTGGTTTTGACACAGCGTGGCGCTTCTATCAGAACAAGAAGCTCTTAAATTAACCCTGCGGGGGAGTGTTAAGATATGTTGAGATTTCAAGAGAATTCATATGGAAAAATGTCATTGTCATATTATGCAAGTTACGTCATAGAAATTTTCTCTTAGATACGAATATTATTATTTGAATTTATTTTTTTTTATTATGGGCTTTATAAATATATGGTGTTGAGGTCAGCTATGCAGGGCCGGATTTAGACTTGATAAGGCCCCAAACTAATGAAGATATGGGGCCCTTTATAAGTCCAGATATTCTATGTCAGCTCTCTTAAATCGAAATAGTGACTTTCGACTATCAAATAGTGACTATTCACTATTTCGATTTAAGAGAGGGTGACAAATCCAGGGGGTAATCCAGCACTGCAGCAAGTTGCATAATTTGAAGTTTAAACCAATTAGAGTCGGTGATTGATTTGATCGGCCAATAGGCATCGATTAAACCACTGGCTACTTGATTTTTAATTCTATTTTTGATAAAAGCTTATTAATAAAATCGGGGCATCAAAATATTAAACTGTTGGAAAACATTTATGTAAAAATGAAATTTTTTTTATTCATTTTAATGTATATATTGTGTTGGCAAGCGACGCTTCCATTTACATAATCGATGGATGTACATACGCATTATCCATTTTGCGCCAGACAGAAAAATGTTCTGTGCCAATATTTGATGTTTAAAAACGTTTTGTTATTTTTTTTTAAGGGAATTTCGAGAGAGAAAATAAAATTAATAGTTTTGGTTTGACGCCAATTTTCAATTAAAATTTAACGCGATTTTTAGTGGTTTTATTTTTTATTTTCCACGAAAATTAGCTATTATGTTGAAACATTGATTTCTTTAATTAATCGTCTTAAATTGATTATATAAATAAAATGATTTCATCATGATTTTTTTTTGTAAATAGAGAAAAATATTTCATGCATCATTTAATTCTTTGGAGAAGGACTAATTGCATTAGATTTAATTTTTTTTTTTTTTTTTTTTGGTTCTTTGGAATGAGGATCTTTATATAAGTTGTTTTTCATTTTTTTCATTGATTTTTTTTTTGTTTGTCTTTGGCTTCAGACTATGCTGGACCGTTGAGACATTGTCGGGTCAAAGATTCGCACACCGTTTGTGAAATTTGGTCGCAAATCAAGCGTCGATTTGTGCATGTAATTCATTCGCGTTTTTCCTCTCATTCCTCCACTTCTTCCTCCTCTGCTTTTGCTTCGAGTAAAACACGTGGCCGAAAACGAATGGAAAATGAAAAAATTAGGAAAAAATCATGTAGAAGTAATATTATATATACTCTATTAAATTATTTTTACATTTAATATTTATTCTTTCGGTTTTATTCTAAATCGAAAATTTGAAAAACGATTAGAAATTGTGCTATTAGATATTATTCCAGTCAATTAAATTCAATAATGAAAATCTGTTTTATCGATCCGCGACGAAATTAAAAACAAATTTTGTTTTTCACTCCATGTTTCATGAAAACGTGTTGAAAAATTTGTGCTAAATAAATTCAAAGAAATTATGTATTGGGAAATCAATCAATGTAAGTGAGGCAAATTTTAACAATCATAGTTTTGAAAAATTGGTTATTCAACATTTAATTGTAGGTTTAATTTTGCTGAACTAACAAAATATGGCCGCATGCGAGACTAAAAGGTTGCACCATTTTTACTTTTTTACTACTATATTTTATTACTACTATAATATTTTAAAGGACGTATTGTAATTGGATCAAATTTTCGAATTGGAGCATTCACTGGATATACATGTTGAGGTCCCCTAAATCTGAAGAAGTGGTATTTTGCCTTCATATTATATCTAGTTGTGCCGCGAAGCTTTTGATTGAAATCGGTTAACCGGAAGCTCCACTTTAGTCTAGGAGTTTTTGAGCTTTTTCTATTTTTTTCGAAAACGGCTTCAATGATTTTCTTTAAACTTTCTATAGTTCTTAAACTCGTCAATGCCTACAACTTTTATTTGAAAATTTTTCCTGAGAAGATTCAAATAAAGACGGTTCTGTGGTTAAGGGTGGGAGTTCTAGTATACATAAGGGCATAATATGAGCTGGTGAGAATCAGAATGGTGTAAGTCAGCTTTTCCTCAATTTGAAATTTTTAAGTGTTTATTAGATTCATTGTAGAAAAATCCCAACATACTACCAAAAAAAAAAAAAACATAAATGGACTAATGACTTACACCAGTCTTAAATTTAATAGAATAATTCATTGTAATCATAAATATTGACCTAACTTAAATTTAACGTTTATTTTTTTGACTTACACCATTCTGATTCTCACCATCAGCTCATATGGTTCTGTTTATACAGCCGCGGACATATTTATAAGACACCTTTGTTGATTTGCTAATTGAAGGTGTTTGTTGAGGAATGGTATGAAAAATATTATTGCATTAAATTAACTTTATTATCAAAATATTAAATTGATGGATCCACCCTTATAGTAGAAGATCCTAACCTACATCGACCTTCACCGAGTTGATATTAGAATGAAACCTATTTTATCATGAATATAAGAAAACATAACAAAAACGGGTTGTCTAAAGAAATCATGGGTAGACTAATTTTAATTATTTAAAAAAAATATATATTTAATAAAATATTGCATAACATGACAACAACAACAAGATAATAGAAAAAATTTTATATGATCACAGTTGACTGCGATGTTGGGTCCTTTATTAATACACAGTATACTTACCTCGGATCTCTCTGTCACACATTTCCACACGCATCAAAATGTAAATATTTAAAATTCGCTAATCCCTAATAGGCCCGAACTTTTTGCAGACAAACCTATATTAACGTGCTCGCAAAAAATAGCGCTTATAATGATATAAATTTTTTCTATTATATTGATGTTACAGTATTTTATTAAAAATAATTAAAAACAGTCTGCCCAGGATTTTTTTAGCCAACCCATTTTAATATATTTCCTAATATACTAAACTCATGATAAAATAGGTTTTATTCTATTATCAACTCGGTGAAGGTCGAGGTAGGTTCGGATCTTCTACTATCTTATAAATATATCCGAAGCTGTATATTGTAGATATCTAAATATTAATCAATTTATAATTTTTTTATCCAATCATGGGCTTTATTATTTATTCTCTTTTAACCAACAACGAGTTTGATAAAAGAAAGTACTGTGACACCTCGCAGGAGATATTTTTCATTAGTAAGATTTATCAAAAAAGAAAAACTTTTATGGTTTTCTTTCAATATTTACACTTAAGTGAAACGTAATGTTTAATATAGCGATGGGAGGACGAAAAAAAAATTGCGTCACAAAAATCAAGTTAAACACACGCCGGATTGTTTGTGTTTAGATAATATTATAATATTTAACGTGTAAGTAAAGCAATTTGTTGGCGTTTTATAGTCGAACAAAAAAAAAAAAATTGCTGACCTGCAATCACCCCACATCTCTTATTATATAATGCTTTTTTGATCATTTCCACCTTTGCTGTTTTTCACAAGCAATAAAAATTGGAATATTTTACGTGCGAAGGCCAATAGTTTTCTTTTATAATATTATGCTTGTTAAGGTTTTCTTTTTGTGTTTTGAGGTCAACCATGTGTATGTGTGTATTTCTCTAGTATAAAATTGATTGATTAGAGTTGCGTTAACGATGCATAAAATTTATTGATTTTTTTTTTTTTGGTTTGTTACAGAGCCACCGGTAGCGAAATTTTCGACCAGACGTAAATCAGTATTCGCGGAAACCTATGATCCGGAAGAGGACGAGGATGACGGTGCCAAAGTCGTGTTTCCCAAATCCGACGAGCAACGAAACCGCTTGGCCGAGGCGGTGCGCAACATCCTGCTGTTCCGGTCGCTCGACAAGGAGCAAATGCAGGACGTGCTCGATGCCATGTTTGAAAAATGTGTCGAAACCGGCGAATATATCATTAAACAGGGAGACGACGGCGATAACTTTTACGTGATTGAAAGGTTTGTTTTTGAATCGATTATATTCTAGGCCCCTAGAAGGAATTGGTGCATGATTGAAAATAATACGAGAATCCAGTCTAAATCCCAGAATTTCAACTGTCTTGCAATGGATTTCAATTAAAATATTTGAAACTCTGAATTTATTACGAGATTCGAATTCTAGAACTCTAATAGTTCTATTCCAACGATTAAAATTATCAAAAAATTTATCGACACTTTGACAATGTTAATATCTAAGTTTTATTTAAAAAAATTAAAGAGCCTCAAATTTTTGTATTTACGTGAGGAATATGAAAAAAAAATTATCCGGTCTAAATTTGACTTTATTCTGGTATTATTTAAATAATTTCGTTATACACAATAAGACTAAGGTGCCTCATGGGGCCAACTCTATGTTTTTATAATATTTATCTAATATTAAGCCCAGTACTCATTATTAGACATATTGCGCGATTTGTCTAGAGATGGTCTATAAACCGTCTAGAGATGTCTCGTCTAGCGTCCACACTACTGTGAATTTCTCAGTCTCATCTTCGCAGTCCACCATGGGGGACAAAATATTATAAACGAAATAAACGGAGCTAGCTATGGCTCGCCTTTAGACAATGGTGACGTCCACACTGTCAAAATGTTGTGGAACATATCTAACGTCGTTTTGCATGCTGTCTCCTAAAGTCTCCCATTACGATAGGGAGACGTTAGACCTGCGATTTTTGGTCTCGCAACAGGCCCTAGACGGGGATTCGTCTATAGACATGGCTACGGAGACACCTCAGACGCGTCTCAGAGACCAAAATCGCGCAATATGTCTACTAATTAGTAACTAGGCTTAAGGGGGTATTCTAGTCTAGAGGCCCGAATTTCGAGCGGTTTTTGATAGAAAATAAGCATTTGATATTTTTGACTTTTGTTATCCTTTTTTATCATTTGTTAATTTATATTTAGAGATAACACAAAATTAATTTAAAAAAGAAATTGTTTTTTTCATTGAGTTATGCGTCTTTGAAGTAGAGGGGGGAAAAAAAGGCCGTGTCCTCGTCGCCATGATTTCTACCCTTGTGAACATTTGAAAAATAAAACAATGATGGATTCTTGATAAGTACAAATGTCGCTATCGCATGAACCTTCAAAACTGAAAAAAATTTTTTTTTAATAAAATGGCGGCTACTCAAAAATAAAAGTCGATTTTTTCACTCATTTTTTAACTTTGTCGAATTTCTTAAAAATATTACAAATTTTAATTTTTTGTTGGTTCATGCGATAGAGAGATATTTAAAGAATATTCATGCCAAATTTCAAGTAAATCGGCTGATTAGAACTTGAGATATTGTGGCTACCGCATCGAAAAAAGTCGTTTCGAGAAAAACGCGTTTAAAGTTTTACGTTAAGTCTCAACCGGTCGAGTTGACACGACACTAAACTGCCTATAACTTCGGAAGTAATTTGAATTTTGAAAAATCCTTTTAGGGAGATATTTTTGAATATATAAACTATCGGATTATGAAAAAAAATTTTGGTTTTTTCAAATTCCTAGACTAGAATATCCCCTTAAGGGGGTATAAAAAATCGATAATTCTTTTTTTTTCATATTCTCAAAGTTTAAACTTTTAAGAATATGCCTTTAAGAGGATTTTTCAAAATTTTCAATATTTTTGGACCAGGAATCGCTGATTAAAAATATAAGTATTAACTACCATTGTAAGGCCCCGGGATGTAACTTTACCCGAAACTTAAAACGCGTTTTTCTCGAAACTGTCCTTTTCAAAACGATACCCACGATTTCTCAAGTTTTATTAGACCGATTTACCTGAAATTTTTAGAGAGTCTTTTTTATAGACTTGTCTATACCTGGAACTATCCCCATTCCCAAATTTCAATTTTTACTATTTTTAAAAAATTCGAAATAGTCAATAAAAGTGGTACAAAAATTTGTTTTTTCAGGCAGTCGCCATTTTGTGAAAACAATTTTTTCCAACTTTTCCGTATTTCCAGACATTGCGACATTACTCTAGGTTAATAATCTTTTTTTTTTGGTTTCCTATTGCTAGGAGGGTTGAAATCATTGGTATTGTCACGGGCCAATTTTTTGAGACCCCCCACTTCATCAACTGCTAATTTTTAACTTTTTTTGTTTTTTGATTTTTTTCTGTATTTTTGTAAGGGTAATAAATAACTTATAAAAAAATGGATACTAATAATTTTAATTGCCTTTTTTTATGACACTTCAAAAATGACCAGAAGTTCATGCCTCTAGACTAGAATACTGCCTTAAGACATGGTGAAAAATGATTAAATTCACGTAGTTTTCAGTAATCATGAGTCGATTCTTTCTAGACTAAAATTTTGAATTGGAATGATTTTAATTTATTTTGTTTGTTTTAGTGGATTGTTTGATGTTTTCGTCACCAATGAGAACAATGAAACGAAACAGGTGTTAAGGTACGAGAATTCGGGTAGTTTTGGTGAATTAGCGTTACTTTATAACATGCCTCGAGCGGCGACTGTGCGTGCCGCCACCGATGGTCGCCTCTGGGCTATGGATCGACAGACGTTTCGACGAATCTTACTCAAATCGGCGTTCAAAAAACGAAAGATGTACGAAGCTCTTATTGACAGTGTACCAATGTTAAAGTCTTTACAGGTATAAGCGGTAATTAGTTGTTCGGTCAAGTACAAATTATATTTTTGATTTTTTTCGTAGTCATATGAACGTATGAATTTGGCGGATGCGTTAATTCCACGAACTTATTCAGCCGGCGAACGTATAATAAAACAGGGCGAGACGGCCGATGGCATGTATTTCATCGAGGATGGACTTGTGAAATTTACGGCTGTCCGCGACAATGGTCAGGAAGTCGAACTGAGTCGTATCGGCAAGGGCGGTTATTTCGGCGAGTTGGCTTTGGTCACACACAAACCACGAGCTGTCTCGGTTTATGCCGAGAAAGATGTTAAACTTGCATGTGAGTATTCGTCACGATTAATTAGCTCGATGTTGTGATCGTGTGAACCACACGCAGGAGATAATTGTCTAGTTTGCACCGGTTTAAAACCACTGAAATATTCATTACTTTATTTGCAACGTATAGGCAATCATACATTCGTGTAACAATGGTTGCATACACTACAATTTTTATATTAATCAATTTTTTTTTTCTAGTTTTGGATGTGGAGGCTTTTGAACGTTTACTCGGGCCGTGTATGCAAGTGATGAAACGCAACATTGACGACTACGAAGACGAGTTGATCAGAATATTTGGCTCAAAGTCGAACATCACCGACATCCGATGAAGACCTCCGCACACACCCGCCAACACACACACACACACACACACAGCCAGCCATATATAATAATCATTATACTTTCCATCGCCATTCCTATCCCATTCGTAAATCATGTCGCGCCACTCTTGCACATTTTATTTTTTAATTTATCAAAACAGGAAAACAAAAATTATTGAACATTGAAACCTTGAAAGAAAAAAAAACAATTAACCCGATATATAACAATTTTCCAAATGAAAAGAGAGAAAAAAAATATTTAAATAATTTAAGAAATAGCAATTAATTATATAAAATAACCGCACATGAAATTAATTTCAGTTGAAACTTGACTGAGAGACTTTTGGCTAATGATTAACTTGTTTTAACCAATTTATATATATTGTTTTTAAAGTTGTATTAAATGGCAGTGTATCTCGCTTATACCTACATATATTATTTGAAATAATTTTTAATGCATTTTTTTCTGTTATTTTATACTAGTTAAGAGTCTTGAAAACATTGAGCGGTTTGAAAAGATAGAGAGCGCGAAATAATACGTTTCTTCTGTTTTATATTTATAAGATTATATTATTAAACGTTGATTATTTGTACGTGATATAAACGAGAAAAAGAGCTTTTTAACTAAACAAAACAAAAATGATTGTATAAAAGATAAATCTCTGTAAGAGTCAAATTTGGTACTTTTTTTGGTACATTTGCGTCTTTGGGGAGATGATGCGGGACATTATTTCCAAAAAGACTTGAAAATGTTGAATTACAGAATCTCAAAACAATGCAAGTATATAAATTAATGAGATGATTAAAAAGTGTATTGAGACATTTTGGTTGATTTGTTATGATATAAATGTTTATCTGGAATGATTAAATGTAATTTGTGTAATTCGGGAGATTGTGCCATTGTAATATATATTGACATAAAAAAAAGGATTTGTTAAAAATATCGATTGGTACGAGTTGTCGATCAGAGAAAAAGATTTGCATCACGTTGTCTAGTCAAAAGATCAATAGAGAGATTTATCGATAGCTCGTTCAAATCGAAAGGCTTTGTTCCGTGAACAAATCCAATCAATTGCGGAATCATAGAAATCCCTAAATATTTAAAGAAAATATAATACATGTAATGTTAGTAGTTATAAACCAAGTAAATGTAAATCCCAAAATTTGTGAGAAAAAAAAAACCCGATCCTTCTTTATGTTTTAAATGAGAGCAAATGTGTAATCTAATTGTGATGAAATAATTAAACGATGTTTAAATGTATGACAAAAAATATGATGGTACAATTAAATAAAATGTTATTGAAAGAATTTCAATTAAAAAAAAAATGAAATTCGTTCAAGTGTAAGACTTAAGAAATGTACAGATATTAATTGTCATGGAAATGGGATAGTCAGTGTCTCATTTCCTACACTAAACGATGAATGTATTTAATTTCCATGTTCAATGCCATTAATGCAATTTTTAAATGGGCACCTCTTAGAATTTCATGATCGTATTTATCATCAAACATGAAATCTAAAAAAAAGAATGCCCATATTACTTATTAATTCTCAAACGTAACATTTACTAAATTCAACTTTAACCAAATAACTAAGGAATTGGAATTTAATTTAAATGAATTGAACAGAATTTTATCAAATGATAAAAAAAACATTTTGGTGCTAACTCGCATTAAAATCTATCTTATCTCTTACTTTTGAGCACATTTATTCAGACTGAAAAATCTTACCGTATCAAATAAGATTTTCGATTATTATACATTTTTCGTATGTCTCTTGTAATATTTAACAAAAAAAAAAAAAAACAAAAAATACAATCAGTTATGAGAAAAACCTTACCCATGAGACTTTTTAAAATGAAGTCTCGAAGGGATTTTCGGTTTTTAATTTATGCCAGAAGGAAGATTAAATATTTGAAATAATTTTATGCCATATGATTAACGCGTAAGACAAAGTAAGATATATATATATATATATATTAATATAGACATAATATAATGAATATCTTTCCTCTTTTGATTAACTGGAAAAAAAATTCAATGAGCTTAAAAGTCCTCTCTCTCCCCCTTAAATAAATATTATATATGTTGTGCTTTGTGTAGACATAAAATAAACAGTTAAATCTTCCAATTTCAAACTGCCCCTCCCTCCCCCAATTTAGTAAATTTTGCTGTAATAAACGCCCGATATATGCACACACACACACACATACACATAGATGAAAAATGCATACAAATTCATGACTTAGATTTTAGTTATTAATGTGCAATGATGAAATATCAATATCAGTTTAGGGTACAAATTGCCTTTTGTATTTAAATCTTTATTTATTTGATTTAAAAAAAAAAGACATTAAGTTATTCACGTCGATCATTTCGTGCCATTTTTTTGTTTTATTTGATTTTATTCGTCAATTTTATGATCGACTTAATTTAGGTTCTTAAGTATTTGTTTTGTTTAAAAAAAAGTTTATGGGATCAAGGATCGAAATAACGTGCGCTGGCGCAATACTGTTACAAATTTTTTTGTTCCAAAAAAAATGCTTTTATATGAAAAGGTTTCGATCATAGAGAAATTAGAAATAAAAAGTCCTTATATATATTATATTTATTGATTCGATACATTGATTGTTATAATTTCTATCAGTAAAATAAACAGTCGATGTTATCGTTTATAGTTAAGAGGCGATTAATTTGTATTAACGTCTAATAAAATACGACAAATTCAAAGCACAACATAAATCGAATTGCATTTTACTTTATTTTCTTTCTTCACATATACGTGAAATAAATCTTATATATAAATATATAGTTTAATATTTAGGAAAATTATGTAATATATATAATTAAATCTATCAATGCCAGTGTGCACTATATAAAAACTAAAAAAAAATTTCATACGTTATTTTAATTTCATTTTTAATTAAAACGGCTAAACTTTCATTTAATTGCTCTGTATATAACTTTTATTTTCAATTCAAAATTAACACTTACAAATTTATGTACATAATATTTGTAATAATTGGTTTTTCTAAAAAAAAAAAAAAAAAAATTGTAAAGAAAAATTGACTTGAACGCGATTCAGATGGAACATATCCGAAAAAAAATTATCATTAAATTTTCATTTTTTATCATGATTAGAGCAAATAGCGAAATGTGTGAGTCTTTATAAAATATTACATATAATATATACATTTAAAAAAGATTTTTTCTGTTGACCAAAATCAGAACAAGGGATTTTAGAATAGAGCCATTTTAATGCTTCATAATTACTAATTTATCTGAGACAGTAAAAAAAAAAATTGGGAATAATACATAGAAGGTGCGTGCATATAGAGGCTAAAACAATCCAATTTCATATCGCTTATGCACAATTATACAAATCACAAAATCTTAAGTAAATCATCAGGGCGCACCTGAACATTCGGTTATCCTCTTAAAAAAAATAATTAAAAAAAAAAAATAAATGTTATACGTTTAATTTGTGTCCATGTTATGTATATTGAATTAATATATTAATTTAATTAAAACCGATATTATATTTGATTTTATGTTCCAGATTCCATCCAGAAATCCTTTTGGAAATCCCTACGTTCCATATTGGAAGTGCACAATCTTCAAACGTGAAATATTTTGAAGACTTGATCATGTTTCCTAAACTTTTACGCAATTTTCAGAGTTGTGACCCAGAAGAAAATGTCTACTGCGAAAAACAAACAAGGACATTGTAGCTTGAAATTTTTGGATTTGGAATACTTGAAGCTTAGCCGTTTCCAAATGATCGTAAGAAAATTTAACTAAATACTTTTATTAAACTAGACCAATTATGACTGGACATCAATAACGGGATAAGTGCCAAAAAAAAAATGTTAGACCCCAAAAAAAACAAGCTTAGTGCCATTCTACCACTGTTGTACAAGGATTCTTGCTTATTCCAGGTTCAGCATTCTGCCTAGCAGAAGCAGTCCCTGTACTAAGCTTTATGCACGATACGCGCCTGTTTGGGCGTCATTTATCCCATACAGGTGTCACCACTTTGTGAGAGCTTTGCAGTCTAAAATTACATGGGACGCGTTTTCCTACCCCTTTCTCACATAGTTTGCTTATGGGGTCTTGTTGAGACACCCCAATAGTTTGCCGATACTTTCTACAGTTCACAGTGTCCCCGGTTATGGTCCCGTTACTGTCCTGAGTTGGTTCATTCCCAGCCGTAAAACCTAAGCGGTGAGCGAGGGGCAAATTCTCCCCATCATTCTCTGACCAGGAATTTCTAGCTAGTATTTGTTTTGCTGCCGTCTTAGTCGACTTTTCGTCGCCCTTTTGATAGCAGATTTGATGATCCCCACTCCGGGGTCATGAGTGGGGTCATCGAACCAGCCCTTGCGCAAGCATCAGCTTCTTCAATTCCCTTATACCCCGGTACCCAACCAACTCGGTTGTTTTTTGCCAGGTTCTCCAGGAATTGCTGACACTCCAGCACCAACTTAGAACTGATCGAACTGTCAGAGAGGCACTTAGCCCGTTATTAATGTCCAGTCTTCAATTATTGTGTAGTTAAATTGCCTAGTTCATCATATTTGAATAGCTTGATATAATTTTGCAACTAATGGATATAAATGAAAGATCCATAAATCATATCGACTGTACGTTTTCAATTTCAGTGTTCTAAAAAATCTTTGAAAATAATAAATTATTACAATTTTTTTTCGTAAAACTGCCAATTTTGCAAAAAATTGCATTGAATTCAAAATTAAAAATGATAATTTTAGTAAAAGTTTTGAATTTCTCTCCATGTTATAAATCACAAAAAGTTTAATAGTCTTCTTAGTGGCGCAGTGGTTAGAGCAGTTTGCTCTCTCCGCTACATGTGTCAGTGGTACTGGGTTCGATCCACGTCGAATATACGATTTACATGACCTACAGAAATTTTCTGTGTAGACAGTCGTGATATGACCTATTTTTTTTTTGTTCTCGGGTCTTAGGGTTTTCCTTGCCTTTCTTATCGCGACCAATGAGGTCTATTGTGATGTGACTATCTCTGTATTAACTAGGGGAGCATCAGGCTTTTAGAGAAAGCCAGCACCTGCCTAGGGGCTGGCATTGCTATCTCGCCAGGCGTCATGTCCGTCTTTCCGAGATGCTGCAGTCTTCTTTTGAAAGCTTCCTCACATGAGCACAAAATGTATTCCGTCGTTTCTACCGCTTTCCACCAGAGGCGACATATTGGTTTCGTTTGCGGGTGCGATTCTGAACCAGTTTAGGGACTATTCCTCCAGTGCGAGGCCTTGGATATGGCCCAGATATGACGTATGATCACGATGATCTTACACTTAAGAATTTTTTGTAGGCCTTAAATCTTAGATCAAATTATTGACGCATGTAACGCAGAGAGCAAACTATGCTCTAACCACTGCGCTACTAAGTGGACTAAATTTAAGAGGGTATTCTAGTCTAGACGCCCGAATTTTTAAGCGTTTTTTGGCAATTGATAAAAAAAAAGCATTTGATATTTTTACTATAGGTACATTTTTTATCATTTGTTTATTTATATTCAGAAAATAGACAAAATAAATTTCAAAAAAAATTTTTTTTTTCTTTGTGTCTTATGCGTCTTTGAAATAGAGGGGGGGGGAAATGGCCGTGTCCTCGTCGCCATGATTTCTACCTTTGTGGTCATTTGAAAAACCAAAACAATAATGGATTCTTGATAAGTACAAATGTCGCTATCGCACGAACATCTAAAACTGAAAATTTTTTTTTTCATAAAATGGCGGCTACTCAATAATAAAGGTCGATTTTTTCACTCATTTTTTAACTTTGTCGAATTTTTTAAAAATATTACAAATTTAAAATTTGTATTTTTTGTTGGGTCATGCGATAGAGAGATATTTGAAGAATATTCATGCCAAATTTCAAGTAAATCGGCTGATTAGAACTTGAGATATTTGGGCTACCGCATCGAAAAAAGTAGTTACGAGAAAAACGCGTTTCAAGTTTTACGTTAAGTCTCAACCGGTTTAGTTGCAAACGACACTAAAACGGCTATAACTTCGGAAGTAATTTGAATTTTGAAAAATCTTTTTAGAGAGATATTTTTGAATATATAAACTATCGGATTATGAAAAAAAAAAAAATCGATTTTTTCAAATTCCTAGACTAGAATATACCCCCTTAATATTGTTCACATTTAAGGCGTAATTTTTCCTTTTATTACTTTTAATTTTTTACTTGATAAAATCTATGTCAAATTTATTACGAAAATATTTAACGACGTTTTTATCAAGTAATTTTTTTTTTTTTTTAAAACAAACCATAAAATGTTTTATTAGTTTTACAACCTATAAGCAAGGTGTTTTTAACCGACTTCAAAAAAAGGAGGAGGTTCTCAATTCGACTGTATTTTTTTTTTTTTTTATGTTTGTTACCTCAGCATTTCCGACTGGGTGAAGCGATTTTGATGATTTTTTTTTTATTTGAAAGCTGATGCTTCCCGAATGGTCCCATTTTAGTTTGAAGGAAATCGTTCACTTCTAAGGGGTTGAAAACTAAGGAATGAAATACTGACTTCTTATTGGATGGCTCGATTTTGAAAATTATTTTTTTATTTGAAAGCCAGTGCTTTTCGTGTGGCTCAATTTTAATTTGAAGAAAATCGTTTACTTCTAAGGGGTTGAAAACGAAGGGATGAAATACTAACTTCTTATTGGATAGCTCGATTTCGATAATTCTTTTTTTATTTGAAAGCTAGTGCTTCTCGTGTGTTCCCATTTTAATTTGAGGGACATTTTTTACTTCGAAAGGGTTGAAAACTAAGGGATGAAATATTAACTTCTTATTGGATAGCTCGATTTTAATAATTCTTTTTTTATTTGAAAGCTGGTGCTTTTCGTGGGGTCTAGTTTTAATTTGAGGGAAATCTTCTACTTCTAAAAGGTTGAAAACTAAGGGATGAAATACTAACTTCTTATTGGATAGCTCGATTTCGATAATTCTTTTTTTATTTGAAAGCTGGTGCTTTTCGTGGGGTCCAGTTTTAATTTGAGGGAAATCTTCAACTTCTAAGGGGTTGAAAACTAAGGGATAAAATATTAACTTCTTACTGGATAGCTCGATTTTGATAATTCTTTTTTTATTTGTAGAACATAACCTTAAATTAATCTCCTATCCATTTAAAAAAAAACTCCACTCATAAGGGGTTAAAAATTAGAGATGAAATAATATTATAATTTTTTTCTGGCTAACCCGATTTTGATAATTTTGTTTTCATTACGTACAACGTACCTTTAAATTGTTCACATTTCAATTTGAAGAAAAAAATCCACCCCTTAAAGATAAAAATAGGGGATGAAATAGTGACATTTAACCGAATTTTGATAATTTTTTTTCTGTTGGAAAGAATAATCTACTTAGTTTTGTTATTACATTTAAAAGCAAAAAATTTCAACCCTTAAGAGCAAAAAGGGATGATGTAGTAACTTTTAATATTAAACGGCGCTGCCTCATATGAGCAGCGCGTTTGGAAGGTTAACCATTTAAAAAAATGAGAACCTTAAGAAAATAAAATCAGTTATCGAACTTCAGATCACTAAAACGCGAGAAATAAATAAATATTATAAAAAAATGAAAAACCGACTTCAAAATATATAAAAATTCTTAAACAAAAAATGCACTAAAAAGTAACAAAATAATGGCGTATCCTTGCAGTATCTACAACTTACAAATTATTAGGATGATACAATGTACAACTATTGTTATTTTTGGAGTTGGTGTCAGTCAATAAAATAAATATTAATAGTAATTTGTAAAAATTTTAAAAAGGTTTAGTAGGTATTGGTATTTTGTAGTTTAAAGGTCGCTAGATATTGTTACAGTTCGAGTATATTGTTTAAAAGTTCATTTGAAAAATAATTTTAATAAGGTATTCTCGTTTTTTGCTAAGTACCAATATAGTCGTATTTCCTTGGCTGACACCAACTCCAAAAATAACAATAGTTGTACATTGTATCATCCTAATAATTTGTAAGTTGTAGATACTACAAGGATACGCCATTATTTTTGTTACATTTTAGTGCATTTCTTGTTTAAGAATTTTTATATATTTTGAAGTCGGTTTTTCATTTTTTTATAATATTTATTTATTAAAATTAATATTTTCAAAATTTGTTCAAAGGTACAAGATATCAGAGGAAAGGATCTAAGCAAAAAATAAACAAAATTCGAGTCACATTGATTTATTGGACAATCAAAATATAAAATACAAATAATCGGAGAGTTAATACCATTCGTAGAAAATACAAATTTAAATCTTATAGCTATTCATTGCGGCTCGTCCTTGTAGATTTCCATCACCTTTTCCATGATTTCCCAGTGCGTGTCTTTGGCCAGATCTTTTGTGAACACCGAATACCAAATGGTCTCGTCCTCGTCTTCAGCAAGCGGCACCGCAGCACCATACACTTGCATCGCTAAAGAAATACAAGCAATCGCCACATGTTGTGGTTTATAATCTAAAATCGCCGGATCATGATGAAAATCTTGCAAAAATCCAGCGGCAACGCGTGCGATCGGCAACTTCTGCCACTCGTCTTCGTCCATCCAATTTTGTAACGATCGTAAATAATGTAACATATACTAAAAAAACAACAACATTTTAAGTTTTGTAATCACATGCATTTTTTTAGGACCTACTTTGTGTGGGTGGATTATGTTGACCTCAAATTTAAGAACTCGCATTATTAATAATTCAGCTTGAACGATGGCATCCCTCATGTTCCAGTACTCGTCGCCAAGCTCCAACGGGCTGCTGCCTCGATGAAGTGTGTCACGTGCCACATTAATCACATCTCGAATCTTTAACGGATCGTCCTTGACTTTGCCGGCCAGGTATAAGGTAGATGCAGCAATCGTCTATTTTAACAAAAAAAAACATTAAATAGGTCACTGACTTCATCATGTCTAGACTATGCATTTTGACCCCACACTTGCGAAAAAATTATCGTAAATTAATTTATGACCCATACATGCGGTAATAAGTGGGTCGAACGATAACACAGTTAAAAATAACGCTACAACTTCCGGGTTTTCAAAATAGAATTAATTAATATTTAAATTAGATAAGAAAATCAATTAGTTCTAGGAAAATGATAAAATTTCCACTGGCATTGAAGATAGCCAAAAAAATTTTAATCGACCTTCTTTTAACTAATTTTTAAGAACGCCTCTAAATGTAGAGACACAAAACAAGCCAAAAGAGAAAGTTTAATCGATTTATGCAACTAAATCGCCAAAGGCGATTTTCTCTTTATTATTTTTACACTATAAAAATGGGCTTTATCTAGAAAGAATAAATTTTTTTCTGACTCATTCTATTGAAATTATTTAATCAATCCATTTGGAAGTTTAGCATAATATGGATTTTTCAAGGTTAAAAATCGATTTTTTATCAGTGTTATTTTTATAGTTTTCAATTAACTGATTAGTGTGTGCTATTTTATGAGATTAATTGAGAATAATGGAAATTGAATAGAACCAGGGATGGCCAATTTGTGGCACGTACAAAGAATGATTCTTATTAATCGTAAATCAATTAGAAAGCAATTTTAAATATTTTAATATGATAAAATGTGTTATTGTCAGCGGGCTTATTTCATAAAAATTATTTATAAGTATATAAGCACGGACAATGAAACCAATTCACCATCCGTGGACCAGAATATACTCACCGACGACTACATGCTATAGTTTCCATTTTATTAAGTAGCCATTTATCTTCTTGTAAATTTTACTAAAATGCATAGACTTAAACGATGTAAGATTAAATGAAACATTGAAATCACTTACGTAGCAGTCATAGTTTTTGGCGTCGACTTCCTTGAAGAAGCGATGCAGCAGGACAGCGGCGGTGGCCACTGTCAAAGGCTGAGCGTGCAACTTAATGCCGCATTCAAAGATAAAGTGGGCCGCAGCAAAGCTGCTTTCATCTTTACGATAATCAACGGGAGGGACTCGGCGCACTTTCTCCCGTTGCAACTCCATCACGTCAATAACATCTTTCATTTTAACAGCCTGTACGACTGTAACAAAGAGAAAACGAACATACGATCAGATTTGGACATTTTTCCACGAATTTCTCGTGGAAATCTTCGACAGAGATTGATTTTATGGTTTGATCTTGATAAATTCGGGACTTACATTGAAAATTATTGAGAAAATTTATTTTTCCTGGAGAGCCGGTTATTAAACAAACTGACTTAGAACACGACTTGGGAAAAAAGAAACATTTGCATCGATCAGGTTTACCATCATATTCCAAGTAAATTTTACCAACATAAGCGACTTCCTAAAAAATTCTCCATAGACAATCCAGAACTATTGTGTAATCGGTCGTATTGTACAATCAAATCCATTTCCAAGGTGTTTCATATTTTAAATCTACCAACTTAGTCTAATCAAAACAAAACACCATTAAATTTGATTCGGCAGTAGTACTATTACACAACCGGTATGTCAAACATCTATTTGAGGTTTTAGGTTAATCAGATAACATTTTAATTTTCTTAAATATTTAAATTTTAATTTATAATGTTACGACTTTTCGTTAATAAAACTGACATTTTAATAAATTTATCGATCAAAAGATATGCGGGTCATTCAAAATGGGCAAATATCAAACACACCAAGGCGCTAAAGGACGGCCAAAAAGCGGCTCAATTTCAAAAATTGACACGATTAATGCGAATTGCTATCACCGAAGGTGGTTCTGTCGATCCCAACACCAACGTACAGCTCTCTCAGGTCATTGAACAAGCGAAACGTGCCTCGATGCCCAACTCAAACATTCAAAACGTCCTGAAAAGCGTCGACGCATCAAAGGACGACTATCGAAAGCATATACTGGAAATCAAAGGACCGAATCGATGTTTGATCTTAGTGGAACTGTTCACGAGTAACATCACTAAAGCTCGACATGAAATTGCTGCGATACTTAAAAAAACGAATTATGCCTACGCCGATAGTGGGGTCATGCGAAATTTTGACTTTAAAGGCCTTATCGATGCGGAGCAACCGAGTGATACAATTGGAAAAGATGAAAATATACTAAAGGATATTTGTACAGAACATGCCATCATGGCAGGGGCTGAAGATGTTGAAATTGTACCAATGGAAGACAACAAATTCGCCATTCGTTTCATTTGCCATCCGAACAATGTGATGAAAGTCGAAAAGGCGTTAAAAGACGACTATGGGTACACAATTTTTAGTAGCTCTTCCGAATATGTACCATTAACGGCAGTGAAATGCACTGCAGATGATTGGGGACACTTTGAAAAGTTCTGTACCAAACTAGATAATATTTCAGACGTTGTTAATGTATATAATAATTTATTAGACAATTGATATATTAAATATTTTTAAAATACTCGATGCAATTCCTTTTTAAGCACCTAAATGATAAAAATCGATTTTCCATTTGTAAATCATATAAGTCGCGTAACTAAAAATAGATTTCGTCGATTATAAAAATAATTTACGCAAATACTTCATTGATTCAAACGATATAAATAGAGCTTTGTTTATTTCATGAGTAAGGGATTCAAAATTGATCTTCTCGTAATGCACACATTAAAATCTACAAAAATTTAATTTTATAAATATTTAGAAATGGAAACGATGAATGAATGTTTCTTTGAATACATTGTATTTTACGTATATTTGTAATAACGGGAATCGTTTGGCGTCGCGACGTTGGCGTCGCTCATTTCAAAAGCACAGAATATATAATTGCATTTAGAGTTAAGTGCGCATCAGCGGCGCGCAAGTATGACTGCAATAATTTTAAACAAATCAAAGTGGTAATATAATTTTGTTCATTTTAATAGAAGCGGAACACAAATTTCATTCTCGTGAGAATGTAGATATAAATCAATTTGCCGCTTATTAAAAATAGCTGTGCAACTGAGATGCGCCAAATCCATACAATGACTACTAAGATTACAAATCAGTTGCTGCTATTTCAAGTGCAAAAGCTCCGACGGCTCCGACGCCGTCACATCCGATCCTGTCGCTTCCCAGTGACGTTTCGCTCCCCCAAAAACTTGCATAAGCGACTCGCGAAATTGTGTGTCAGTAGGATTTTAGTGATTGACCAAGTTGTAACACATTATTTATATGTAATTTTCATTTTGAAACTATAAAAATTTTTTTCGTTAATCAAAATGTCGAACGTCGATATCGGACCGCGGAAGACAATGTTTATATTGGTGATTGTCATCGGATGTTTTGGGGTCCTCTGGCCCAAAGTGTTCTATCCCATGTTGATCGGAAACGCATATACGACACCCAAAGCCAATTCTTACGATAAACTAGCTGGTAAGCAATTTAATTATTTCAATCTAAATTTAATTAAAAAATCAATAAATCATAATATCTTATACGATACAGGATATTGATAGTATATCCACTATCCTTGGTTCGTCGAGTCATTTTAATTCGATCCACCTTGGCTTCAATTCCCATCAAATTTAATTTGTGTATACGTACTCGTATAGCGTAGGTTTTATAGTTTGTCACGACCAAGAGATATTTTAAGAATGAAAGATTTGCCTCAAATGTATATGAGATGTGTTGCCCACATTATCAATATGTTTATTTATTTTGTTCAATCAGTTAGCCATTTGTAAGCATTTCTCGCTGTGTCCATTAAGAAAGTTGTTATAATCAATTTTCACCTTTGATAAAGTACCAAGGTGAAACCAACCGTGTTCATATATCAGGGTATGAATGAGGAATTAAACTTGAAGGACACTTCAATTTAAAGGATCGCAATTTCGTAAGGCTCCCGGTCGATTTGTTAAGACCCTAGTATTGTTTATATCTATAACATTAAAGCGTCCTATTAGCCTTTTTCCTGGGAAGATTTAAAAAAGATCCGCTAGAGGCAGCACCGGTGGCGGGGTACATATGTTTTGAATTCTCTATTGACAACAACGTCAAACGTATAGAATTATAATGGAATTAACGGAAGATATTGTACTTGGAGCGAAATTGAAATTTGCAAAAGTGCAAGATCATCATGTCCGGGATTTAAAACGATGACCTGCATGTCGTGGTTTAACCGTATCAGGTAATAAAAATGTTCTAGTTGAAAGGTTAGTTGGTTCATACATTTTCTCGTTTATGTCATTGTGTTGTTGAAAATTTTATTATTTTAAATAAACTAAGTTTTTTTTTTGTATATTTGAGAATTGAGAAATGCATTGCAAACGGTAATGATAAAAAATTTTTCGTTGGAATTGATGGTGGTAAATGTTTAGCGGATAAACAGCAACGCATGAAATTACTCAATCCAACTCTACCAAGTTCAACTTCATGCAGTTTTCCTACTACAAACTGGGCAAATTTTCCATCCCAAGCTAATCCTCGTTCTTTCTGCTATGCTATAATATTATGTAGTAAATTAAGTAACTATGCTTAATTTTACACCATTACCACCATTTTTATTTTTTGGACCACAATATTTATTTATTCTAATATTAATAATTATTAATATTAATATTTTTAATTATAATATTAATATTTATTCTAATAGTAATAAGACGTACGTTTGACGTTGTTGTCAATAGAGAATTCAAAACATATGTACCCCGCCACCGGTGCTGCCCCTAGCGGATCTTTTTTAAATCTTCCCAGGAAAAAGGCTAATTGGGAGACTGTTGAAAAATGACAGAGAAATTACAAGAGTTAGTGACACTAAGTATGATAGCCCATGATGTTACATTTTCGTGATCATTTGTTGTTGAGAATCTATAACAGTAATACTTCACATTTTTCTCTATTAAATTAAACTATATTGGGATAGCTATTAAAGAAAACCTGGGGCAGGTCATTGTTTCAAAAGATAGGGAAAGTTTCTCGGACATAAGGATTTGACGACGGATTCTTATAATTGTAAAAAGAAATATGTATAATATAAATAAATTGTAAAAGAAAAACACAAAACACGTTGTCTAGGATTCAACAATAATATCGTGCCTCTCTATCACTTGTATCGCGTTCTCGCTTGTACGCACTGCAGGCTATTAAACATTTATTTTTTTTAGATAAATTTGGAATTATTGCGAAAAAATAAAAATACTTTTGTTATAAAACTTATAAATGATCTTTCCATTTATCACAAAAAAAAAATATTCAAAAGCCTAATTGGCAAAATAAACAATACTTAGATACCATGTATCATCTTTAAAGATGACTAGATTTAAGAATATTCTATAAATTTAAAATGCTCTTAATAATACAGGGTGTGTATTCATGAAGATTTTTAACAACAATATATTTCATAGGAATAACTAAAAATTGTATTTGTAGCATAATTTTTATGTTAAGACATGTAATTTTGTGTAAAACTTCGCGGTGTCAGGAAGTGCACATTCAGTCAAATAATGAAAATCGGGTAAACGAACAGTGACTACAATTTCTTTTTTTGGGGACCCCCAAACCCCCGCCTAAGGGGGGGGGGCTGAACCCCTGTTGTTGGATGCATTTATAAGAATTAACTTAAAATATATGACAGTTCCCATAGTTACGTCTTAATTGACAGATTTATCAAAATCATTTCCTATAAGAAAAATGCGTCTTGAAATCCGGGTTTTATCGAAAACGAAGCGAAAACTCGCAAATTACCACTCCTCATTTTCGGCTTCTTTTGACTTGTGTTATCAGGAATCGTCGTCAATTCTTGGCGCCATGCTAACCATACTCTCCCCTAATAGTCTAACTCCGCCATATTTGTCACCATCTCTCTCAATCATATGAATTCATCGCTTGCGTCGACTTTCTCTAACACTGATACAATGTTCAAATAGAAACTCAAAGATGTTCTGATTTTTCTTTAGCGGGATGTTGCGATGTTATTTGGGAGCACGACGTCGACGCCATTAAAATAATGTTTAACCTGTGCGAGAATATACTTAGCGAACAGAGAGAGACAAATCCGGCCACTCGATTGGCATTCGAAAACGGTAAATTGACGACCAGCATTATCGAGACGTGTCGCAAAAAGGTGCTCGACACCTGCAACGTGGACATTGCAGCGTTCCTAACGGAAAATGTGCGCCTCGGTCGCAACTATCGGCAAATTCTTGACGAGCTCCGCTCCACCAATAGTTCCCTGTGTTTGAAGTATAATTTCGGGGTGGCCCCCGGCGCACTCTGGGTGCCACATCGAATCACTGTTAACTATGTTCCAAGTAAGGGCGAGTGTGTGCTTAGGTTTTTCTTTTTAAACTACTAACAGGATGGGTTTTGTACTAATTTCAACTAATTTAAAATTGAAAGTTAAAATTTTATTTTAATTTTTTTTTCTGGTTTAGATATTCGTCAAGAGCGACCAGCACATCTACGACCAGAAATGTTGCATCCTGCTTTGCGAGAACGAGGAAGAGCCATTCCACCATCGTCCCACGTGCACGCCACCGGAGCCCCGCAAGCACCACGTATCGTCCCAGGCCGAGTATGTTTCGTACAAACCAAATATTTACATTCGAAATCTAAAAATATATCAATCATCAATTAACGTCGTTCAATTTATCGATTTTCATTTTTCGAATGATAATGATGATGAGGTGAAATGAAAACGTCGGTCGGTTGCGGTGCGGCCCTGAGCCAAAAATCTTGAAACAGTTTAAGCGAAACGCAAACGTATAATAATTTATCCATCTTTCGAGATATGTGTTGTTATAATAATTTTTTTTAAATATAAATAGACTACGACGAGTTTAGGTTTAACAGTAAAGATTACGAAATAACGTAAACTTGGACTTTGGAGGTTCCACGTTAAGCGTGTTTGACTCATAATGTTTCATTAGTTATGACCAAGGTTAATAGGTTAAAAAAAGCTTTTTTGCACAATGCTTATTTTTGAGACCCTGTTAATAGATACAATTCAAATTCCAAATTGTTCAATATAGTTTAGAAGACCTCAATTTTAAGTTTGCAATTAAAAATGGTGAATCTCTTGGTCTAATGAACTTAGGCTTTAAATAGCCTTAAAGTATTTAAAATTAGTTTCACATTTTCACATATACAGAACTAAATATTTTCTTTTTTTCCAGCCGGAAATTGTCTTCGAATCGACTTTCAAGGTAGAAAATTATGTGTGAAAAAAGATTGCAACTAATTAACTAACGCATAAAGCAGAAGACTTGTAAAAAATCAACATCTTACTAATGTATCTTACTAATCAACCATTGAAAAACGTTAATTGTAAAATTCGAAAGCGAAAGTTTGACCTATGACCGATCGAAATAGCATTCCTATTTTAAAAAAAATAATCAAGAATTGCACATAAAATTTTAAATAGATAATATCTTGGATGTACACTTAATAATTATATTTGTATTTAATACATATACATACGGTGCCATGACTATTTTTATAATTGTTGGCCTTGTTCCAATGGTCGTGATTATATTGTGACAAAATTTCTGTAGGTCAAAACACAGAAAATTGTATGAAACGATGAAATTTTCGCTATTTTTAACGATTTGATTGCACTGAACAATGTTAGCTTATAGTTGGGTTTCCAATAAGTCTATTTCTAAGGAATATCTTAGATTTTAACTATGTTATCTCTAACATTTCGACATTGCTATGATTAAATTTAATTTTTATAATATAAAATCTTTATAATTTAAACGCCTAATCGTTATAAATAAGTTTTATTGGGGCGCTGTCCATTCGACCATTTCCGACAAGCGATAAATCATAGATTTGATTGGTTTTGATGCATTAATTTGCATGTAATTAGCTCTGATTTGTACTGAAACTTCTATTTAGGACCTAGAATCCAGTATTTTAATAAAAAAATCCTTTTAAATTTTAAATAAAAGGCTCTTGTGACTGCCGGTATGGTTTCGATAAACTTCGTTAATCATCGTGAATTTTCGGCTTTAAATAGGAAAACTAATGCTTTAGTCACCATTTTGAAATTTTCTTTCCAATATGATACATGATGAGCTTTTTTACTTTCAATTTTCTTGTCACATATTAGTATTTTCTCTAAAAATTTAACGTCAATAAAATGAAATAGTTTTATATCGTAAAATCTTTATAACTTTAACGTCAAATCGTTGAAAATAGGTTTAGTTGAGGCATCCATTTGTTCGAGTATTCCGGTAAATCTAATTGGATTTAATGCCTCGATTTTCATGTTATTAGCTGCGATTTTAACTGAAGCTTCTGTTTAGGACATAGAATCCAGGATGTTAATAAAAATTCCTTTGAAATTTAAAATAAAAGTTTTTTTTTGACTGCCGGTATGGTTCGATAACCTCGTTAAACATCGTGAATTTTCGGGTTTAAATAGGAAAACTAATGCTTTGCCACCATTTTGAAATTTTCTTTTTAATATGGCACATTGTGAGCATATTTTACTTTTAATTTTCCTGTTACTTATTAGGGTTTTCTCTAAAAATTTAACGTTAATAAAATGAAATAGTTTTGTATTGTAAAATCTTAATAACTTTAACGTTAAATCGTTGAAAATAGGTTTAGTTTAGGCATCCATTTGACAGAGGATTCCGATAAATCTAATTAGTTTTAATGCCTTGATTTTCATGTTATTAACTGCGATTTTAGGTAAAGCTTCCATTTAAGGCCTGTTATCAAGGATTTTAATAAATTTCCTTTTAAATTAAGGATTTTTTGACATCCTAAATGATTAGATTATCTTCGTTTAACCTCGTAAATTTCCGGCTTTAAATAGGAAAATTAATACTTAACCACCATTTTGAATTTTCCCTGTAAATATTACGCATGGTGAGAGCTTTGACATTTTTAATTTTCTTTTAATTTCTTAAAGTTTTGATTGTATTTTCTCTAAAAATTAAATTTAAATTACATTAAATATTCGTTTAATCCTAAAAATTGATTTTTAGGAGACATTCATTCGATCATTGACAATTTCAAAAAGCGATAAATCTAAGACCTAATATCATAGATTAAGCTAATATTTACTTTAATGCATTTATTTCCATGTAATTTGCTCCACATGCCCAACTATTTTCATGTAGGACCCCCAATTTCGTATGCAATTTTGTTGTAAATTCTGAGCAGACATTACAAGTTACTCGGTCTTTAACGTACATAGGTGACGTAAAATTCCTTCCAGAATTTGCGTTTATGAGGTGATTTCAAAAGAGTATCGATGACGTCCTAGCAGTGGCGGAACTACAAATGTTAAGTCCCCCCGCAAATAAATTTGACCGGCCCTCAACCTTATATGAATTTTTGCTTTTCGTATCTAGCGTCCCATATTTTAATTTAGCACCGATTTTCTTGCGAAAGGTCCCTCTTAAAAGGCCCTTGAGGTCTGGAGGAGTTAGCAAATATTATCATTTTTTTCATATCAGGTGTAATATTTTGTTTTAAAAATTAGCATTGTCCGTTAAGAATAACGACAGT
This sequence comes from Sisyra nigra, assembly GCA_958496155.1. NCBI lineage: Eukaryota > Metazoa > Arthropoda > Insecta > Neuroptera > Sisyridae > Sisyra > Sisyra nigra. The sequence continues at coordinate 4,833,054 of OY292315.1, forward strand.
TTCTTAATATCCTTATTCGTAACATCTTGGTCGAAATCCATGGTATTTTCATCGTTATTCAAATCAATTGCCGTACTGCTTTTGCTATCAACATGTTTAAATTGCCCTTCATTTTTAGGTGTAGTACCTTGATTTTTTAGTTATAAGTCAGTTGGATTAATTTTTTCGCTATAAACTTGTTCAAACATCAGTTCATCTTTAGAAGTACTTTGATTTTCTGCGATCGTAGCAAACGATTTAAGAAAACGGGATCATTTTGGTATTTTTTCTAAACGTTCCTTTTTCTATTTTTCTTTTTTACTGCACGTTCTCTGCAGCACCACTAGTACTAACTTTCTCAAAATTTTCGCCTCCCCCCCCGCGTTGCGGGGTCTAGCGATAAGGTAGTTCCGCCACTGCGTCCTAGATTAAAATACCACATTATTTAAACGTTATGATTCAGTATGGCTTATATAGAGCACTTTTCACACATTTTGTAGTTGAAGTTTCATTAAGATAATATCGTTCGATGTTTTCAGCCAGGACCAATTCCAGGAATGCGACCAACAATCGGAGGCCCGGGTCATGTTGTTCCAGCCAAAACCTCGACCAGTACAATGAGCGTTGTGATGCCAATTTACACGATTGGAATCGTCGTCTTTTTCACCTACACCTTGGTGAAGGTAACCATCACAAATCAGTTTTATAAAAAAAAAAAAATAAAAAACTAAACCTGTTTTAGATAATGTTAAAGAAAAACGACAGTGAAACAAATGGCATGTATCCATCGGTGAGCCCCGATCCACATTTCCAACGGCACGTATTCAATCGGGAATTATCCAAGTTGGAGCGTACGCAAGGCTCGGGACGACCCAGCAAGCCTGAAGGGTCTGGAAAACTAGGTGAGATTCACAGAACCGAAAATAAAAAAAATAAAACGTTAGCAAATAGTCGAAATCGTTGGGAGTTGAGCAAATTAAAATGAAAATATTGTTCTTTGATTTGCAATCTCGAAATCAGGATGGAAAGAACGCGATACTAGTAAGTAAAATCATCCCAATGAAGCGAATATCACATTAAATCGTTTTAATTTTTAGCCTTCGATGTGATCAAGCCTTATTTTCATTTTGTGCCTATATCATATACGTAATACAATATTAATATTTTCGCTATGCCGTTTATATAACGATTTTTTGTTTCAATTTGTCTCAATTTCACCATTTTTTTTTTCAAGTCAATCGACAATTTAAATTTGAAAATTATTTTTTTTTGAATTGTTGATTGAATACGAAAATCATTAGACTGAGATCGTTGTTTGTAATAATTTGATTGAGCGGTGTTATGATTCGAGTCATTTGGCAAGAGAACATGCAAGTCGACACGGAGTCACTCTTTGTCTTTCAGGAGATCTAGAAATTGATCAGCTGCGTCGTCGACTGCAGGAAACCGAGAAGGCGATGGCGCGCATTGTTTCGCAGATGGGCTCCGTGCCTCTGAGGTCGGACCGAGGCCGGGCCCAGGTTAGGTTCTCTAAAATCTCTCTATCATCATCCTCATCATTCGCATCATCTTTCAACATATACAACTCTTCTATATTATATTATATTCTAGCTTTTGCATGCATTTTCTTTTTTTTTATTTGAACAACTTGCTAACGATCGATTATTATTAGAATTTAACAAGTTTAGTCAAATTTGTTCTAACTAGTAGTTTGTCCATAAGTCGTAAATAATTTCATCGCTAATTTTCATTCGTATCACATACAGATAGAAGGTTGAGAGAGCCAGATCGCATGAATACACGTGCTGCCCCCTACTCCGAGTACGAAATTTGGAACTATTCCTTAATCACTCGTTTGCACATTTCTCCAATGTTCTACACTCGGAACGCATAACACCATAGAGATACGGTCGAGACTAAACGTCCCGAGTATAGAACAGTGGGGAATAATTCAAATTTCCGTACTCGGAGTAGGGGACAGCACGTGTATTCGTGCGATCTGGCTCTCTCAACTTTCTCTCTGTCACATATAGACCAGAGCTAAAGCCTTTGGAAATGGTAAAAGGTAAAAAAAAAATATAGTAGGATGAAACTCATTAGAAAAAGAAGAAAATATAACAAAAATATAAAGAAAAAATAAATTACGGTCGATCTGAGAAGAGGAAGAGGAAAAGGGGGGAGGGGTTTAATGGTAGAAACAATTTATCTCAATTTCCGACAAAACTGCAAGAAAAAAGTTAAATAGCAAAGTTGTAGATTATAAGATCTACAACTTTTGTACTAACACTTTTTTCACATAACCTCAACATTTATGAGAAAAATTCAAATTACCAAGTTTTTGGTTTTTAAGTTTTATCTTTGACAAAAAAATTTTTTTTCAATGAAATTTTGTGAAAACTTGCTTTTTAATGTCCCAAACATACTGTAATTTTTTTGGATGTAAAATATTTCTTTTTTCACCTTATTTTGACTAAATATTGAAAAACACCATAATTTTCAATTGAAAATTCTCACGTCAAAATATCCACTTTTTAAAATAAGTCGGTTGGTTTTTTGTTCGTTAAAATTCTCTTCTTTCGGATGGTGCAAAAAATATAAATTACAGTGGTACCTCGACATACGAGTTTAATTCGTTCCGCAACCTTGCTCGTATCTTGAATTACTCGTATCTCGAATTTCGCTCGTAACTCAAAGCAAAAAATCACTCGCTCGTATCTCGAACAACTCGTATGTTGGGGCACTCGTATGTCGAGGTACCACTGTACTATGTAAAGTATCCCCAAAAAATGCAATAATTAAAGTGGGAATTTTAGAAAAAATTGCTCAAAGTTGTATTTGTTCAATTGATTTAAGTACATTTTTTTTTATTTATTTAAGGTCGCCTTAACTACTTTGGTCATTAGCGACCGTCGAATACAAAAACCCATGAAAAAATCTTGGATTTTCATTGGGATTCGAACTCAGGACCACTGGTGACCTAAATTTTTTTGTAAAAGATAAAAATAAAAAACCAAAAACTTGGTTATTCGAATTTTTCACATAAATTTTAAGGTTATGTGAAAAACGTGTTAGCACAAAAGTTGTAGATCTTCTTATTACCTACAACTTTTCCATTCAACTTTTTTCCATAGGACTTGTAGTTTTGTCGCAAATCGAGATAAACCGTTTCTAACGTTAAACCACTCCCCTTTTTCTATTTCTCCACCTCAGATCGACCATAATTAATTTTTCCTTTCATTTTTGTTATATTCGCTTCCTCTTCTAATGGGTTTCATCTTACTATAATTTTTTTTCGGTTCAAAAATTTGCTACCCTGGTCTAATATTTTACAAGTTACAGATTTCAGAACAAATTCGACCAAACTTAATGTATAAGACTTTTAAGGGGGTATATCTCTTATATAAACTTGAAACAAGTTGCCACCACTTGGGTAGTGGTCTTTATTACAGACTTAAACAATCAGATTTTGTATAATCCATAAGAGATGTACATTCTTTCATATTATATATAAAACACTGCAACTCCGACGATTTAATACTTGCTTAATACGAACAAGAACACTGAAGGGGGGAAGAAGCAATTTAACGACAGACTGCATGAGACATGTACTTACTAGTTTAGGGTGGTGGGGCGCAAAGGTGCTTCAAAAATTTGATTTACATAAACTGTATAATATTGTTTAGGTCATTTTTTTTTTCTATTTTCATTTTGTTGTGTTTAATCCCAAACTTAAAGTTAATGAGAGAAAGACAGATTGAATTTGTTGTTGGTTCGAGTGAGAGCGATATGTTTGTGCTAGCTATGGCTTGTTTCTCTCTGTAGTTGTGACGGCTCTTTCGGACATGTTAGACGAGGTGGAACAGCGGAGAGAGGCTTTGGCCAAGCAGCGCGAGCCCCCGAGGAAGACCTCCACAACCAACGCTACCACCACCACCACCACCACAACCATCACAGACTCTGAGCACCAGGTAGTGGCTTTTAGCTTCGACTGCATGCCCTCCTTTTTTCGACACCTTCAGAGACTAATGACTTAATGTAATATATTTGTAAATAGTGCTAGTTTATTTTTTTTGTTTAATTAATTAACGCTATGCATCATCATTTTTAACGGGTCTATTTTTAGTACTTGATAATGAGTTATCTTTTCTGGATATAGGTCTCCTTAACGAACGATATTTCCATGAATGGAAACGCGACTTACGAAAAGATTGATCACGAAGACGATGACGTGAAACCGGTAGAACCGGAACCGGAAGATATATCCAAAGATCGTGTCGAAAATGAGCGTAAAGACAAGGAGGAAACGACCACGATTAAAGTACTTGGCATGGAAGTGACGGAAAGTTGTGAGGGAGGCCAAAAATGGAGTCGACCATCCACACCGATTGCACCACCTTTACACCTAGTATTTGCCTCGTTAAATTTTTTTTAAAATTAAAATAAAATTAAATTTGATTTGCTTTTAGACTCCTCCATCGAGTCCAACGCCCGCACCATCGATACTGCTCAGTGGAAAAGTTCCAGCCGAATCTCAAATTTTGGTGTCGACTTCATCAACCGATGAGGAAGTGGTTGACGACGAAGACGTTTCCGTTGAGGAACCGGCTATAATGTTAAGCGGAAAAATCACGCTCTCGGTGATCCCGTCAAAGAAAGATGGTGAGATTTGGTCAAAATTTGCCCAATAAAAATTTCAACGTCAGGCTATTGAACCTGCATCAAGTCCCATTTTTCAAGATGGTATTATTTTAAACGATGCCATGGTTATAAGGTTTAGAAGAACCTCTGCTTTTGGTATCTTATGTACAATTTGAAGAATGTGATTTTATGTAGTTTATATCTTCCACTTGTAAGACATATTGAAAGTTTGAATGTCCCTGAAAAGAAAGAGGAATAACCACCAGTTGGCACCGTTAGACATACCTTCATAGCTTTGGAAATTGCTCAGTATTAAACGACTTCCTTCAATAATTTACAACAGGTCCGTCTGATCTACCCAATAACGGTGATTATTCTAGAACTATTGTCCTAATCTCAACATTTAACCATTTTCTTTCATAAGAGATATACATCCATACATACACCCTATACTTCCATTTATAGATGACTAGCTGGTCCCCGCCCGCTTCGCTGAGCGTATCTTAATTAATCTGATTGAATAATCCATTACTCATAATGCTTTATATTAGAACAAATTAGATTTCCTTTAAAAAGGTTATAGTGACCCAACCTGGAAAGATAGACATGAACTACCGCGGACTTTTTTTTTACAACTTTAAGAGGAACAATTTTCCCACAGATAATTTTTGCGTAACTTTAACCGTTTACGCAGGGCAACGAACGCTCTCGAAAGGAATAACTTTTCCTGGTATTTGCAACATTTGTCACCAATTCTCTGCTCCTATTGGTTGTAGCGTGATGTTATATAGTGTATATCCTTCCTTGATAATTAGGCTATCCAACACAAAAAGAATTTTTCAATTCGGACCAGCAGTTTCCGAGATTAGCGCATTTAACCAAACACACTCTTCAGCTATTAGTATAGATTCTAATATAACTTGAACTGATTATAAAGAAAGTGGTTTGCGTTCATTTCAAGGCAGTTTAGGCCAGTCAAAATCGACATAAAAAGTAGCTAAATTCGCAAAACATGATGTATCTCTGATTTTTTAATATGTTGTTTGGACCCATTAGGGCTATATATTCTCAAGTTTGCAACTCGCAAAAAGTTGTGGAAAAATTTTTATTGAGGAAAAACCGTGAAAATTTTGAACTTGTTTCAGATTCTGCTCGGTAGCTCCTAAGCCATACATTTTTCTACGAAAGTTATTCTGCATGTTTTTTAAAAGCATAAAATTTATTACAAATTAAGCCCACCCGGAGCTCTGCACGTTACTGGGTCGCTGCGTAACGGCACTTTGAAAATAGGCCAGTTTTTTCAAAAATTGTTATTTTAGTTTTAAACTTTTTTTGGATCGAAGTTGTGTCGAACCTGTTGATCCTACGAGAAGAACTTTTTTTTTTTTTTTGGTATTTTAAGTCGCTTTAACAGCTATGGTCATATCACGACTATCTAAACACAGAAAATTTCTGTTGGTCAATTGTAATCTTAATTCTAGGATTCAATGGGAATCGAACCCGGGCCACTTGACGCATGAAGTGGAGAGAACTACTCCTCTAGCCACTGCGCCAATTGGTGGCTTGAGAAGAACTTATTGAATATAATTTGTAGACAATTTAATTAGCGTTAAATTAAGTACAAAGCGGGACCTGTAAGGCTCGTAGTTCTCTCAAAATCTTAGAGAACCCATATAAGGGAAAATCACATTTCGGTGGATACTCCAGTATTGGTGGAACGTCAGGGTTTATTTGAGGCTTGTCACCGTCGTCTGCTTCATTGCAGTTTTGCACATTTCCCCAGAGCAAATAACACACATCGCAGAACATCTAAGCCCTGCTTTCAGGCAAGTGCAGCCACCACCCGGCACCCCTTCTTGCATTTACAAGAGAGGTGTTTTAGTAGCTCTCCGGGGGCAGGATCTTGCCGACTGGCAATGTGGATGAACCCAGCCGGGGTCATACCTTCTTAAAAATTACTCAATGCAACAAAAAAGTGTCAAGGTACATTTCTGGGAAAATGCAATTTTAACTTTCATGTTTTTTTTTTAAATTTTGAGAGAACTACCAGGCTTACAGATCCCGCTTTGCACGAAATTTAAAGCTAATTAAATTACTTACGAACATATATACAAGTTTTTCTCGTAGGACTAATGGTTTTGACGCAACTTCGATTCAAAAAAGGTGTAAAAGAAAATTTTAAATTTTCGAAAAAACTGGCCTATTTTCAAAGTGCCGTAACTCGGTAAATCATTGACGTACATAGCTTCGATTGGGCTTAATTTTAAACAAATTTAATGCTCTTAAAAAACCTACAGAATAGATTTTTAAAAGAAAAATGGATGGATTAGGAGTTGTAGTATATATGTATAATCTAAAGTTAATATAGTTTATATAACAGTTTATTTGTTGTCGCTCTTATTGCTAAATGGATTGCTAACCATTACTCCTACGAGAAAAACTTGTAAGTATGTTTGTAGGTAATTTAATTAGCTTTAAAATAAGTGAAGAGCGGGGTCTGTAAGCCTCGTAGTTTTCTCAAAAACTTTAAAAAAAAAAACAAAGGGTAAAATTTTATTTTTTCAGAAATGTACTTTAACACTTTTTTGTTACATGAAGTGATTTTTAAGCATGTATGATCCCGGCCGGGGTCATCCGCATTGCCAGTCGACAAGATTCTATCCTCGGAGAGCTACTAAAACACCTCTCTTGCAAATGCAAGAAGGGGTGCTGAGTGGTGGCTGCACTTGCCTGAAGGCAGGGCTTAGATGTTCTGCGATGTATGCTATTTGCTCTGGGGAAATGTGCAAAACTGCAATGAAGAAGACGACGATGACGAACCTCAAAATAACCCTGACGATCTAGCAATACTGGAGTACCCATCAAAATGCGATTTTACCTGATAAGGGTTGTCTAAGATTTTGAGAGAACTACGAAGCTTACAAGTCCCGTTTTGTACTTAATTTAACGCTAATTAAATTGTCTACAAATTATAATCAATAAGCTCTTCTCGTAGAATCAACGGTTTCGACGCAACTTCGATCCAAGAAAGGTCTAAAACTAAAATTTTTTGAAAAAAACTGGCCTATTTTCAAAGTGCCGTAACTCGGTAACTTATTGACGTGCAAAGCTTTGGTTGGGCTTAATTTGTCACAAATTTGATGCTCTTAAAAAACGTACAGAGCAGCTTTTGAAGAAAAATTCATAGATTAGGAGATACCGAGCAGAATCTGAAACAAGTTCAACATGTTCACGGTTTTTCCTCTATAAACATTGTTCCACAACTTTTTGGAAGTTGTAAACTTGAGAATACATAGCCCTAATGGGTCCAAACAACATATTAAAAAAATCAGAGATAGGTACATCATGTTTTGCGAATTTATTGTTGATTTTGACTGGGCTAGTTCAGGATTTTTATCCTACATTAGTTTCAAAAAATCATATCAGGATTTTTAAATTTGATTCATACAAGCAAGAACGAGAAAAGGAAAATAATTGAAACAATTTTCTATTGTAAAGAATGTGATAGCTGTTCGAACGATTGAGCGATCCGAAGGATTTTTCCTTAGTGACCAAGCTACAGTAAACTTTAAATTTTACCATTTACTATAATATGGTTTTCGTTACTATGGAAACGAAGAGTGATGTCAGAGAAATGAATATTTGAAGTTTTTTTTTTTGAAACTGGTGTAAGTCATTTTTGTTAGTAAATGAAGGGCACAGGGGAAAAACCAGGTCAGAAAAGGGCTGATTTTTAGAAAAACTCATTTGAATGTTTTTTCATATCATGGGGCTCAAAAAATGAACAAAAATAAACCCAAAAACAAGTAAGTATTAACGAAATTAAGTGAAAATGCTGTTATATCAGTGATAACATGATCGTAAAGATGATGGTTTGGGGAGCCTTTTTGTTTAGTCCCGGGATTTTTCCATACAAGTCTATTCACCGACGGGATTTTTCCCCAGTATTTTCAAATGAATATTTTAGCTGACATACGGATTTTTTCTACGAAATAATGATCGACTATTCGAAAAGTAAACTTAATTAACCACTAAATGGAATCATTGTTCCATTTTCTTGAAAAAACTGACTGACGGGGTTTTTGCCCTGTACCCTTCAAATGATAACAATGAATGTATTCTGCTTCACATTTTTATCCAAATGATTTTTCTTTGACGATCTAGCAGTTGAGCCTCTGAAAACTCTTTATATACTCCACAGGGGACAGCTTCGATTTTTAACGCCAAGGTAAAACCAAAATATTTTTTTTTTAAATTATCAACATTGGAGCTGCCCCTTAAAGGCCAAGACGCTAAGACTTGAACAACTCGACTATAATCACAGTCACCTTACGACATTATTTAAAAAATGGAGTTAAAGTGTGCCATTTTTCATTATCATAGAAACGAATAATCACGTCAGCAATTAATATGATATAAAAATCGTTTCTTTTGAAAATAGTACAAGTCCATTTTTAAATATGTAAGTTACCTTAAGTTATCACTGAAAAGTTATCTACAGATGAAAAAAGTAATTTGATCAGCTTGTTCACAAAAATTTACCGGCATTGTTAATGCCATAAATATAGACCCTCAAAAATGGACTTGGACCACTTTGAAAATAAACAGTTTAAATGATTATATTTCACAAACACTAAGTAGTCACTAAAATTCACAACAAAAATTATAAATTAAATAAATGTAGCTGTTTTTTTACAGTTTATATGATAAATTCTATACATAGTGTATGATTTTAAATTTTTAGTGAATTTATTTGATCATTTTTATTTTATTTTTTTTTTAAGTAGTGGAAAATGAAAAGAATCACGAAGAAAATGCGGATCATGAAGAAATCGAGGAAGAAGAAGAAGAAGAGGAAGAATATGAGGAGGAAGAGGAAGACGATATTGAAATTATCTACGAGGATGATGAGAAAAAGAATGACGAGCTGGATGATGACGTTGAAGAGTCGAAATATGTAACAGTCAGTGCGGCGACCGATGCGATAGTTGTTGATTCAGAAGAGGGCGAAGAAGACGAAGAAGTCGAAGTAAATGAAACATAGTTAAAAGAAAAAAAACATTTTTATTAAATCACATTTTTTATTTTTAGGAAGAAGAAGAGGAATTGGAAGACGACGATGAGATTAATATTAAGAAAACATAGATTAATTTCAATTTACATAACAGATTGAAGTGTTGGTAGATTAATTTTAACAAAATAATTTCCATGAAGTTAAATTGTTGAACAGTTAAGAAGACTCTCAGACTCTTTCATGTGTATTTGTCAATTTGCTCATTTGGACTCGGTCTTTCTTTGTCAGTTGCCAAATTTTCATCTAGTCATTAGAATTTTATTATCCTCGACATGCTGCTGCTTAGTCAATTTTTACTTTCTAAGTTCATTAAGTTTAAAGTATTTTCAATTTTGTTAAAATGTATTAGTAGTTTATATTGTTGAAGAATCTTTACGTCTATTGTATTTATTAAACGTTGATTTCATATTGAAGATGATTTGGGGAGAAAATTTAAAACAAGATGTATTATTAATAACATTTATTAATGAGATTTTAAATATATAATATATACAAATATCGATATTACAACATTTCTAGTTTTTTTTTTCTTGTAAATTTGAAATTTCTACTTGGTGGTCCAGTTACCAGGTCGATCTTTGGTTAACGTCCAATCTTGTTTCCAGCCTGTTAGAGAACCGGCCATTGTTGGGGTATTGAGGTCTAGGAACGTCCAACCTTCTTGCACTCCGGTTTTCTTAACGATACCGACAATTGAAAACAGGACGCTGGTGACGACAAAGGCAACACCCGATCGTTTCCATGCACCATAAACAGCCGCCGCTGAAATGCCTCCAAAGACATAGTTTAGTTCATCGTTCTTCTTTCGTATGTTATTAGCCATATAAGTGGCGGTGGTGAAAGCACACGCCATGCCCACCATAGGTCCGGCATAATACATATAACGACCCAGAATATTAAAATAGCCCTTCGGTTTTGTCATTAACATCACGTCAATGGTGCCTGCAGCGAAGCTCGCGCAAAGTGCATACTTGGACGTGACCATCATTTTCGGGAACACGTCTTTGTCTTCGGGAGTATCGTAAAATTTGTACCCCATCTAAAATTCACGGTAATATTAACGAAATATTTGGATTAATTTGTTTTATTTACCTTTGTTTATTTGACAGGAACTCCAGGAGGTGATCTAATCAACCAATACACGAACCAAAATCTAGTTCTTCTTTACCGACGTTAAACAGCACCAACTGAAATTTTAACTAGTTAAAATCACTAACCAATGCAAATTTAGGTTGTTATATTTTTGAAACCTTTGAAATGTTTTGATTTTTTTAGACGTATACTTAAAATTGATTAATAGTTTGAAAAGAATTTGAGTAGTTTTAAAGGGTTTTAAAGAGTTTAATGGAAAAAATAGAATTAGTTATGTGATTGTAAGGTTGGCAGTAGTGTGATGACAACTCAACCCAACCTATTAAATATGGCGGCGGATGGTGATGAATTGATAAGTGACCAAGAAAAAGTTCGAATTGTCTCGGATTTTATCATTCATTCGCCTCCCGGTGAATTCAACGAAGTGTTTAACGATGTGCGGGTGCTGTTGAACGACGACAGTTTGTTGCGCGAGGGCGCCAGCAATGCATTCGCACAGTACAACAAAGATCAATTGACTCCGGTGAAAATTTCCGGCTCCGATCTCCAGGTGTTGATCACCGAATTCAACGACTTGGGCGGCAGTCGATTCTTCGATGCACGCACAAAACAGTCGTTCAAGTATGACCATTTGCGGAAAGAGGCGTCCGAGTATCAGCCGCACGAACCCGATGCGGTGGCAGAGCCCTGGCGCGCCGCCTTAGAAATCGAATTCACAAACTACACGCAAAGCCATTACAAACAAGGCGTGTGCAGTGTGTTCGGGAAAAGTCAACCCGGTGGTATTGTTATCTTAACGGCTTGCATCGAAGACCACCAATTCCAGCCGAAGAACTATTGGAATGGACGATGGCGTTCGCAGTGGACGTTAACGTTAACGGGAGCCGCCGTTGCCGAGGTCAAGGGTGTCTTAAAAGTTCAGGTTCACTACTACGAGGACGGTAACGTACAGTTGGTCAGCTCGAAGGATGTCAAGGAATCGTTAGCGGTCAGCGGTGAGGTGGCGACCGCCCGTGAAATAATCGGTATTGTCGAGGAGGCCGAGAACGGGTATCAAACGGCCATTTCGGAGAACTATCAAACCATGTCGGAGACGACATTCAAAGCGCTCCGAAGACAACTGCCCGTCATTCGTAGTAAGATAGATTGGAATAAAATTGTTTCTTATAGTATTGGCAAAGAGTTGAAGAGTCAATGATCGAACGAGCAACGTCCTTCACAGGTGTAGGCAAACAATAATTAAAAAAAAAAAAACTAAAAGCTTTCCCGAATTTTGTAGCCTTACGTTTTAAAAGAAAAAAAAAGAAGACAAAACACTAATCCAGGGATCGCTCTCTATCTCCTCTTCGAAGTGACTGACTTACAAATCGGCTGACTAACCAATTAATTTTCGTGTCAGTCTTTAGCATTGGTGCGATGGCCCTAAGCAGCCAAATTGTTATTAGCTTAAAAAGAAAATAATTAATGTACATAATTCAATTAAAAGAAAACGACAATTGGTCTGTGTCAGTTGCAACCACGCCATCAACTGTTAAAAATAGGAACTAAACCAAAAGAGGATATAAATTGGTGATTGATTGTTTTCCTTTAATAAAAAAACGATTAGGAAAATCTCTCTTGTATTAGTTCTTATTATGACTCTAGATGGCACAATTATACACAACTGACACATACCAATAATCTTTTTGGTTTTTAATTCCAATTATTTTTGTAAAAAAAAAAAACTTTAACTAAGGACAAAATTAACGTTATCTCTTTATCATAATTTTTTTTTTCTTAAACTAAATTATTTTGTAAACTTATTTTTTTCCCCGCCTACAACTGTGTGCAATAGATGCAAGAAATTTTAGCACAAATCCAATTGAATTCTTTCAAATTAATTATGTTATATGATATGAAGATAATTTACATTTATTATTAATAATTAATAATATTATAAAGCCTGGTTGTTTATAGAGAGAAAAGGAAGAAGAAGAAGGAATCCTTCTTGAACAATGTTACGTATTAATTTTTTATCAAGTATTTTCCAAAACAAAGGTAATTCTTAATTTTTTTTTTACTTTTTGTTGTTTCTCTATGTTATAGTTAAAACAATTTTCATAATGTAATGAAACGATGGGGAAGTTATCAAAAAAATTTTCCCATTTCAAATCATTTAAATTTTTTTTTTCCCAATTTATTATTACTGTATTATAATTATTATATATATATTGGAGACTAAACAAAAAAAAAATACCACCCTCCTAGTTTTGCTTATGAATCGCTCCTCTCCTACCCCAACCCCCTTAAAAAAACGTAGTAGTAAAAATTTGATTGAACCGAAAAGTGCAAGAATGTGAAACAAGAATCTTGTTACAAGGATAAAATGTCGGTTGTGTGGGTTATTTTTTAAAATAAAATTTTTGAAAAAAATTTTTTTTATATTAATTTTTCATCCCAATTTGATTGTTAAGAAAATTTAGCTTGGACACAATTTAAGTGATGAACCAAAATAATTATATCACAGTTAAATGAATGAGTTAAATTTCGATAGATGGCGTAGGTTTGTTTCTGTCAGTTTGACAACAATGACAATGCTTAGATCTTTCAAAGTGTTGTTTCATCTTTTGTTGTAACTTGTAATAAATTTTTAAGGGATTAAGATCTAAAGAAGTTCAGGTAAGTGAATCGTTTTGTACAAGAGCACGTCTTGTCTTATGAATGGTTTTTGATGTGTATTGAAATCCAAAGAATTGATTAAGTACATACAACAGATTTTATTATTTTTTTTTTTAATTAAAAAATTATAGTCGTATCGGCTACAGGATCGACAGGATCATTTGGGGGATCTGGTCACTCCGTTGTCTGTCACTTTAAAGGCGTTTTGATTGTGCTGTTGGCTGGTGGCGGTGTGATAGAGGCGGTTGGAATGCCACAAAATCAGCAAAACTTCTTTTGCAAATTATGATATTATAAAAGCATTGAATGAGATTTTCTCTACTGAAATAATTTCTTTTTAAATCATAAACGTTAATATGCAATCGTTTTTGAACCTGAAATAAATAAATATTTACCTTAAAATGCAGTGATTTATGTGCCAAATTGTACAGGTGAAGTTAGCTTATTTATGTTAAGTGCTTTACTGAAGCTTATATCTTCAGGAGTTATTAATTAATTTCGGGTCTTTAATTTATTTAATCTTGAAATCGTAATTATAATCAACACAACTGTACTGTAAAATGTCTTTTAAATCGTTTTATAAACTAACAAAAGGCTTTCATGAAATTTTCAATTGCTATAAAATCGGTTTTAGAAAGGATATAAATGAGAAATTTTCAATGCACTGACATTGGGAAAGCTGATCCATGCTTTTCCAATCAAAAAATAGCAACCTTAAAATTTGACGATTTTTCACAATAATCACTGAACTATAGTCCATGTTTTTTTTAGACGAAAACATTTTCTTTGCATGGATTTCATTGAAACTTTGTATGCACGTAGAGGTCCTTTCAAAGGATAGTAATTGAATGTTTGTTCGTTATGAAATCTTTATGAA